>CAWLCO010000030.1:0-84976 GCA_963855945.1 Thereva nobilitata | reverse complement strand
AAAATTGTAATGAACAATCTCTACCCTGAAACTTGCGCTTGTATAATACCTCAAACATACAAGCAGTTGCAATTCTGGTGCAATAGGTAAACTCCGATTATTTATTCCAGCTAATCCTTCATGAATTTTTGGCAACTAGCGTACGGAATCTTTTTTAAATCTAAACAGCTTTTTAAATTCATTATTATCGTAAAACTCAAAAGGATTTTGTCTGTCAAGCAAAGATCTACGGATACATCTACCATTACCCTCTTCACCATCATCCACGTTACTACTACCTTCAATATCAGTAACCGACGAAAACAAGTTCATTTTTTCACACTATTATTGAAAAATCATCTATAAGCAATTGCTTAAGTCACCTTTGGAGACGACTTAAAAAATAAATTAATTTTAAGGGTAAATAAGATCGTCTTATATGACAATTTGCTTAATACCATGTTCGCACTGAGGCGAAATTACGTGATTTCGGCAATTTTAGTGATTTCGCCCAAAATCGCGTTCAAAATCATGTGATCTCCCATATATTCTGGTGATTTCAAAATCATCTCAAATCTCGTAATTTTGGCAAAATTACGAACAAAATCATGTCAAAGCCAATGCTCAAACCCGAAAATCGAATTCAGCCCAATTCAGCACTCACTATTGATGCTGAAATTGTCAGTTGGACGTTTTAATAACTGATTTGACTTTGAATTTAAGCTTCACATTCTTCAAAATGCAAAAATCCAAGAAATATAAAAGAAAGAAGCCACGGGCTTTGCTAGAAGAGGCGCTAGTTAAAATTTGGGCTGAAAAAATTGAAGACTTGTGTGGTGCCAGAAAAAAAAACACCGAAACGAAATCATTTCAATTCAGTGCGAACGGTTCTACATAATTTCGAAATCACTTTCCAAAATCACGTAATTTCGGCTCAGTGCGAACATGGTATAAGCATCAACTATGAATACTTATTTGAATAAGGTTTGCTTGATTAAGTTCATGCTTGAGCATTTACTTAAGACAGTGCTTAAGTTGCGACTGTGAATCGAGAGGACACATTAAGCACGTGCTTAAGCACGAACTTTGCAATAAGCACCGACTAAGAATACCGCCCTAAGAAAATTTTTATTGAACCAATTCTGAACATCTAGAATAGAACGGATAAAATTTTAATAAAACGATAGTTCATCAAGTATATTAGAATAAATTCGGATCAATTTAATAAGAATTTCTTCGACATCACATCCTCCTTGAATTCGTAATAACGCGCAGATGCGTTTTTACGAAAAAGTGTTTTTTCTATAATAAAATTCCTTTTAAGCCCCGTACACACCGGCCCAACGAAGCCCAACGACGACATTCGACGAACCTTCGTTATGCGGCAATTTCTAATCTTTTAAAAACGAATGCGCTCAAATCCCACCAAATCCGCGTGAATGGGTTCTTTGTTCATTATAATCCCTAAGCCGTCCATTCTGAACCAACTTATTGAAATGTTTCTAAATTATTTTTATTTGCCAACAAAAATTTACAAGCGAACGTCAATGCATTTTGGCTGTGTTATATTTTAGCTAAGCCAAAAAGCAGAAATAATTAATCTAACAGCGTTAAAAAATTGTTGTTTATGCCGTTGTTAACTTGCCTAGTTCAGTTAAATTAACTTGGGCCTAAACGCGCCCAACCTTCGTTGTTGTTGGGCGGTGTATACGCGGCTTGAAACAAAGTCCTAGCCACTGCGATTGGAACTACTAAATTGGATATATTCAATCAATATGTATTATTATTAATTCAACTTTTGAAGAAATTGAATGCATTCACTTTTACTGAAAAACAGAAAATAACTTGTTATACATTTTACTGAATCAACCTTATCCTGGACTATAATAATAAAACTTGAAGGTTTCTCAGTAAAAAAGGATTGATAATATCCAAAATATTGATGTGGATTGAACACGAGTGCGGTATAAGCACAGGCACCGGTTAATTTAGTGTTGACCCCTGAAGTTAGTTTTGTGCATTTGCATTGTTAGACTTGTCGAGGTTGTGAAGATAGTGAATTAAATTAATTAATTACTTTAGAATAGAGCTGTTATAATCATTTCTCAGGTAAATTTGTACGCCCTTTCGATTGGTGCAAGTCGTGTTCGCTTAGTGTCTTTATTTGCAAGATATAAACGTTGCAAGTTTTTCACGCCATTTTCGCATAGAATTTTTTCATTGTTTTTCCATGATCAGCGGGGTCGAAAACGTAAGTTGACGAGTTGTGCAGATAGTGATTAAGGGCTAGAGCAAATTTTTATTTAAATCAAAATTTGACTTGGCTAAGCTGCTCTGAGTGCTACGTGACTTTATTATTAAGCTAAATTCAATATTGAAGGTGAGTACTTTCTTTTTAAATAAATTTGAACTAATGAAGTGAAATTTAAGGTTAGTTTTGTGGTGGCGTGGACTTGGCGAGTTTGTGCAGAGAGTGAATTAGGGCTCCAGCAACTTTTACTTGAATCAAAATTAGGCTTGGCTAGCCTGCTCTGAGTGCTACATTAGTTTCTTATTAACCTGATTTCAATATTGAAGGTGATTACTTCCTTTTTAAATAAATTTGAACTAATGAAGTGAAATTTAAGGTTAGTTTTGTGGTGGCGTGGACTTGGCGAGTTTGTGCAGAGAGTGAATTAGGGCTCCAGCAACTTTTACTTGAATCAAAATTTGGCTTGGCTAGCCTGCTCTGAGTGCTACATTAGTTTCTTATTAACCTGATTTCAATATTGAAGGTGAGTACTTCCTTTTTAAATAAATTTGAACTAATGAAGTGAAATTTAAGGTTAGTTTTGTGGTGGCGTGGACTTGGCGAGTTTGTGCAGAGAGTGAATTAGGGCTCCAGCAACTTTTACTTGAATCAAAATTTGGCTTGGCTAGCCTGCTCTGAGTGCTACATTAGTTTCTTATTAACCTGATTTCAATATTGAAGGTGAGTACTTCCTTTTTAAATAAATTTGAACTAATGAAGTGAAATTTAAGGTTAGTTTTGTGGTGGCGTGGACTTGGCGAGTTTGTGCAGAGAGTGAATTAGGGCTCCAGCAACTTTTACTTGAATCAAAATTTGGCTTGGCTAGCCTGCTTTGAGTGCTACATTAGTTTCTTATTAACCTGATTTCAATATTGAAGGTGAGTACTTCCTTTTTAAATAAATTTGAACTAATGAAGTGAAATTTAAGGTTAGTTTTGTGGTGGCGTGGACTTGGCGAGTTTGTGCAGAGAGTGAATTAGGGCTCCAGCAACTTTTACTTGAATCAAAATTTGGCTTGGCTAGCCTGCTCTGAGTGCTACATTAGTTTCTTATTAACCTGATTTCAATATTGAAGGTGAGTACTTCCTTTTTAAATAAATTTGAACTAATGAAGTGAAATTTAAGGTTAGTTTTGTGGTGGCGTGGACTTGGCGAGTTTGTGCAGAGAGTGAATTAGGGCTCCAGCAACTTTTACTTGAATCAAAATTTGGCTTGGCTAGCCTGCTCTGAGTGCTACATTAGTTTCTTATTAACCTGATTTCAATATTGAAGGTGAGTACTTCCTTTTTAAATAAATTTGAACTAATGAAGTGAAATTTAAGGTTAGTTTTGTGGTGGCGTGGACTTGGCGAGTTTGTGCAGAGAGTGAATTAGGGCTCCAGCAACTTTTACTTGAATCAAAATTTGGCTTGGCTAGCCTGCTTTGAGTGCTACATTAGTTTCTTATTAACCTGATTTCAATATTGAAGGTGAGTACTTCCTTTTTAAATAAATTTGAACTAATGAAGTGAAATTTAAGGTTAGTTTTGTGGTGGCGTGGACTTGGCGAGTTTGTGCAGAGAGTGAATTAGGGCTCCAGCAACTTTTACTTGAATCAAAATTTGGCTTGGCTAGCCTGCTCTGAGTGCTACATTAGTTTCTTATTAACCTGATTTCAATATTGAAGGTGAGTACTTCCTTTTTAAATAAATTTGAACTAATGAAGTGAAATTTAAGGTTAGTTTTGTGGTGGCGTGGACTTGGCGAGTTTGTGCAGAGAGTGAATTAGGGCTCCAGCAACTTTTACTTGAATCAAAATTTGGCTTGGCTAGCCTGCTCTGAGTGCTACATTAGTTTCTTATTAACCTGATTTCAATATTGAAGGTGAGTACTTCCTTTTTAAATAAATTTGAACTAATGAAGTGAAATTTAAGGTTAGTTTTGTGGTGGCGTGGACTTGGCGAGTTTGTGCAGAGAGTGAATTAGGGCTCCAGCAACTTTTACTTGAATCAAAATTTGGCTTGGCTAGCCTGCTTTGAGTGCTACATTAGTTTCTTATTAACCTGATTTCAATATTGAAGGTGAGTACTTCCTTTTTAAATAAATTTGAACTAATGAAGTGAAATTTAAGGTTAGTTTTGTGGTGGCGTGGACTTGGCGAGTTTGTGCAGAGAGTGAATTAGGGCTCCAGCAACTTTTACTTGAATCAAAATTTGGCTTGGCTAGCCTGCTCTGAGTGCTACATTAGTTTCTTATTAACCTGATTTCAATATTGAAGGTGAGTACTTCCTTTTTAAATAAATTTGAACTAATGAAGTGAAATTTAAGGTTAGTTTTGTGGTGGTGTGGACTTGGCGAGTTTGTGCAGAGAGTGAATTAGGGCTCCAGCAACTTTTACTTGAATCAAAATTTGGCTTGGCTAGCCTGCTCTGAGTGCTACATTAGTTTCTTATTAACCTGATTTCAATATTGAAGGTGAGTACTTCCTTTTTAAATAAATTTGAACTAATGAAGTGAAATTTAAGGTTAGTTTTGTGGTGGCGTGGACTTGGCGAGTTTGTGCAGAGAGTGAATTAGGGCTCCAGCAACTTTTACTTGAATCAAAATTTGGCTTGGCTAGCCTGCTTTGAGTGCTACATTAGTTTCTTATTAACCTGATTTCAATATTGAAGGTGAGTACTTCCTTTTTAAATAAATTTGAACTAATGAAGTGAAATTTAAGGTTAGTTTTGTGGTGGCGTGGACTTGGCGAGTTTGTGCAGAGAGTGAATTAGGGCTCCAGCAACTTTTACTTGAATCAAAATTTGGCTTGGCTAGCCTGCTCTGAGTGCTACATTAGTTTCTTATTAACCTGATTTCAATATTGAAGGTGAGTACTTCCTTTTTAAATAAATTTGAACTAATGAAGTGAAATTTAAGGTTAGTTTTGTGGTGGCGTGGACTTGGCGAGTTTGTGCAGAGAGTGAATTAGGGCTCCAGCAACTTTTACTTGAATCAAAATTTGGCTTGGCTAGCCTGCTCTGAGTGCTACATTAGTTTCTTATTAACCTGATTTCAATATTGAAGGTGAGTACTTCCTTTTTAAATAAATTTGAACTAATGAAGTGAAATTTAAGGTTAGTTTTGTGGTGGCGTGGACTTGGCGAGTTTGTGCAGAGAGTGAATTAGGGCTCCAGCAACTTTTACTTGAATCAAAATTTGGCTTGGCTAGCCTGCTTTGAGTGCTACATTAGTTTCTTATTAACCTGATTTCAATATTGAAGGTGAGTACTTCCTTTTTAAATAAATTTGAACTAATGAAGTGAAATTTAAGGTTAGTTTTGTGGTGGCGTGGACTTGGCGAGTTTGTGCAGAGAGTGAATTAGGGCTCCAGCAACTTTTACTTGAATCAAAATTTGGCTTGGCTAGCCTGCTCTGAGTGCTACATTAGTTTCTTATTAACCTGATTTCAATATTGAAGGTGAGTACTTCCTTTTTAAATAAATTTGAACTAATGAAGTGAAATTTAAGGTTAGTTTTGTGGTGGCGTGGACTTGGCGAGTTTGTGCAGAGAGTGAATTAGGGCTCCAGCAACTTTTACTTGAATCAAAATTTGGCTTGGCTAGCCTGCTCTGAGTGCTACATTAGTTTCTTATTAACCTGATTTCAATATTGAAGGTGAGTACTTCCTTTTTAAATAAATTTGAACTAATGAAGTGAAATTTAAGGTTAGTTTTGTGGTGGTGTGGACTTGGCGAGTTTGTGCAGAGAGTGAATTAGGGCTCCAGCAACTTTTACTTGAATCAAAATTTGGCTTGGCTAGCCTGCTCTGAGTGCTACATTAGTTTCTTATTAACCTGATTTCAATATTGAAGGTGAGTACTTCCTTTTTAAATAAATTTGAACTAATGAAGTGAAATTTAAGGTTAGTTTTGTGGTGGCGTGGACTTGGCGAGTTTGTGCAGAGAGTGAATTAGGGCTCCAGCAACTTTTACTTGAATCAAAATTTGGCTTGGCTAGCCTGCTTTGAGTGCTACATTAGTTTCTTATTAACCTGATTTCAATATTGAAGGTGAGTACTTCCTTTTTAAATAAATTTGAACTAATGAAGTGAAATTTAAGGTTAGTTTTGTGGTGGCGTGGACTTGGCGAGTTTGTGCAGAGAGTGAATTAGGGCTCCAGCAACTTTTACTTGAATCAAAATTTGGCTTGGCTAGCCTGCTCTGAGTGCTACATTAGTTTCTTATTAACCTGATTTCAATATTGAAGGTGAGTACTTCCTTTTTAAATAAATTTGAACTAATGAAGTGAAATTTAAGGTTAGTTTTGTGGTGGCGTGGACTTGGCGAGTTTGTGCAGAGAGTGAATTAGGGCTCCAGCAACTTTTACTTGAATCAAAATTTGGCTTGGCTAGCCTGCTCTGAGTGCTACATTAGTTTCTTATTAACCTGATTTCAATATTGAAGGTGAGCACTTCCTTTTTAAATAAATTTGAACTAATGAAGTGAAATTTAAGGTTAGTTTTGTGGTGGCGTGGACTTGGCGAGTTTGTGCAGAGAGTGAATTAGGGCTCCAGCAACTTTTACTTGAATCAAAATTTGGCTTGGCTAGCCTGCTCTGAGTGCTACATTAGTTTCTTATTAACCTGATTTCAATATTGAAGGTGAGTACTTCCTTTTTAAATAAATTTGAACTAATGAAGTGAAAGGAGACTGGTCACAGCCCATACAAAATTACCCCAGCTCCGGCGCAAAAGAAAAGTATTTCAGATTATCGGTTATAATGAGTATTGAAATACTGTATAGTTTTTATTTCCGGTAAGTGTGGCAAAGGTGTTAATATTGGCATTTCTGTTTATTCAGGCGAAATACCTAATATCACCTGTATTTTTGTAACCCTATGACCTATTTTCATGAACAGGGTATAAGTGTACGCAGAATACTCCCAACTATCTAAAACAGTCAAAGTCAAGGGTCTACCCTATCAACTTCCAGAGCAATGAGTCTTCAAAGGCAAAATTTTGTTTTTTTTAACTAAAATATCAACTTCAACTACCCTTTTCTCCAAAAAATATACAGTTAATCTATATTTTTTTCCCAAAATTGGAAAGCTTGGACAATTTCCTATTAATAATGTCTGTACAATTTTTATGCTACGGCCTTTACTTTTGAAATTATAAGCAATTTTGATGTTAAAATTAACTCTATTTGGTACTTTTCGACAAAGCTTAGGTGAAAAAGTACCTACTAAAAAGTACGAAATAGAGCCAATTGTACAGGGTGTCCTGGCTTGCCAAGGAATTAATTTAGACAAAAAATGTTCGACAAAAAACACAAATGGTGGGGGGGCTATGTCTGCCCGTTCTCGAGATAGGGTGTTTTGAATTTTGGTTTTGGGAAAAAAAAGAGACTGGTCATGGCCCATAGAAAATTACGCCACGCCCGGGCAAATGAAACTTTTCTCAGAATTTTCATAAAATTAGGTAAAGTAAATCTAAAAAGTCCGCATGTCCGAAATCAGTGGCAAACACATTAAAATGACCTAGTCTTTTTGTTCAGGCGCAAAATTTTTGCATAAGTATAAGTTTAAATTCTTTATATTCTATATTAATAATTATGCAGCATAATGACACCTGACTATCGAAATAATGTAGAAAATATAATAATTACGAATGTGAAAACATTTAAAAAACTAAGTGTAGAAAAAACAGGTTTATTTTACATTATAACATTAGTCCTCAATTATTAGCACCTCATCCATGCCTAAGGCAGGGTGATTAGAGACATCTTGATGTCTGACCCACCCCAAATAATAGACAACTAATAGTAATAGCATTTCTGCCTTCATAAACAGGGTTATACATAGTATATGTGTAATAGATTTTTGAAGTAGTGTGCCTTGAGGTTATCCTGCACCTTAATAACGTATCGTTGTTATCATTTATAGCTTCCGAATGTCTGTATAGCTCCATTTCGTATACGCCACTCCGTTTTTAATGTTTAAGTTATCAAGTAAAGGCCGTAGCACATTGTACGGACATTATTAATAGGAAATTGTCCAAGCTTTCCAATTTTGGATTAACTGTATATTTTTTGGAGAAAAGGGTAGTTGAAGTTGATATTTTAGTTAAAAAAAACAAAATTTTGACTTTGAAGACTCATTGCTCTGGAAGTTGATAGGGTAGAACCTTGACTTTGACTGTTTTAGATAGGTGGGAGTATTCTGCGTACACTTATACCTTGTTCATGAAAATAGGTCATAGGGTTACAAAAATACAGGTGATATTAGGTATTTCGCCTGAATAAACAGAAATGCCAATATAACACCTTTGCCACACTTACCGGAAATAAAAACTATACAGTATTTCAATACTCATTATAACCGATAATCTGAGATACTTTTCTTTTGCGCCGGGCCTGGGGCTCCTATGACCAGTCTCCTTTAAGGTTAGTTTTGTGGTGGCGTGGACTTGGCGAGTTTGTGCAGAGAGTGAATTAGGGCTCCAGCAACTTTTACTTGAATCAAAATTTGGCTTGGCTAGCCTGCTCTGAGTGCTACATTAGTTTCTTATTAACCTGATTTCAATATTGAAGGTGAGTACTTCCTTTTTAAATAAATTTGAACTAATGAAGTGAAATTTAAGGTTAGTTTTGTGGTGGCGTGGACTTGGCGAGTTTGTGCAGAGAGTGAATTAGGGCTCCAGCAACTTTTACTTGAATCAATTTTCCTTTATTCTTATAATTCTTTCGCGGATGTCTCTATATTCGTCGATTTTTATTTTCCCATTATTGAAGTCGATTGGTTTTTTATTTGTTGTTGAGTGTATTGTGTTATTATAGAAGCATATAATTTTTAATATTTTTTCTTCGACCGTGTCGATATCTATATTTGGGTCGTGCCTTAGAATCCTTAAATGCTCATTAATTGTATTATGTAGTCTTTCTACATCTGAGTTTGATGTGTGGTTGTTGCTTGATGTAAAATGTATTTCGATATTTTCGTTTTTCAAAAACTCACGCAAAGGTAAGGCTTTTAACCCTAGCTCGTTATCAGCTATGATTTTATTGACTTTGCCTACTGCAGAGATAAATTGCAGAATTGCCCTCTTGAATTCTACCCAAGCTCTTGCATTTATCTTAATAGCTTGCGCGAACTTGCTAAATTTATCTATAAAAGTAAGAAAAAGATTTTTTTCTAAACTATAGTACACATCAATATGAACAATTTCATTAAGACTTGAAGGGGTCTCGGTGATTTGAAATTTTTGTTTAATTGGTTTTCTTTCGTACTTCTCTATGTTACATATTTCGCAATTGTTAATAAATTGTGTTACCCGTAGACTCAATTTTGGATGGAAATACTTCAGTTGGAGTTCCTTGTGGACCTCTGTAATACCTCGATGGTTATTTCTAAGGTGCTCCTCTTCGATTAATTTAGCTAGACGTTCTTCATCCGTGATATCCTCTAGCAATTTATCACATTTAATTACTTTTAATAGTTTATTGCTTGAAAAGTGGCTTTGAAATGTTTCCTCTAGGGTTCGATAAAAATCGGAATCTTTTACATAAATTGCGTTTAAAGATTTTGCGTTAAAGTGTGATTTAAAAAGAGTAATGGTTGTCGCTTCATCAAGTGATTTCACATAAATTATTTTTCGAAATTTGTCAAATATTTTTAGATTTTTTA
Organism: Thereva nobilitata; assembly: GCA_963855945.1. Classification (NCBI taxonomy): domain Eukaryota; kingdom Metazoa; phylum Arthropoda; class Insecta; order Diptera; family Therevidae; genus Thereva; species Thereva nobilitata. Next base: position 75,063 of record CAWLCO010000030.1, on the reverse strand, counting down.
TTTTTAGCCAGCCAGAGTTTGTTTTAATAATTACTATTTGTGTTTTGAATACATTAAGAGGAGATTTGCTTGATAAAATTCGATTCTCGTGTGGTTCTTGAGCAAAATTTACCTCAATTCGGGAGAGAGCATCTGCGTTTCCGTTTTTTGTTCCTTTTTTATATTTTATTTCGTAGTCAAATTCCGATAACTTTAGTCGCCATCGGACTAGCTTTGAATTTGGTTCTTTGATAGAAAATAGCCACTGTAAGGGTTTGTGGTATGTTTCTATTACGAATCTCCTGCCAAACAAATATGGGCGAAAGTACTTGGTGGCCCACACCACCGCTAATAGCTCTTTTTCTATTGTGCTATAATGTTGTTCGTGGTCATTTAAGTTGCGACTCGCATAGCATGTCGGGTGTCCTTCCTGGGATAATATGCCGCCTAAAGCATATTGACTTGCGTCCGTAGTCAATGTGAAAGATTTATTAAAATCTGGGTATTTTAAAATTGGTTCGGTAATCAGAAGCCTCTTTAACATTTCGAAACTGTTAGTGTATTCTGGATCACTCAAGTTAATCTTCTGATCCTTTTTTAAATATTTTGTAATTGGCTTGGCTATACTAGAGTAGTCCCTAATGAATTTACGGTAATACCCCGTAAGACCGAGAAACTGTTTTATTTGTTTAGGGGTTTTTGGTATAGGAAACTCTTTCACGCATTGGATTTTCTTTGGATTTGGTCGGATACCATCCAATGTTATGATATGGCCTAAAAACTCTGGGTGCCTTCCATTTAGACACAGAGAGACACAGTGTTACACTGTGTCCGACACAGAAGTGTTCCATCAACGACACAGCTAGACACAGCCGGGCACAACTAATCCAATGCTACCAACCCTCGCCAATTGAAATGTGATCGTTAATTTATAATTACAGCAATATTGTTTCATTTTTAAGATTCCCAGCATTTATAAGATATCGGGTAATTAAGTTAAAGAAATTATCAACATAAAATTTACGATTTACTTGCCAAACAAAAATAAAAACGAGGAAAGTGCGCCGTGGCGGATTTTTCATGAACTTATGTGTTCCATTTGGGCTTACACAGAACGACACAGAGCGACACGCTGTGTCGGACACAATTGTCTTTCTGTGTCTAAATGGAAGGCACCCTCTGTTTCCTTTTTTAAGAACTCAGACTTGTCTAATTGCCCCATTAAATTCACTTCTTCAAGTCTTTTCAAGATTTTCTTTAAGGAGTTTAAATGTTCTTGTAAAGAAGACGAGAAAATAATTATGTCGTCTAGGTAAACTAGACAAATCTTATTTATATAATCGTTATAGATAACAGCCCACATAAATCAATAATATAAAGTTCTCGTGGGAATATTTAATTTCAGTGCACAAATTCTATGCGCATCTTATTTCTAAGATGCGATATAATAAAAATAGTTCAGCATAAAAGTATCAAAACTTCTTAGAATCGTTATCTTTTCTTTCCCACAATTTTCGTGCACAAATCCCACGCGCATCTTATTCTAAGACGCGAAATAATTAAAATGCAATTCAGCAAAAAACTTAAGTAAGGAAGACGCTATTAAAATAATAGAAAAAGCAGTCTGAGAGTGTCCGCCGGAGATAATTCATCTATTTAACGGTTTTACAATGTTTGAATAAAGTTATCTTTGAGTTTCAATCATATTTCCTTTTTGTTTTTATTTTCGATTCCCTTCGCAAACGTTCCTATCGTTAATGGCGCAGTCGGTAGGATGCGCTAAGTAAATTTTAAATTAAAAAACAAAAAACGATCAGTTTTTGTATAGTGCATTCCTCGCGAAGTGAACGGAATATTGTATTTTCTACGTGCACAAATTTATTAGAGTACTGCGAACAAGTACAAACTAATCGTGTACGCGAAATATTGTAAAAATTTTGTGATTTCTACGTGCCCAAATTTTTTAGTGTACTGTGAAAAAGTACAAAAATTGCGTACGTGAAATTTTGTGGAAATTTTGTCACAAAGAAGAAAGGAAAAAACCAAGAATAGAGCAGCAAAATTTTCATCCAGAAGGCAGCACTGGGACTCCTCAATCAACACCTCAGCACTCAACAAATCAACCCAAGGAATAATTTTACCCCACAAATGGATACAAAAAACTTATTTGTAAGTTACATTAAGATTTGTTTTTATTCCTTATTTTACTAAAAAACCAAAAAAAGGTTATCTTTTCATATTTTTTTTTGTTTGTGTGTTGCTTAATTTTTTTTTGATAATAAAGATACTTTTATAAGTTTAGTTATCTGATATAAATATGGTGATAGAATTTTTATATGTGCAACGGGTGACATAAAGCTTTCTTAATTCTCGTATACATGAATCGATAAGTACATGTAATTAATTGATTAACTAACGAATTAAATAAAATCAAATTGAGTAAATTATTCTCCAAGTAAGAAAAATATATACGTAATTGAGTGATCAACTAATTAATAAACGTGAATTAAAAGTGAATAGATCGGAAAAATTACATGTGGGTTAATTGATTGATTATTAAAATTTTTTTTTTTAAAAAAAAAAAAAAAAACCAAAATCGAAAAAAAAAATACTCGTTTATTTACAAATTAATTAATTAAATAAAAATAAATATTTGAATGACAAAAATACACCGACATATACCTTTTTAAGAGAAACACAGACAAATAAAGCACCATTGAATAGAAAATTAGTTAGGATTTATAACTCGAATTTTAATTTACGGTCAAAACGAATCCTTAAGTTCGGAATCAAGTAAGCCTAAATCGAAACCAATATGACTGAACCCACTCCTGTCCTCTCACTCACTATTGACCCGCTAAAGTATTTAACGAAATTACCGGATTTCCATGGAAATTTTAGAGAACTGCAAAATTTCCTTGAGTTAATAGATAGAATTCATCCCCTATTATGTAAATATGATACCGCTAGCCAAATAGTCTTTTCGGATATTATAAAATCTAAATTAAAAGGTCGGGCAAGAGAAGTGATAGAAATAAATTGTCATGTTAAATCGTGGAACGATATCAAAGATGTTTTGAATAATAATTTTGGTGATCGGCTGACAACCAATCAATTATTTGATGAATTAAGGGGTCTGTCTTTCAAAACGAACGCTAGTGATTTTTATAATGACCTGAAAGTTATATTGCGAAGGCTTAATGTTAAAACAAACTTAGAATACCAAAATAATGCAGGAGAACTACAGCAGATTCTAAAAGCCAATATAAACAGTGCCCTAAATATTTTTAAGGCAAAAATGCCTGAACCAATGAAATCAATATTATATTGCCGCAACCCTAATAGTCTTGAAGGCGCTATGAATATATTGCATGAAGCAGGATACGCATTCCTAGGTAGAAGTGGCAATGAAAAACTTTTAAGTGAAAATAAGAATGGTGTCACTATAAAAATAAACAAACCTCCAAATAAGCGCTATCAAAGTAGGCACATAACTAACAATGGCTTTCAATATAATGATTCATATAAACAATTTAATCCGCATTTCCCTTCAAACCGATATAATATTCCATTTATACCTAACAATAATACTACGTCATCAGACCACAACCCTACAACCGGCTCTAGAAATACAAATATGGTTAATTTCAATTCTACCCCCTATAATAACAATTCTAATAATTATCATAGAGTACCGAATCGTGGCCGTTATTTTAACAATAACAATAATAATTACAGTTATCCTTTTCGTTCGAATTTTAATAAAACTCCCCAGCAAATAACACCTCCTACAAGGATTCAAAATGTTGGAAACAACGACGATGAACCAATGGAAGTAAACAATCAAGATGTAGTAGTAATAGGAAATTTTCGGGAACCGGCTTCGACGGATTACCCTACATAAAACTTAAAAATGATAGATTTCTAGTAGATTCAGGTTCGACAGGTTCCGTAATTAGACCAGGCACATTAAGTGATGGCAATATTATTAAGTTAAAGAAACCGATAGTGTTAAGGTCACTTAAACAAGATACATTAGTTTACGAAGTTTTGTCCATTGACCGTTTTAAAGAATTTGGTGGTAATCAACCTAATGAAAAGCTTCAATTTATAGTTTATGATTTCCATGATACGTATGACGGGCTTATCGGAAACGACATATTAAAAAAAAACGATGCAAATATTGATTATAAACATGAGATTTTAAAAATTAATGACCAGGAAATTAAGTTATACTTCAATCGTGAACTCGAAAATACTATATATCAAATAGATTCTGGCGAATATTTTTACAGAATTCCAGTTGGAACACGGCAAGGCTGTGTGCTTTTAGAGGAAATTAAAGTAGACCATCATGTTACTATTCCAGGAGGACTTTATAAAGTGGAAAATTTTAAGGCAATCGCGAAAATCAGTAACACCGATAATAAACCTCATATCCTAAATTTCGACAAACCGTTCCCTTCACATGAAATTCAAGAGATAAGAGATTTTAATAATCTAAACGAGACCCAGACTCACGTACCCAATAGCTTAACTGATGAAAATGTTTTAGAACATATTAAAACAAACCATTTAAACCCCATAGAACTAAAAGAACTAACAGAAGCTGTCTTACAACATAAAGAAATTTTTGAAAGCAATGAACCTTTAACATTCACGAACGTAATAAAACATAAAATTAGAACCACAGATAATACACCTATTAAAAGTAAAATATATAGATATCCTTATATTCACAAGCAGGAAATTCAGAAACAAATCCAAGAAATGTTAACAAACGCAATAATAAGGCCAAGCTCAAGTCCATATAATAGTCCCGTTTGGGTGGTTCCGAAGAAAACGGATTCCTCTGGCGTACGCAAATGGCGTCTAGTGATCGATTACCGAAAACTCAATGAGAAAACCGTTGCTGATTCATATCCTATACCTAATATTGAAGAGATATTAGATAAATTAGGAAAGAGTACTTATTTTTCTACCATCGACCTCAGGAGCGGATTTCACCAGATTGAAATGCATCCTGAGGATATTGAAAAAACAGCGTTCTCAGTCGATAACGGACACTATGAATTTTGCCGAATGCCTTTTGGGTTGAAAAACGCCCCCAGTACGTTTCAAAGATTAATGGATAACATACTTAGGGAAAATTTAGGAAAGGAATGTTTAACATACATGGATGATATAGTAGTCTTTTCTAACGGACTTGAAGAACATATGAAAAACCTTAAAATCATCTTTAAAAAACTAAAGCGCGCAAAACTCAGAGTTCAGCTTGATAAATGTGAGTTTCTAAGGAAAGAAGTCGAGTTCTTAGGCCACATCGTAAATGAAAAAGGTATCCATCCAAACCCAAAAAAGATTGAAGTTATAAAAAATTATCAAATACCGAAAACAACTAAAGAAATTAAGAGATTCTTAGGTATAGCAGGATACTACCGCAAATTTATTAAGAATTTCGCCGAAATAGCTAAACCAATGACCGTTTTCCTGAAGAAACACGCCAAAATAAATGTTCATGATAATAAATATATAGATAGCTTTGAAACTCTTAAAAATAGATTAATTAGTTCACCAATATTGGTATACCCTGATTTCAATAAAACATTCGAAGTGACGACAGATGCAAGCCAATATGCAATTGGAGGAGTTTTGTCCCAAGAAAACAAACCAATCTCTTACATTTCAAGAACGCTGAACGAACATGAAATTCATTACTCAACAATTGAAAAAGAATTGTTGAGCATAGTTTGGTGTCTAAAACAATTCAGACCATACGTTTTTGGGAGGAAAATAAAACTTTTTACAGATCATCAGCCATTAGTTTGGCTAAGCAAACTTAAGGAGCCTAATAGTAAGTTAATTCGATGGAAGTTACAGTTGGAGGAATTCGATTATGAAGTTGTGTACAAGAAAGGTCAGGAAAATAAGGTGGCCGATTTCTTAAGTAGATTGGAAGTCAATCACAGCGAAAATGTGGAAGAATCCTTTACCATAATAGAAACAGCAACTCCTATCAACCTTTACAAAAACCAAATAATAATTAAAAAACAGCAGTCAGGGTCACTGAAAATTAAAAATGAAAATATATTTAATAAGACACGTAAAACAATTTTACTCCAAACTGCAGATACCCAAACATTGAATGATATAATTAAGGATCATTTTCACCCAAAATGCACAAATGCCATAATTGTTGACGATGAATTCTTTGAACAACTCTTAAACATATGTAAGACAAACTTTAAAAAGTGTAAAATAATCCGATGCAGAAAACTTTTAAGGGACATAACTGAAGAGAAGGAATTACAAACCCTTATAGCAGATAAACATTTAGAAAATAATCATAGAGGTATAAACGAGATCTATGAAGAACTTAAAAATGAATATTACTGTCCAGACATGAGATTAAAAATTACGGAATTTATTAACAATTGTGAAACATGTATCTTAGAAAAATATGAGCGCAGGCCTATAAAACCTCCTTTTAAAATTTCAGAAACACCAAATAAACCAAATCAAATCGTACATTTAGACGTGTTTTACTCAATTAACAAATCTTTATTCGTAACAATGATAGACAAGTTTAGTAAAGTGGCCATGTTCATTAAAATTAATAACAGAAGTGAATCAGAATTCAGGAAAGCTTTAATGAAATATATCAGTACTTACGGTAATATTGAAAAATTAGTCACAGATAACGAATTAGGCATGAAATCAAGCCTCATGAGGAAATTTCTTAAGGAAAGAAATATACAAATACATTATACCTCAAACTCCAACCATAACAGTAACGCAGACATAGAAAGGCTGCACAACACTGTTAACGAACATTTGAGAATTCTAAAACACAGACACCGAAACCTTCCCATCGAGGAACAAATGATTTTAATTAACGGATATTATAACAATACAATTCATTCCTCTACAAAACGAAAACCAATAGATTTTATACAAGGGAAAGTAAAAAACGAAGAATATGAAGAAATTTATAAGCAAGCTTTAGAACGAAAGAATAAAGTTATTAGTAGGTTAAATGAGAACAGAGAAGATGTTGTCTTAGAACCCGGCGTTAATTATATAAAAGAAGTTAGAGGAGGTAAGAACCACTCAAAATTTAGAAAAATAAATACAGAATTAGTGGATAACGAACACGTTAAAGACGCAGACACTGGTCACAAATATTATAAAACTCATGTTAGAAAATATAGAAAATTTCAAAACAGTAATAACACTCGTTTTCAAATTAAAACAGACAAAAACTGTACACGCCATAAAGTTAAAATGAAAAATGTCATTTCAGGCAATGATCGCACCGAGCCTTTTAATATTGATCAGCCTAGTACTAGCAGGAACCCAACGGATAGAGGTGCTGGAACTAACTAACAACAACGGCTATATTACTATTAAGTTAGGACAGGTAAAATTAATTAAAAATTACAATAAGATAATACATATTATTAATGCTACTGAATACGAAAGTACTAAAAATATTATAAAAAATAACATAGAATCTTTAAAACCAAAATCAGAGCAAATAGGACCCATATTTAGCACAATGGTTCACAACCTTCAACTATTAGAGTCAAAAATAAACAATGTTAGACCACACATTAAAACTAAAAGAGGTTTAATTAATATCTTGGGTAAGGGACTTAAAGTACTAACAGGTACAATGGACAGTGATGACGAGGAAGAGATTAAGGAAAAGTTAGAAGCAATTTTACAGAATAATAAAAACTTAATATACGAAAATAATAAACAAACCCAAATTAACGAAGAACTCTCCGATTCCATTAAAAATGTTACACTACACATAACAAAGCAACAGAACCTTATTGAACAATTTCTAAACCAACATGATAAACAAATAGAAAACAAAATAAAAGATTTAGAACACGAAATATATTATATGGAACAAATCTACCAAATAAATTACGACATCAACTTATTACTGACCCATTTGGACGAAATAGAACAAATAATTTTCACAAGCAAATTAGGGATATTGACTAGAAATATACTGACAGACAGGGAACTAAAATTAGTAGAAGACTTAGAGACACTACAGAATATTAAGATTTCGGTAGCAGTTTGGCAAAATCAAATTTTAATAATCGTTCTTATACCACAAATGACAGAAACAATTTATAATAGAATACTAATTGAACCTATTCCAAATAAAGAAAACAAGTCCTTATTGCTTCCTGGAAACGAGATATTAACAGATATTAAAAACAAAGCCTATATGTTCCCCGTTATAGATAATTTATGGAAAAACTTAATAGAAATCAATGATAATTGCTTAGATAATATAGCAAACTTCAAAACAGCATATTGTAACATGCAAATATGTGACGAAGAAGAAATAAAGGAAATTAATGAAGGAATTTTGATAACTAAAAATTTTAAAAAAACCAAAATTGTGCATAATTGCAATTCGTTAGAACTAGATTTTAAAGGTAGCAATTTAATTAAGTTCCAAAACTGTACAGTAAAGATAAACCAAAATACATATAAAAATACAGAAGAAATAGTATATGATACACCTGTTATCCCAAACTTTATCACAGAAATTAAAGAAAATTTTACACTCCCTAGAATCAAGATAGAAGAATTACATTTGGAAAATATTAAGAACAGAAAAATAATTGATGAAATTTTATATGAAAATAAAAATAAACATGTATTGAACCTTAGTTTAAATATAACCGTAATAATTTCCATTATTGTAACTATAAGCATTATAATAATAGTTTACAATAAGAAAAATAATAAAAAAATAAATCAAATAAATATTGAAGTATCTTCACCGGAGGCTCAGACAAGCGGTGGGGGCGTTATAGATAACAGCCCACATAAATCAATAATATAAAGTTCTCGTGGGAATATTTAATTTCAGTGCACAAATTCTATGCGCATCTTATTTCTAAGATGCGATATAATAAAAATAGTTCAGCATAAAAGTATCAAAACTTCTTAGAATCGTTATCTTTTCTTTCCCACAATTTTCGTGCACAAATCCCACGCGCATCTTATTCTAAGACGCGAAATAATTAAAATGCAATTCAGCAAAAAACTTAAGTAAGGAAGACGCTATTAAAATAATAGAAAAAGCAGTCTGAGAGTGTCCGCCGGAGATAATTCATCTATTTAACGGTTTTACAATGTTTGAATAAAGTTATCTTTGAGTTTCAATCATATTTCCTTTTTGTTTTTATTTTCGATTCCCTTCGCAAACGTTCCTATCGTTAATTATAATCTCTAAGGACATTATTCATTAGACGTTGAAACGTCGCGGGCGCTGTCTTTAAGCCGAAAGGCATTCGAAGAAATTCATAATGCCCGTTCTCTACGCTAAACGCAGTTTTCTGTATATCTCTTTCATCGATCTCTATTTGATGAAAACCTTTAGCGAGATCTAATGTTGTAAAATATTGGCATGTTCCCAATTTTCCTAATATCTCGTCGATATTTGGTATTGGGTATTTGTCATCCACTGTTATCATATTCAATTTACGATAATCTATGACAATTCGCCATTTTGTTTTACAGCTGGCGTCCTTCTTCTTCGGGACAATCCATACAGGCGCTGAATAAGGGGAATTACTGGGTCGAATTATGCCCTTTTCCAACATCTCTTCGATTTGGTTTTCCACTTCCTGCTTGTGGATAAATGGATATCAATAGGACTTTACGTGGATCGGTACATCATTTACCGTTCGAATTCTGTGTTTAATAGCATTTGTAAAAGATAGGTTTGTATCATTTCTATAAAATATTTTTGGGAATTGTTTGACAATTTTAAAAAGTTCTCGTGTCTCTTCTGTATTGAGATGACTTACACGAATTTGCCCTAAGAGAGTTCTATTTTCATGCTCTTAACTGCGACTGAAGTGGGTTGAAAGTAACTGATTTGAAGCCGTCGTTTCCTACTTGTACATTGGCATCAATTTTGTAATTTTCGACGTTATATGTGCCTTCGTTAATAGTTATATCACCATCTGAGGACTTCCGCTCCTTCAGGTAAGTTAAACCTCCTTTTTGTAATACAGGAATACTTAACTTAAAGTTTCCTTTCTTATATAAATTGTAGTTGCATTTTTCATTCTTTACGATGAAATACAATTTCGCTTCTTTATCTTTAAGCTTTAACATTTTGTCTTCGTAGTCTTTAGCTTTCAATGGAATTAAAATGTTGTTGCCAATTAAACCATCATATTGGTCATGGAAATGGTTAACATACATCTCCACTTTAATTTTGGGATCGCCAAGTTCTTTAAATAGGGAAATTATCGCTTTTTGAGTTATTTTAATATCACCTTTGATTGTTTTAAGGAGAACATTTCCTTTAACTGGCTCAAGTAATTTAGGGTGACATAGACCAGGTTTAATAATTGAATGTGTTGCTCCTGAATCTATGATAAATCTGAGAGGTCTTGTGTCACTATCGACTACGATATGGGGTAATGTGTAGGTGAGGCTGGTGAACGAAAATTTAGTGGTTGGACGACTATTTCGGTCGTATTTACATCCATGGGTTCAGGTGGTGGAAAATTTGGATTCCGTTGCGAGTTTTCACGATATGGATTCCTATATGGATTCTTTGGGAATCTCTGTGGTCCATTCTGTGGATTATTGTTGTTATATCTATTTCCATTAAATGGTTGTGATTGAGGTGGTTCTTTAGAAGATGGGGTTTGGGGTTGGTTGCGTTGATCTGGCATATAGTCATTTCTATATCTGTTGGGTTGCATAAAGCTATGGTTTCTGTTTGTAAAAATTCTGTTATTATTACTAGTAGTATGACTTCTAATTTTGGTTCTATCGCTGTTAAAACTTGTATTCAGATTTTTGTTATTATTGTTACGATAACTATTCAAAGTTGGGTTATTATTGGAATTACTCCGAAGGGGGGGGGTTCAATTGAGGGAAACTGAGGATCTTGAATTCGGCTTAAACATAATTTTGGAGACTTTATGTTCAAATGAAAATTTTGCTGATGATTATGAAGATTTGGAACTTTTGCATGAGATTTTGTTATGCATGAGTAAAGAGCATGTTATTTTCCTCAGGTATTGTCAAGAAATTGTTGCAAAGTTACGAAACAATGTACAACACATTTTTAAATAAATAAAATTAAACGTAATACGTTTGTTCTTTTTTCAAACAACTCAAAGGCTGACTAGGCAATCATAAACCCTGAACATAGCTCAGTCTCCCAGAATCAAGTAAAATCGAGCTGAAATGTGAAATTCGATACGATTTTGTTTCACCCCAACGTGACTGACGAGAACCAATTTGTGTGCTGAAAAATAAATATCATGAATCAGTCTTAAGATCGTTGTTATGTGAAAAACACTCTAAAGAACCGTTTCATATTTGCTAATTTTAATAATAAATATTTTTTATTTATACTAAAGTATGTACAATATTTTTGACATTATTTCAAAATAAGATTACTCAAATTTAACTCGTGTGTGGAAAGTTTATTTAGTTTCATTAAAATCAAATTTAAAAAGAAGGTAAAATGTTTTAAAATTGTATTGAGTAATAAGTGAAAAATATATTATCATAGAAAATGGAAAATTGGTACGATGATATACTGGGTATACAAACATCATCATCAGCTTCAAGTTTATCGTCATCATATTCTGATTTTGCCGATTATTCAGACTTTGCTAGACTTCAGAGCTTATTATTCAATGGTATTGTGTCATGGAGCGAGTTTTGCAAAAGGAGCGAATCTTTGAAAGATAAAGATAGCAGATCAATTACATTACATTCTCCATTCAGCCTAAAATATCTTGCACTTAAGGTGTGGTATAATTCACCCCACTGGAATGAGGACATCTATGAATATTACGGCAACCAGACTGACTGGGATAAATTTCTATATAGGTTAAATCCAACAAATTTTCGTTTCTTTATTGATCATGGGGTTCCAATAAATATCCCTATAGCAAACGCTTCTCGTAAACAATTAATGGTAAAAAATGGAATCATCCGTACTGAGGTTGAAAAATTAAGGCAAATTAATGAAAACTCGTTACTAAGTCATATAAGAGAGAATATATTACTCTGTGAAATATTTATTTCTTATAAAGAAAAAATATTCCCAATAAAAAATTATTCTCAAAAATTGGCAAAGTGTGATAGCTTTTGCCGATATTGCACAGGAGAAATAAACGAATAATAAATACAATTCATTTTAATAACTACAATATACACGGCCGGCACGTCCGTAGTCTGAGGTCGGTTATACGAGACTGACTCACCCGCCTGACGCACCCGACCGACGAGATTACAATAACGGTCTATACACAATAAACTTCCCCTCCTTCAATAACATCTTTATCCATAATTAAGTTTAAATTTCAACATAATATAATTCAAATTTCATATTTAAAATAAGTTACACTAGTAGATAATTTTTTTTTACATTGTACTAAATTTTTCCTAAATCCGATAAGTTTTAATTCAATTCTAATTACAACATATAATATAATTCAAGATATATATAACTAAACTACGTTATGAATGTAGATACATTATTTCATTATTTCCTTGTTCTGTTTCCTTATTCGCTCGGATCGACGTACTTCGCTATTTTCTGAGAGCACTCGTCGTCTTGGTTTACGCGTTGACGTTAACTCGGCGGGCTCGGGAAAATTAGACTCCTCGATTTTCTCTAAGGGAGGTTTAGGACAAGTGTCCTCTTCCCCCGCCGACGTCTGAGGCTTTACTCTCATGTTGATTCTAGCATCGAGTCTTGACTTTTTAATTTGGTTTCGATGAACTAACCTTATTTTTCCATTATTATCTATTTGGTACGTAAAAGGACTTACTACTTTCACTATTTTTACAGGAACCCAATGTACAAAACTAACTTCATGATTTCTATACCATACAATTTCTCCCTCTCTAAATGGCTGACTAACATTTACAATACAATTTTTTGATAAATTTGTTACTTCTCTTTTTTTTGACTTAGGGTGATTTTCCGCTTTTGGACTTTCTCTGACTTCAGTCTTAGTTAAATCAAACTTTACTTTTTTTCTAGTATTCATATTATCTAATGCTACCTTAGGCTTATAATTAAATATTAATTCGGAGGGCGATCTCGAGGTTACCGTAGAAGGTGTGTTCCTCCAATTTAACAGAAATCTTTCAATTTTATCTGATAAGGACAAATTTATAAAATACTTTTTCAATTGTTTGCACCATACGCTCTGCGGAACCATTCGATTGTGGATGGTAAACAGGACTCTTCGTACACTTGATACTATTTTTTTGACAAAATTGGTTGAAGTAGTGGGCATTAAAGGGGGGCCCATTGTCCGAAACAATTTCTGTCGGAAACCCAAATATGAGAAAAGTTTTCATTAATTCCTCGACTAATTTGATTGCATTCCAAGAATTTATTGGAGTACGTGTCCACTAAAACTAAGATGCTTTTTCCTCCAAATAACATGAAATCTAAATGTACTCGCTCAAAGGGGTACGTAACCTGAGGCCAACAGGATGTCACCACTTCCTTGGGGACGTTCGCCGTCTCTTGACATATGTTACAGCCACTCACAAAGGTAGCAATATCTACATCGATTTTCGGCCACCAGACGTATGAACGCGCAATCATTTTCATTTTAACTATCCCCCAGTGATTCTCATGCAGTTGTTTTAACACATTTTGCTGTAATTTCTCGGGGATAACCACTCTATTTCCATAAAACAAAACCCCGTTGTCAGTACTAAGCGAATTCAACATCTTGCGGTAGCCCCTTAACGATCTCAGCAACTCTTCGTCTGGATCGGCGGACAAAAGGTACTTATATAGCTTAGACAGAACAGGACAAGATTGCGTTTCCAATTTGACGAGATCTATGTCCACTGGTGTTACGCTTTCAAAGTAATATACTCCAATGTGTTTTACCTCAGTGCCCACACTTAAAGGCATTCTGGATAAAAAATCTGCTTCTACATTTTCTCGCCCACGACGATAGGCGATTTCATAGTCATACATGGACAACTGTATGGACCACCTTTGAAGTCGAGCCGCCGCTACTGAAGGAGTCCCTTTTCTAGGACTAAAAACTTCCTTCAGCGCTTGATGGTCGGTGACTATTTTAAACTTATGACCATACACATATTTATGAAATTTCTTTAGCGCAAATATAATAGCCAAAGCTTCGCGGTGCAGTTGAGAATAATTCTTTTCTGCTTCTGAGAGAGAACTAGAGACATAAAACACGGGTTTCAATTTACCGTCAACAACATGGGATAACACCGCTCCTACCCCATAGGGGCTTGCATCGGTGGAAATGACAATAGGTTTGCTTGGATCATATAACTCCAATACTTGATGACTAACCATAAGTTTCTTACTCTTTTCGAAGACTGATTGACATTCAGTAGTCCATAAAAAGGGGGTATTTTGTTGTAGTAACCGATATAAGACATGTAATTCCGAAGATAGTTGGGGTATAAACTTCCTATAGTAGTTTATAAGTCCTAAGTAGGACTGAAGTTGTTGCACGTTACGAGGAGCAGGTGCGTCTTGAATTGCTTCCACTTTATCCGGATTGGGTCTAATTTGGTTGTGACCCGCTATGTGCCCTAAATACTGAACTTCGTGCTCAAAAAACTTGCATTTTTCATAATTTATACAGACATTGTGTTTTTGTAATCTTTGCAAAACTTGGAATAACTTTTCTTTGCACTCTAAACTCGTTGAGGCTCCAATAATAATATCATCTAAGTAGCAAAACACTTGAGGCAGGTTGACTAAAATTTGGTCCATCACGGACTGAAATATGGAGGGCGCACTGGAAAGGCCAAAAGGTAAACGAGTAAAACCGAACAAGCCCTTGTGGGTGTTAATTGTTACATATTCCAGTGACTCATCACTAACCGGTAATTGCTGATAGGCACCCTTTAAATCTAAGACACAAAAAATTGAGCAATTTGAGATATTCGCAAATATATCCTCCACTTTCGGTAAAGGATAATGTTCTGTTTCAATAACTCTATTAAGAGTGACTTTAAAATCCACGCACAATCGAATTTTGTCGTTTGGCTTAGGTACTATAACCACTGGACTTGCCCACCGACTATATTTAACTGGTACTAAAATTTTTCCACGCACAACCTATCTAACTCTACTTCAACCTTTTCCCTTAACTTAAAGGGTACACCGTACGCTGCGTGAAAATTGGTTTGGTGTTGGCTTTCAGCACGATATGTGCCTGAAACCCCACAATCGACTGGTTCTCCTTTGGATTCACTACCGTAGGAAACTTACTTAACACTTCTTCATAATAAAGTTTAATACTTGCTATGATTTTAGTCCTCTTAAACTCAGACCTCCACTGCGGAAAAAATGCATCCAACCACGTCCTTCCCATTAACATCTTTACTGGCTGGTCGCCTTCTATTACTACTATATCCAACCTTCGACGGCTACCTCCACATCGCACTTCGATACCTTTTAACGTACCCTTTTCGCTAATTGATCTACCTAAAACAGAGGTTAATTCATGATTTGATTTTACCAACTTAATTTTTGAAAATTTTGAATGATACTCAAATTCACTCATTACGCTTATAGCTGCTCCACTGTCTACCTCCATCATCACATGGTGTCCCAACATCTCAACTTCCAACTCCACCGGCTGGCTGCAAGCTCCAATCGCCTTGACACTTCCCAACTGCTGATAATTTTTTTGGTTACACATCTTGCTCGTGTGACCTTCTTTACCGCATTTGAAGCAAGTCCAATATTTTGCCGGGCAATTTTCTTCGTTATGACTTCTTCCACAGCGCCTACAGTTACTCCAACAGCTCCAATTTCCTCTACCAAGACTACAGCTGCGTTGCCGTTGTTTATGACAATTTTCAGGGGCACGGCTGTTATTTCGACTCCGTTGATTTTTTTTATTTATGTCTCGTTCTCGTATTGTTTTTGGGTGGCTTTGTGTGTGACTCTCTGATGCCCATTTTTTGTGTATGGCTCCTACCACGGACGTTTTCATACTCATTGTGGACTGCTCGGCTAGTTCCATATTAAGAGCTACTTCACAATATTTTTCAAATTTGTCTTCTCTATTGAGAAGCGCCTGTTGAATTTTTTCGTTTTTTAATCCGGTTATAAATTTATCCGACAAGGCTTCATCCAGGAACTCATCGAATTCGCATGTCTGTGCTAACATCCTGATGCGTACAATGTACTCGCTAGTCGTTTCTCCGAGCTCCTGGTGAGCCTTGTAAAATTTGAATCTTTCGGATCTTTTGTTCGTTTTTGGGCCATAGTGGTTACTTAATATCTTCATTAATGCTTCAAATTGCATGGTTTCAGGTTCTATCGGACTGGTTAAATTCATTAATACTTCACAGGGTTCCGCCCCGATCACCGTTATTAACCACATGGTTTTTTCCTCCTCCTTTATTTTTTCTTGTAATAAAAATTGGCGAAATCTTTTCTCCCATACTTTAAAATTGTTCCCTGGTATATATTGGTCGAATCCATTTGATTTGACTATCGCGGTTGCCATATTTTGTTTGAAATCACCGTCTTTTGCTTCCACCATTACCTTCACGTAGAGCCACTTGCCACTTATTTTTCATTTACTTATGCTGCCACTATTTTTGTTTTATCCTCGTCGCCACTGTTCTATTCTTGATATTTGGACATTTGAATATTGAAACTCACGCGTTTAATCTATTAATTATTTATTACAATTCATTTTAATAACTACAATATACACGGCCGGCACGTCCGTAGTCTGAGGTCGGTTATACGAGACTGACTCACCGGCCTGACGCACCCGACCGACGAGATTACAATAACGGTCTATACACAATAGTTTTATTTATGTTTTAAATTTTAAAATGGTATTTTTCACGCGCCGTTCTTATCTACAGCTCAAATTAATCGCCAGTCATTGCAAAGGTCTGTTGTTTTGTTGTAATTTTTTTTTGTTTTGGGTTGTTTTCGCCGTTGTTGTTGCTGTAAAGAATGAAAACGGATGTTAAGGCTGGACCGAGTTCTTGCTGTTGTTTGTTTTGTTAAGGCATTCTGCTAGATAGCATTTTTATCAAGGTCATGGGCTGCATGGTTGAAAGAAAATAAAAATTCTATTTTTAGATTGCTCGTTTTGGCGCTTATTTATCTCAATAAACTTTCGCGACATGGAAGACTTTGAAATTTTACACATACATACATATGTTTAATGTATATTAGATAAGGAATCCATTTGAAGGTTGCATCAGATCAAAATTGTCTTTGCTTATTTTAAAAACATAATCCGCAATTAAAATTCGTGCATTCGGATTTATCAAGTTCCATATAGAATAATTACGTCATAAGTCTGATGAAATTGTGAATCTTTGTTGTTGTTGTTATGCGATAAGAATTTATTGGAAACTCGATAATTTGTCGATCTAATAACTCTATATCTATTTTATGGTCTGAATCAGAATTATTTCCATCTTCCTGCAATTGCATAAGACCTGTGCATAAATTTATCATATAAACAAAACAAAGGCACCAGCGACACCAAGGTATTATTATTCAGGCGCTGTTCTTATCAGCAGCTCAAATTAATCATCAGTCATTCAAACCTGCGCTCGGCCGAAATTAGAATCAACATTTGCGAAGAAGGCCTGTTGTTTTGTTGTTATTTTTTTGTTTTTACTTGTTTTTGCTGTTGTTGTTGCCGTAAAGAATGAAAACAGATGTTGAGGCTGGAACGAGTTCTTGTTGTTGTTTTGTTTTGTTAAGACATTCTGCTAGGTAAAATTTTAATCAGAGCCACGGGCTGCATGGTCGAAGGAAAATAAAAATTCTATTTTTAGATTGCCCAGCGCTTGTATACACAAATTGAATAAGAAGACACAGAAGCCTCGATAGCCTCGCGGCTGCGATACAGGTCTCTTAATCTACCCTTGCCCCAGGTTCAAATCCCAGCAAAGCCCAAGCAGCACAACTTTGACTTTTTATTATCAAATTCTCGCGACAGGTGACGTCTTATCATGTGGCATCTGGCCCCACACCCGTACTCCGTACCCATACCCCGTACCCCGCACCCGTACTCCGTACCCGTACTCCACACCGTACTCAGTACCCATACCCCGTACCCATTCAGCCATACAACAACAACCGTGATGACGTCATCATCATCATTGCACTACTGTCTGTGACGTCACAAACCAATTGGCACAGCAAAGAAAATCCAAGATGGCGGAAATAATTTAGACCCCCTGTATAAACCTTATGGGATTTTGCGCTCGAACTCTCATAGCTTATCTACTTTTATGAGTAAAATTAAGCTTTTAAAAAGCTTTTCGAATACGTAAGGCGTAAGGGATTGTCCCATTTCATTTGTAATGAGGTTTGCCTTACGGGGCCCTTATGAGAAACTGATGGGGCATGCCCCACTTCAGTATCGCAGATTTTTTCTTTCTGTGGTACGCATGAGTAATCTAAGGGGAAAGCCCTCTTTCGGCATGCTCCTTATTTGCTACAGGGGGTCTCATCGGGAACCGACCGAGAAATCCCTCTTTCGGCATGCCCCTCATTTGCCACATGAGGCCCACACGCTGCCTGAGGCATGCCCCTTTAAATGCTAGCCGGATATAAGTTTTTTCGTGCTACACATTCTTCCCGAAAATCCCAATACATTAGAAATAAAATAAAAAATATCCGACGTTTTTCAATTAATAAGATTCTTCGTGTGTTATGCGCTTGAATAAGTATTTGCTTCAAAGAAGTAATTATACAAATATAGTATTAACAACATACATGTGGAGCATACTTACTGCCAAGTCTGGCCGAGGCCTGCCGAAGATCGCCCGAAGTGGCGACCGACAAATTTTCGTTACATCGGGGGCGTTCAGTTGTAGAATGTCACATGTTTTACCTGCAGTATTTTTTTAAATATTTTCTTTGTTGTAAAACTCCTTAGACGTAGGATCCACTGGATCTTTGAGAGATGTCCCTGTTGGGTCAGATAATTGTCAAAATCGTGAAAGTAAGTATACAATGTATACGAGTTACAGCAATAATTATGAAACTTTTGCGACCCTAAGGCCTTTTCTCGTGCGTTTCTTTTCCCGCTGATATGTTTCTCACAAGACCTAACACTATTTAATCCATTTTTCTAGAAGTCTTCAGTGCCGGTTATTTTTTAAAAATGGCCGAAAGACTACGCATGGCTTAAACTTAAAACAACAAAGCGATTTGCACTATATGCACCGAAGCGTGCGAGATGAAGTTAATGGGCCTATTCACACAGTGCACATTCATAGCGCCTAAAACCGGTTTTATAGATGAGAGAGGCAAGGGAGCGGAAGAACTTAACGAAACATTTTTCACGCAAAACCAAACGCGTGAAAACTAGCACACATATAAAAAGTTACTTCTATCTCTTGCATTCTTTAGCTCTGTTTTTCTCTAACAAGTAAATTTCATCTGCAATACATTTAAAGGTTCCTGTATAGCATTCAAATTTACTACACTCATTTACGCCCCGTCTGAGTTTCTAGGAGTTGAATAAAACCGGGTTTACTCACCACAATTATGGCAGCGTGTGAATATGCCCAATAGCCAATTAGATTCGCGTGCTATCGCATCCAAGTAGGGTTGATGAGGGATTCTACAACTGGAATCATGGACATGGGGGTTAGAGTTTCATGCCACTAGTTCTCTTCATATAGACTGCCTTGAAGCGTAAAAAATGTTGATAAGGTCAGTGGGGGTCAGACAAGGTCTTTCCCTGAGAGGAGCCAACAACTATGAAAATTCAACATACATTTTCAAGGCTCGAGCTGAAGATGTGACTGAATCATGGCTGCAAAGAGATGATCACAAATGGCTCCATGAAGACTGTCAGAATAAAATTCTAGATTTTATGGCTACTACAGTATTGTCGAAAATCATGGAAGAAATAAGAGCAGCTGAATTTTTTATATTACACTAGACCAGTGTTGGGCATTAATCAATTAAATTTTCAATCAATTAATTAATTGACTAAAAAATTAATTGCGATTAATTTAATTGCAGTTAAAATTAATTGCAATTGAAATATTAATTGCACCCCACAATTAATTTATTTGGATTAATCCGTGTTAATTGTATATAGCAACTAAATCAATTGCAATTAATTTTAACTGCAATTAAATTAATCGCAATTAATTTTTTAGTCAATTAATTAAAGACAATTAAAACTAACAATTAATCCTCTTCAATTTTATGTGAATTTGATTTAAGGGTTCCAAATGACGAATTTGTGGTTAAAATTTGAAAATTCAAAATGGCGGACTAACTTTGGCAATTATGTTCCGACTGTACTGAAAATCAGCTTCTGGGGGCTTTAAGGGTTCCAAATGACGAATTTGTGGTTAAAATTTGAAAATTCAAAATGGCGGACTAATTTTTGTAATTGTGTTCCGATTGTACTGAAAATCAGTATCTGGGGGCTTTAAGGGTTCCAAATGACGAATTTGTGGTTAAAATTTGAAAATTCAAAATGGCGGACTAACTTTGGCAATTGTGTTCCGACTGTACTGAAAATCAGCTTCTGGGGGCTATAAGGGTTTCAAATGACGAATTTGTGGTTAAAATTTGAAAATTCAAAATGGCGGACTAATTTTTGTAATTGTGTTCCGATTGTACTGAAAACCAGTATCTGGGCGCTTTAAGGGTTCCAAATGACAAATTTGTGGTTAAAATTTGAAAATTCAAAATGGCGGACTAATTTTTGTAATTGTGTTCCGATTGTACTGAAAATCAGTATCTGGGGGCTTAAAGGGTTCCAAATGACGAATTTGTGGTTAAAATTTGATAATTCAAAATGGCGGTTTTGTAAACAATTGGTAGCTACATAGTATAATCTCACGAAAATATGTCAGATCCACACTCTTATTCATGCTGTAATCTTTGTTTTGGGGAGGGGAGGCAGTCCATACAATAAATTAAACATTAAATAATCCAAAAAATATTATTACTGTTTAAACTCAACTAGAAGCTCCAATCAACAGCAACATAAAATTTAAAATATCTCTAAAAATAATAACTAACAATAAACTTTAAGTTCACTGGTAACCCTTATCAATTACTAACTTTGCTCTTATTGTATACAAATTCAATTATATTCAATTTCTCAAAATTACTGTTAGAATAACTTTGTCAATTTGCTATAAATTTTTGCAAGTCAGTCTTCTGTAAGATCTCAAAATCAAAACAACTGTGAAAATCAACTGTGTAAATTAAAGTAAATTAAAGTTAAAGTTAATCTTTTAATTTTAAAATAACTCGCCTGTGCATATCAATAACATTTTTGGTCCTTCGAGCCGGATTCGATCTAATTCCGGCAAGTGCAAATTAAAAAAAAAGTGCGATTAATTAACTACCTGTGCAGTATGGAGAAATGACCGCATGTGAATTCTAAATGCAATTCATTCTATATAAAAAATCTGTGGAGGAGCTTGGCGCTGGCTGTGTAAGCTACATATTTTAAGAAATACGAAGAATTGAGGATTTGCAGGTAAAATTGTTCCAATTTTTCCCCTTTAATGAATTTTTATAATCACATGGATTTCTTCTTTGGAGATTAATTTTGTCACCACGGGGAATAATAATATAAAAGTGAGCATAAAACTGCATAATTAAGTACATAAAACTACATAGTGAATGGATGAGCATAAAATCATCGTTGGAGGTAACAATACAGTGATGTACATAATTGCGTCCTGGAGGTTGAGAATTTTCGAGTTATCCAACTGCAAATAACTGTCCTGATAACTGTTTGTTACATAATACAATAACAGGTATTTAAATTGCTGCATGCATTTACACATTAAAAAAAAAAATTCAAAACGGTTTATTTTATCAAAATATATTGTTATAGTGTATAATCAAAGTACACATAAAGAATTGAAGACATTTTTTAAATTACGGTGGTTCTTAAATGGGTGGTTTCTTTTAATGACAATAAAATATTATCAGTGAGTTATAACACAATTTCCTATCGGTTCTTCAAGATTCGAATAACTGTGAGAAGATTTTATCGGCCTTGAAAGGCATAGACAATTAGACTTTCCACAGTACTTATAAACAGTTATTATTTTACATGTGCTAAGTTTATTTTGTGGTTCGTTGCATTTAACTTAGTAATTATTTTTATGCGATATTATTGGACATGATATTTTCTAACGGTATTACAATGCATAGACTAGAAGAATTTCTGGAGTATTGATTATGAATAGTTCTTATTGAACATGTGCTAAAGTGCGTTTTGAAGTTCGTTGCACATAATTTTAGTAGTATTTGTTATACGATATTTTTGAAAATTATTGCGTTGAAAACCCTTTATTTGAATTTTAAACTGCTTATTTATATACCGAAATGGAAAAAATCATGAATAAAACCATATTTAATGCGGATAGGATTTTAAGGTTTACTGTAAATGCCCGCAAGACAGCTAAGGAGAAAAGAGATGAAGCATTTCTAAAGGCACGACAGCAACTGCTTCAAACTTATTGGGATGAATTCAACGAAGCGTATGAAAACCTAACTGATGTAGTTGATAAAGAGACCCTGAAAACAGATGAGTTTTTACTTCCGATACATATTCAGAGGTGGAATGTGCTTATGTGGAAGCCATCAGTTGGTTGCACGGGCAGCTGATCCCTTTTCAAACTACACGGGAGGAAAGGTGTTCAACTGAATCGCAGTCGCTTCACTATACTGCAAACGCGTCACTCCCTGGTCAAACCATAAATCTCCCTAAAATTAATTTACCAGTTTTTAGTGGATCATATCTTGATTGGCCTTCTTTTCACGACACCTATGTGTCCCTTATACACGACAACCCTTCCTTGTCTCATGTACAGAAGATGCACTATCTAAAGACAGCTATCACAGGGGAAGCGTCTAGGCTAATAAAACATTTCGCTATCACCAGTGCGAATTATGAGTCTGCCTGGAATACAATATTATGTCGCTACGAGAATAAGCGAGTTTTGGTCCATGCCAATCTCCATGCACTTATTACATTGCCTAGCATGACCACTGAAAGCCCTGGGGAGCTTAGAAGAGTACTAGATAGAATTAACCAGTCAGTGAGAGCCCTAGAAAACCTCGCCCGACCAGTAAACGAATGGGATGACTGGTTGGTATATTTTTTGACCAGTAAGTTGGACAGCAGCACTCGTAAAGACTGGGAAACTTCACTTACCTCCACCACTGATGTTCCTTCTTGGGTATCCCTGCAAACATTTTTGGAAGCACGATTGCATGCTCTGAGTGCTTTAAAAGACAATGTTTTTACGGAACACACATCCCAAAGTAGAAAGGCGAGATTTAATACACATTCTTCTAAGTCCTACACGCATACTCATCATGTCTCTTCAACACCTATGTGTAGCTGCTGTAATGGAAGACATTTTATCTTGTTCTGTCCAAAGTTCCGAGCAAAGTCTGTCAATGAACGAGCCAACTTTTTGAAATATAAGAGACTATGTACCAACTGTTTAAAGTCAAATCATACTGTTACAAGCTGCCCTTCTGCAAACCGTTGCCAACAGTGTAATCAACAACATCATACAATGATACATCAACTGTCCACTGCTAGCACAACTCCGACATTGGCACCTAGCCAGCCAGATAATGCCACAACATCGACATCAAAAGAAAGCCAACCTACGACTTGTTTCACTGCAAGA
Organism: Thereva nobilitata; assembly: GCA_963855945.1. Taxonomy (NCBI): domain Eukaryota; kingdom Metazoa; phylum Arthropoda; class Insecta; order Diptera; family Therevidae; genus Thereva; species Thereva nobilitata. The sequence continues at coordinate 51,363 of CAWLCO010000030.1, read as the reverse complement.
TCCCATGTATCGAATAATCAAGAGAGTGATTCTTCAGCTTTACTGGCGACAGCTGTCGTCTTAGTCCAATCATCTGACGGTCATCTGATACGTGCACGAGCTTTACTAGATCAATGCTCCGAATCCAGTTTTATTACGACGTCGCTCGTAAATGTCCTACGCTTACGTAAACAGCGAGCAAACATAACAGTACACGGTGTAAACAAGTGCGATGCAGGCACTGCTAAGGCTGTGGTTACCCACAATATTATATCATGTATAGATCCCTCAGCAAAGTATTGCATTCAGGCTCTTGTTCTGCCGACACTTACACATCTAATGCCACACAAACCAATTCGTCGACAAGAGTGGACACACATCGTTGGACTACCTTTAGCAGACCCAGGATTTGATAAACCCTCAGGAATAGATCTGATCCTAGGAGTGGAAGTCTACAATCAGATTCTTAAGGGAGATATACGTCGAGGACCGATTGGGGCTCCTCTGGCACAGTCTACAACACTAGGTTGGATACTGTCTGGAAAACTCGAAAATCCATCAGCTACAACAACAACCACCCGTAGCTTTCACATTACGAACTGTAAACTTAATTCACAACTGAAAAAGTTTTGGGAAACGGAAGAACCTCCGCAATCGCAGATTTTTACTCCAGAAGAAGCAGAATGTGAAACCTTTTTTGCGAATAATCATCATCGGAATAGTCAGGGACGATACGTAGTGAAGCTACCTTTCAAATCCAATCAGTCCTCGCTAGGTAATTCGCGCGATGCTGCAATGGCTGCTCTGCTGCGTATGGAAGGGAGATTGAGTCGAGACCCTACACTTTCTGCAGCGTATTCAGATTTCCTGAAGGAATATATGTCTTTGGGTCACATGGAACTGGTCGATAATGAAAATGAGTCGTCGGCTCACTACTATTTACCACACCATGCAGTTCTGAAGCTTAGCAGTACCACGACTAAGTTACGTGTGGTCTTCAATGCCTCTCAGAAAACCTCAACAGGTAGTTCTCTTAATGATATTCTCCACATAGGGCCTAAGCTCCAAAACGATGTCTTCCGTATACTGATGAAATGGCGATTGTACCCTTACGTATTTACAGCCGATATTGCAAAAATGTTTCGGCAAATTTTGGTCGATGATCCCGATACTAATTTCCAGAGAATATTATGGAGAACTTCTCCACATGAGCCAGTACAATGCTATCGACTCCTAACAGTAACATATGGGACTGCCTGCGCACCATACTTAGCCTGTAAAACCTTACAGCAATTAGCAAATGATTACAAATCACAATACGCAAACGCCTCTAAAATTCTTCTTGAAAACTTTTATGTAGACGACGCTCTGTTTGGTGCGTTTGATGTACAAGAAGCTAAAAAACTACGTTGTGAACTCGATAAGCTACTAATTGAAGGAGGGTTTAAACTTCGAAAATGGCTTTCAAATTCACCCGACCTGTTGGATGACATTCCTCTGGAGGATCGCGAGCTCATCACGTCTGTCAAAGTAGTTAGTGACTCACAAATTAAGACATTGGGGATTGGTTGGACTCCAGACATTGATTCTTTCCGATTTCACATTCGACTGCCCAATTCAACTGTTTCGACTAAAAGGTCAGTTCTATCAGATATAAGTCGACTGTACGACCCACTTGGCTGGCTATCTCCGGTGACAATCACTGCTAAAATAATTTTACAAAAACTCTGGATAACAAAAATTGATTGGGATGAAGAACTTCCTAAAGATCTTGAGAACGTGTGGCAAAGCTATAAACGTGAACTTCAGGATATTGATAACATTAAAATTCCGCGTTGGATAGGTACAAGCCCCTCTAATCTAAGGCTTGAGCTTCACGGATTCTGTGACGCTTCGTTGTCTGCTTACGGTGCTGCAGTGTATGCTCGTGTTATGCATGACAACGATAACATCCAAGTGAGTCTTCTCGCTTCAAAAACAAGAGTAAGCCCAATTCGTACTGTCTCGTTACCACGGCTAGAACTCTGCGGAGCTGCGCTGCTAGCGGAACTTCTGTCATATATACAGGACCATCTAAATTTTCAAGATACACCTGTGCACACCTGGACTGATTCGACCATTGTCCTCGCCTGGCTACGTGAGCATCCTTCAAAATGGAAAGTATTTGTTGCAAATAGGGTGTCCTTAGTGCACGAGAAACTACCTAATGCATTGTGGCATCACGTGCCTTCCGAAGACAATCCAGCCGACTCCATCACTCGAGGTATACCCGCATCAGAGTTACAATTGTTCAATATGTGGTGGTCAGGACCTCCTTGGCTCCATCAAACTTCCGAGAATTGGCCGCAACATAAGGAGTCTCCGCGTGATGCTGAAATTCAAGAATCAATTCGTAACAGCTGTACTTCCGCAATGACTACATCTACATCCAATGTTCCTGACGACTTTATCTCATCTGTACTTCATCGCTTCTCTGATTTAATGCGACTTTTGCGAGTAACTGCCTACTGCTACCGCTTCTATCACAACTGCAAATCAACTTCAACTACTCGACATGCAGGCTTCCTGAAAGCTGAAGAAATCACTACTGCATCGGAGACATGGGTTAAGCTTGTGCAACAGATAGCATATGCCGCTGAAATTAAACACATTTTAAGGAAGTCTAGTCTCCTATCCAAAAGCAAATTGCGGATCCTTAACCCAATTCTCGATAGTAAATCACTATTGCGTGTAGGTGGACGACTGAAACATACTATCTTGTCCTATGATGAGAAATTTCCATTAATTTTGCCTAAGGATAGCCACCTCACACAATTAATAATTGCACACTCGCACAGCATTACACTACACGGTGGAACGCAAGCCACGCTACAGCATCTTCGTAGCCGCTATTGGATACTAAATGGTCGCAACAAAGTAAAACTATTTATCCGCCGGTGTGTTGTTTGCTGTCGCTTTAAAGCAACTTCGCGAACCCCCTTGATGGGAGATCTTCCGGTCGATCGCGTTCGTCCTGCCAAACCGTTTCTTTATAGCGGGGTCGACTACGCCGGTCCGTTCATCGTCAAGCCGATAAAAGGTCGCTCTCGTGTCGCGCTAAAGACGTACGTTGCCTGTTTCGTATGCTTTGCGACTCGTGCCATCCACCTAGAACTCGTGATGGATCTGACTGCCGAGGCCTTTATTGCCGCGTTTCGTCGTTTCATTAGTCGACGCGGTCGCTGCGCGCGTATATACAGCGACAACGGACGTAATTTTGTAGCAGCTGACAAGCAGCTATCATGTCATCTTCAGCAACTTATGGATGAAGCTCATATTCCAGAGTCTACTTTAAAGGACGGTACTGAATGGCACTTCATTCCTCCCTCCTCACCGCACTTTGGAGGCCTCTGGGAGGCTGGAGTAAAAGCCATGAAATATCATCTGAAACGTGTGATTGGCAACCATCTACTGTCACTTGAGGAAATGCATACGTTATTAGCGCAGGTCGAGGCTTGTCTCAATTCTAGACCTCTGCAAGCCATCTCCGATGATCCATCTGATATTTCTGCTCTGACACCTGGTCACTTTTTGGTCGGTGAGAGTCTCTTAGCGATTCCAGAACCGAGTAACCTGAACACTCCTATCAACCGTTTGAATCGCTGGCAGATGGTGCAACACATGTATGCCAGTATATGGAAGCGCTGGTATAAGGAATATATATCTACTCTTCAATTGCGTTACAAATGGCAACATCGCTCAGAACCGCTTAAAGTCAACAATTTAGTCCTAATCAAGGACGACAATCTACCACCACAACGTTGGCTACTAGGGAGAGTAGTGGCTCTTCATCCAGGCTTAGATGGAGAAATTCGTGTCGTCTCGGTACGACATAAAGATGGGTGCTATAAACGCCCAGTAGTGAAGCTATGTGTTCTTCCAGTTGAACCAGAAAACTAAACTAACTAACTAATTATTAACATGCAAAACAGCCCCAACTAATATCTATTCTTTCTTATTAGATGCTACTTAAGTTAAACCAAGCTCTAATTAGACTGAGGCAGTCCGGAATGGCGGGCGGAGCAGTCACCAAAAGGGATCGTGCTACACACGAGGCGGGCGGAATGTTTAAACTCAACTAGAAGCTCCAATCAACAGCAACATAAAATTTAAAATATCTCTAAAAATAATAACTAACAATAAACTTTAAGTTCACTGGTAACCCTTATCAATTACTAACTTTGCTCTTATTGTATACAAATTCAATTATATTCAATTTCTCAAAATTACTGTTAGAATAACTTTGTCAATTTGCTATAAATTTTTGCAAGTCAGTCTTCTGTAAGATCTCAAAATCAAAACAACTGTGAAAATCAACTGTGTAAATTAAAGTAAATTAAAGTTAAAGTTAATCTTTTAATTTTAAAATAACTCGCCTGTGCATATCAATAACAATTACATTCTGAAAAAAAAAAATAAAGGATTATGCTAATTCAAGATTTGAAAATGGGCTTTTGACGGTGATGGACATTATACGTTTGGAGTCACGTACGAAGGAGTGTGACTTCAGATGGATATTGCCCATGGTTCTCTTCTGCAATGTCATTGACCCAGGTTTTATTTGTTTACCCATATGCCAGGCCCTTCCCGTATTGGAGAATCTTTCCCAAAAACCTTGTTGATAAATTCTGACCCGATTGCAGCTTCAGGATACTATGTTCAATGTTCTTCCATTTGGAGCTGAGATGTGAAGATTTTCAGATTTTCCAACTCTTGGACAACCTACATACAGTTGAAGTAGGGAGAAACACCGTTTAATAATATCGAGACCAACAAATTGCCCTTGGCCATACGTTAACAAATTTGATAAATAAGGCTGTTCCGGAACACAATTGGCCAAATTCGTCCCCCATATTGGCGCGGCCATTTTTAATTTATAAGTTTTGATCATAAATTCGTTATTTGCTATCTTAAAAGACCCCAGATACCGATTTTCATTGGAATCGGAAGACAATTGGCAAATTAGTCGGCCATATTGGCGCGGCCATTTAGAATTCATAAGTCTTGATCATAAATTCGTTATTTGTTACCTTAGAAAACCCCAGATACCGACTTTCATTGGGATCGGAACACAATTGGCAAATTCGTCGGCCATATTGGCGCGGCCATTTTGAATTTATGTCCTGATCATAAATTCGTTATTTGCTATCTTAAAAAACCCCAAATACCGATTTTCATTGGAATCGGAAGACAATTGGCAAATTCGTCGGCCATATTGGCGCGGCCATTTTGAATTTATAAGTTCTGATCATAAATTCGTTATTTGCTATCTTGAAAGACCCCAGATACCGATTTTCATGGAAATCGGAACACAATTGGCAAATTCGTCGGTCATATTGGCGCGGTCATTTTGAATTTATAAGTTCTGATCATAAATTCGTTATTTGTTACCTTAGAAAACCCCAGATACCGATTTTCATTGGGATCGGAACACAATTGGCAAATTCGTCGGCCATACTGGCGCGGCCATTTTGAATTTATGTCCTGATCATAAATTCGTTATTTGCTATCTTAAAAAACCCCAAATACCGATTTTCATTGGAATCGGAAGACAATTGGCAAATTCGTCGGCCATATTGGCGCGGCCATTTTGAATTTATAAGTTCTGATCATAAATTCGTTATTTGCTATCTTGAAAGACCCCAGATACCGATTTTCATGGAAATCGGAACACAATTGGCAAATTCGTCGGTCATATTGGCGCGGTCATTTTGAATTTATAAGTTCTGATCATAAATTCGTTATTTGTTACCTTAGAAAACCCCAGATACCGATTTTCATTGGGATCGGAACACAATTGGCAAATTCGTCGGCCATACTGGCGCGGCCATTTTGAATTTATGCCCTGATCATAAATTCGTTATTTGCTATCTTAAAAAACCCCAAATACCGATTTTCATTGGAATCGGAAGACAATTGGCAAATTCGTCGGCCATATTGGCGCGGCCATTTTGAATTTATAAGTTCTGATCATAAATTCGTTATTTGCTATCTTGAAAGACCCCAGATACCGATTTTCATGGAAATCGGAACACAATTGGCAAATTCGTCGGTCATATTGGCGCGGCCATTTTGAATTTATAAGTTCTGATCATAAATTCGTTATTTGTTACCTTAGAAAACCCCAGATACCGATTTTCATTGGGATCGGAACACAATTGGCAAATTCGTCGGCCATACTGGCGCGGCCATTTTGAATTTATGTCCTGATCATAAATTCGTTATTTGCTATCTTAAAAAACCCCAAATACCGATTTTCATTGGAATCGGAAGACAATTGGCAAATTCGTCGGCCATATTGGCGCGGCCATTTTGAATTTATAAGTTCTGATCATAAATTCGTTATTTGCTATCTTGAAAGACCCCAGATACCGATTTTCATGGAAATCGGAACACAATTGGCAAATTCGTCGGTCATATTGGCGCGGTCATTTTGAATTTATAAGTTCTGATCATAAATTCGTTATTTGTTACCTTAGAAAACCCCAGATACCGATTTTCATTGGGATCGGAACACAATTGGCAAATTCGTCGGCCATACTGGCGCGGCCATTTTGAATTTATGTCCTGATCATAAATTCGTTATTTGCTATCTTAAAAAACCCCAAATACCGATTTTCATTGGAATCGGAAGACAATTGGCAAATTCGTCGGCCATATTGGCGCGGCCATCTTGAATTTATAAGTTCTGATCATAAATTCGTTATTTGCTACCTTAAAAACCTCCAGATACCGATTTTCATGGAAATCGGTACACAATTGGCAAATTTGGGTGGCCATTTTGAACTTCGGTCATTTTGTGGCGGCCATTTTGAATTTCGAAAATCGGGCTTCGAGGTGCATCATGGGAGACCCACACGGACCTTCGTGCAAAATTTCGAAGCTCTGCGATCACTGGTGCGACACTACGCTTTTCATACAATAATAAGTTTTAATTGTTAGTTTTTAATCAAATCCATTAAAAAGATTAACAATTGATTAATTGTTAATTGTGGAAACTCACGACTAACAATTAATTAATTGTTAATTGCGAGTTTTCACAATTACAATTAATTAATTGTTAATTGCGAGTTTTCACAATTACAATTAATTAATTGTTAATTGCAATAGATGTGATTAACAATTAATTAATTGTTAATTTTTAATTGTCCAACAATTAAATTTTGCCCAACACTGCACTAGACTAAACTTCGGATATTTGTAAAACTGATTTGGAATGCAGATCTACAGAAATGTAATCTATGGGCTATTGAATCGTATGAGAAATTAAAAGTAGTAACCGATGATTTGGGCTCTTCTGGAGATTCAAAATTCGAAGAAATTTTCAATCAAGTAGCAACTTTGAAATTAATGAACCACAAATCCCATGTCAGCAAAAAATCCAAAGCGTCTGGACGAAGGTAAGAGCGAAAATCAACGATTTAAAACCCCTCAAGATTTTTTCTGTATACCCACACGGGCCCAACACGATCCGCCGGCGCTGCTTATTAGTCCAAGAGCCGGCAGTATAAAAATGAAGGTATAAAATATCCTAACAATTTTTTGTGAGGGAGTAGTACTGCCACAGACCTAAAGGGAGCCACCTTTTATATAACCTAATTTCGCCCGCGTCATGGAATTTTGACGTCACTTCCGGTTACGATTTTTGGTGTTGGTGACGTCATAAAATATCCTAATAAAATTTACATCAAATGAAGGTTGGAATGTGTACTTTAAGATTACACTAGGGTGCCAGGCTTAAACCACCCGCAACCCTGTGGCACCCTCGATTAAAGTTTTTTTACAAGCTTTTTTCTTTGTTTGGGACAAATCTTACGATCCGTTTTTCAAATACTTCCCGATGTCCAGTGATGCTCAAATTTGTCACACAATTTTGGTTTTGGAGGCAATACAATATAGTATATTCAATTTTATGGTACATCCAATATGGCGTCCACCATTAAAAGGCGGATATTTCTGGGGGTGGAATCTTGCGATTGATTTTTCGGCCATTTCCCGTAATCCAGTGATGCTCAAATTTGGCTGACTAACACAGCTAATTGTATTCAACTTATCATAACCCTTCATTTGATACCAATATCGAGGGGTTGTTCGTGGTGGCCGCCATATTGGAATTAAAATGACGTCATATAGCTTACTGTATTCTCCTCGTCAGACTCTTTTATTTGATGCCCGTGGCGGGTGTTTGTAAAGAAAAAGGTAATCCGCCAGTTTATCTTAGCCGCCATATTCGATTTAAAATGACGTCACATAGCTTGCTGTGCTCTACTCGTTATACTCTTTCCTTTGATACCCATGTTGGGGAGAAAATGGTAATCCGCCATTTGCGGCCGCCATATTGGATGTACCATTGTAATGCTTCAATATGGGATTCGCAGGGTTTGACTCGAGGATTTAAATAAAACAGTTATTTTATTTGGAGACCGTTTATTTTATTAATTGTTCCTCAGCGACAGAGCGTAGAGCTAAAGCCCATTTAGCGCCCTGTAGTCGTTGAGTATTGAACAGTGACTGTAATTTTCATACAAAGTTCCCTTGTATTTATAGTAGGGATTCTTATATACTATCCTTATATACTATTACATATTATCATAACTAGGCCTACTGACTCATATCTATATACATGACTACAATCTAGTTTTCTATATAAACTACCTTAAATTACTATAGTGTGAATCAAGGTGTATGTATAGTTATTTTCTATGAGGTTATACGGGCACCTCACCATGTAATTGAATATAATATATTGCATTGTCTTCAGAACTACAGGTTTGTGCCAAATTTGAGCATCACTGGATTACGGGAAGTGGCCGAAAAATCAATCGCAAGATTCCACCCCCAGAAATATCCGCCTTTTAATGGTGGACGCCATATTGGATGTACCATAAAATTGAATATACTATATTGTATTGCCTCCAAAACCAAAATTGTGTGCCAAATTTGAGCATCACTGGACATCGGGAAGTACTTGATAAACGGATCGTAATATTTGTCCCAAACAAAGAAAAAAGCTTGCAAAAAAAACTTTAAGCGAGGGTGCCACAGGGTTGCGGGTGGTTTAAGCCTGGCACCCTAGTGTAATCTTAAAGTACACATTCCAACCTTCATTTGATGTAAATTTTATTAGGATATTTTATGACGTCACCAACACCAAAAATCGTAACCGGAAGTGACGTCAAAATTCCATAACGCGGGCGAAATTAGGTTATATAAAAGGTGGCTCCCTTTAGGTCTGTGGCAGTACTACTCCCTCACAAAAAATTGTTAGGATATTTTATACCTTCATTTTTATACTGCCGGCTCTCCAACTATATGGGGGAATACCACGATAAAAAAAGCGCGCCAAAAACTCTACCTCATCGGTGGTGTGGAAATGAGTTCCATATTTGTTAAATACACGGGAATCATATATAAGAGCTCAAACTATTTAACAATCATTCAGTGTTTTTCTTTGAATAATAAAAGTCATGACTTCAGAAGCAGTTATTATAGATGTACAGTTTGTCAGCGGAAATAATTATCAACTGTTTGCTAAGGAGTTGGTAGTTTTGCGTCACGGATCACTTGTACCAGAGCTGTATGTTTTTAAGTCTCCATATCCGTACAATGAATTATCACCAAGAGCTCGTTGGCAAGATGATTTCAGCTTTAGCAAAATAAATGGATTAAGGTGGAATGGTGGAAATATTGATTACAACGAATTACCCTGCATACTGGCAAATTATTCAAATTTAAAAATTTTTGTGAAAGGACCAGAAAAGAAGAAATTTATCCAAAAATACTGCTGTGCTGTACAAAACTGTGTTAATATATATTTGTATATGTTAGTGAATAAAAGGTTTTAAAATTGAAAAAATATTTTTAGTTTTATTTATTTATTTATTTATTTGTATTAGAAATTTATCGTATCAAAAACAAGATTTACAGTACAATACAAAGGTATCTCGTAAAACAACCGTGAATAATTCAAATTGATGTATGAGGTACGAGATGGAATAAAAAAATCTTCACATGTTAATGTTAATAAATTTTTTTCCCTACATTTCTCTACATACTTCTTATAAAACTCCTTCACGCTATCTGAAGCATTGTTGTTGTGGTACATAAGAATGGGTAAGTTCAAAAACTCATCACTGCCGCAACACTGCAATATTCAGCTACAGACTTCCAATTGCTGAATTCTGCAGTGTTGCGACAGTGATGAATTTTTGAACTCACCCAATGTTTAAAAATTTCAGCATTTCAAATAATTTGCAAAGTTCCGTTTGCTTTAGGACGATGCTGTCACTGCCAATAGGGATTTTGTGTTCATGTTTTAATGCCTCTTGGTTTGGTGGTAGTAGTTCGATTTGACCTTGCAAGTTACACAGGTAATTAAAAACGACTGTCCATCCAGGGTATGTTGTTGAAATAGGTAAGCGACCGTGATGATGGAACACTATTTTAGCCTCGAATGATGACGTATCAAATCCGAGTATAACTTTCTTGCTATGCCAGTCGTCTAGGTGGTACGTGTAATTAACAAAATATTTTCGCCGGGTACTTCTGATAAGCATCTGGGCAGCTTCTTCTTCTTGCTAGATTTTGTTGCTGCTGGGACGGATTCACATTTAGGCAGCTTACCCCTTCCTTTAGATCCAACGATCCTCTGTTTCTTACGTGATGGCTCCATCTTACTCCATATAAACTTGTACACTGAATATTCAAACTTTGTGTGTTCAGGTTTTTATAGTGCTGATCTCAGCCTTACATGATTGGTTACAAAAATCTCCACCATTTTGTGTAAACTTCTTCAGGTATAAATTAATTACTTTATTATCATTTAATCTTAAGTCACTAGCAGTAAACTGTTTTAAAAAAGTCTTAAGGCTCTTTCCTCTGCATCGAAAATATAGAAACACAGAGCAATAATGTCCGCAGGCTGACGAAAACAGGCCTTGTAATCTTTTCTTGTTATTTAAAAACGTGTTTGAATTAGCTAGTAGGAATTTTTGAAAAAACTTATTGGAGGGATATCTTCCAAAACGAATCAAAGTACTCTGCAGGACCTTGTTTCGAGAAATAAAATGCAACCCAATGAGTTCCACCTTTATGTGATGGATCCGTATTAGCTATGACGCATGCCGGTTTTATTATTTTTCGTGGTCGATGATTGCAGGGGAAGACTCCTCTAAAAAACTTGTTTGTTACGGGATTATTTGTCAATGCAGCCGTAAGCTCGATCGTGTTTATTCTTGTTCACAAGCAAATGTTGCCTCTAGATCAATGACCTTAGTGAGAGATGTAACGTAGTTATTTATAAACTCCTTAGTTGATGTATCACGAACAAAGATTGTCTTAAATTTCGCCAGAGTTTTTATAAGGTCTTCATCTATCCGTTTTAGTTCAAGGTTGCCAAATTTAGTTGATTGTTGTTGCTCGTTGCATTCTGTACTAGATGTTGGATACTTAAAAATCACTTCCTTCGCAAACGTTTTATTTTGCGAAGTGAATCCTGCTAAAGAGACTTTTTTAAAGAAGGTATATTCACCCCCGCAAAAGTATTCCACATTAATTAAACAGCTCATATTTACCGTAATAAAGCAATTTGTCAACTAACAGTTTGTTGCACGTGGCCGCCTTATATAGATTTAGAAATTTGTGTAAACATTTCGATCCTTCTCAATTTCAATGCTTCCATCGTACTCATCATATACAATGCATGTCACACTATTTTGTAACGCGTCTCTAAATTTTCCTTCAACTCGTACTGTCCCTTGATTTAGTAAATTGCCGCAAGTCGCGTTATATGAATTGTCTGTGGTTAAATCGAAAGCAAGAAGAAAACATCCTTTGTCGAATAATTTCTTGGATATTTGATGACCTTTATCGAAATAATGAATACCTGTTCCTCTGAATAACGTATTGTATCCGCGTGTACTAATCGGACTTTCCTTTGAGTAGTCAAATTCGAGAGGTTGATTTGGTATCTGTACACCATTCACTGATAAATTGAATCTGGTAATGTTGTTGTTTTTAAAGTTGAAGGGGTTCTTTGTCCCCGTGTACGCATCATTGTCCACCATACCAAAAATTATTGAGTTCGGTAACTGACCGATGACTATATTATCCAGCGAAAGTGTAAATGTGTTTGCCGGAATAATGTAGCTCTTAACTTCAACTCGTTTGTATGGGTATATGGCATTTGAACGCGGTAGAACTGTCTCATGTGCTAATAAAATATTCGGGTTGACTGTTACGTGATTCATGTACATGGTTGCATCCAAGATTTTGAATTGTGGTGAGTCATCACCGGCCTTGGATAAAATGTAAAATTCCGGTTTTTCAAGCGATAAAACTACACGTAAATCGACATCATTTAATAGCAACTTATCCTGATTAAGCAAATCAGTATGGATTTCCCCATCAATTCCACTACATTGCTTTTATTAAAAAGTTTCTGCCGATCTAAATAGCCTTGATGTAATTCAGCGACGGGTTTATCGATATCTGCAATTTCCACATCATCTTTGTCAAGATACCAGCCGACCGACTCCAAATGGGTTGATGCAGCATCTTTACCATAATTTAATAAATTTTCAATATAAGCGCGATAATTGTAATTGTGGTCGGTTTGAGCAATTGGTTTCCCATTCAAATATACGGTGCACTGGCGAAATATGGAGTGTAAAATGTTGTTTATTAAACCTGGAGCATCACCATCATTCGGATAAACTTCTTCTTTCCCATCTTTTATTTTAATTAATTGCAATTTTAAACGAAGATAAATGCTAGATAAATCACGGTATGAACCTCCAGATCCAAGGTAACAAACTCTAGAACAGAGGAGTTGTCTAGTGAGGCTATTGGCTTATATGCTACTTCTTCTGTTTTCAAAATATTGCTTTGAACTGGTGGTGTGGAAAAAAGATCTAATTCCGATTTCATACATTCTTTGTACGACATTATGTTTATTACTTATCATAAATGTCCAGTATACGTTTACGTATCTTTCGTTTTGTTTTCAAAACTTTTGCTTTTATTCCTTTTCTTTGATTTTTAGTTTTGCAATTTCTCGTGCGTTTAGGTGTTTTGCCACGTCTCTTACGTTTAAGAGCTGGTTTTATATGCAAGGTTGTAAACGGATTCGGTCTTTTTATACCTGCTCCACTCATACCGTCAAACACTTTATTTATACCTTTCTGAGCTAAATCTTGAATAGCAACTCTACCGTGTTCTTTCACAATATCTTTCACTCATTTGCTGTTGATGTTTTTATCTTGTAATTTAGCTTGTCCAGTTTTTACAGCCTGTTGTGCTAATGTTTTTAATCCCGATGTAGCTAGAGGTTTTAAGTGTCGAAATAATGCACTGAAAAAGCTACCGATACCTCTTCCACGTTGATAAATAAGTGGACCACGATATAATTCTCCAATATCCGACAGACCACTGCCACTTTGTATTAAACAATAACGCGTATAATAGGAATTCATCTCGTATCTCTATTTATACTATGCAAAAACAAATTGTTGTGTGAATATTTATAGGTTTTATTATCTCTTAAAATGCAGCATTACATATGTCGGAATATAACTTGTTTTAAAGTCAACTAATTCCCCATGGTGATCAGTTATTTTTATAGAAATACTTTCGATTAAAGTTTTTTCAATAGGACAGTATTCTATATGTTCAAATCTTAATATAGTACCACACTCTTGAATCGGTATTATTCGTAGATATCTTACTAGTTTGTCACCTGGCAGAGCTGTGCAAAGGACAAATAACCTATATGCTTTATAGGTCAAAATGGCTTTGTATGCTTTTTTATACGCTTTATATTAGCTTCACCTGTATGTATGTATGTATGTATGTATGTATGTATGTATGTATGTATGTATGTATGTATGTATGTATGTATGTATGTATGTATGTATGCATGTATGTATGTAAACAAATCTTGCAGCTTGATTTTCACCCACTTGCATATGACCGATGAACTTCAAATTTTGCACATGTGTATGGTTCGCGTGACAATGCAATCTGACCATTTTGTGAAATAATCAAGATGGCGGTTTCAAGATGGCGGCCGAATTTTGCTATTGTGCTCCCAGACCTCCAATATGGGTATCAAATGAAAGGGTATGACAAATAGAATACAATTAGCCTCATTCCAAATTCAAAATGGCGGCCCACACAAAATGGCGGATTAACTTTTTCTTTCTAACCCACTTTAAACAGGTATCAAATTAAAGGATAGGACAAGTACAATACTGTAAGCTATGTGGCGACATTGCAAATTCAAAATGGCGGCTGCTTCAAAATGGCGGGCTACCTTTTTCTTTATAACACCCTCGATATGGGTATCAAATGAAAGAGTCTGACGAGTAGAATACATTGAGCCGTGTGACGTCATTTTAAACCTAATATGGCAACTACCACAAAACGGAAGAAGACGTAAGGCTAAAAATTAAAAAAATAAAAATGTATAGTTTAGCAAAACTAAAAAATACGCTTTTATTTTAAAATTAGCTGAAAATATTGCACAAGCCAGAAATGCTTAAGTGCAAATTCGATGATTTTGAGTTTATTGCATTTTTCTATTCCGTATTCCCTTATTTATCATTGCTTTCTTGTCTTAAACTGAGCTGCGCTTGCTAAGTTATCGGACCGGCAAAAGTGCTTAAGTGCCCAATTGCGTATTTACAAAATAATTTGGCTTTCCGAACACAACCAAATATGCACAAGATACTTTGGACTGTTTTGCTGAGGATTTTCGAAGAGAGAACAAAGTGAAAAACACAAGCAAATCATAGGCCAAAACAGCCCAAAATATCTTGCGCACATTTGGTTGTGCTTTTCACTTCGTTCTCTCTTTGAAAATGCCCACCCAGCATAGTCTAAAGTATTTTAAACATTTTTAGTTGTGTAGAGTCTGCAGTTTTTTCTTTGGAAATCCTCAGCCAAATATTGAATTCATGACTTTATTCATTGTTTTATATGGACTCAAAGCAAAAAAGATTAATTTACATATATGTTCCAGTTGCCCGAATAAAAAATCAAAAAATGCAAAATCTTTGAAGTGATTTTCTCGAAACACATATGTTGCACTTAAGCACTTCTGGCTGTATACTGTAGATATTGTATGATTTTCGAATTTTGTTGACTTTGAAAGTGTTGTAAATCCATTTGAGAACATCAAAAGTATACATTTCTTTTAACTAATACTTTAAAAATACATAGTTTAAAAAAACTAAAAAATACGCTTTTATTTTAAAATGAACTAAAAAGAAAAAAATAATTTTGAAGCTTATATTGCTCCAGCCAGTGTAGGCAACAATTTACCTTTCGAAATCAGGCAAATAATTAAATTAATGAAGTTATTGGAAAAAATTATAAATATAACTTACTTAAATGTAAAAAAACGTGGGCCTCTTTACCTACATATATTATTATTTTATTAACACTGGAGCTTTTCGTTAGCGGCCCACGCTTTTTATACGCTTTATATTAGCTTCACCTGTATGTATGTATGAATGTATGTTTGTTTGTATGTATGTATGTAGACAAATCTTGCAACTTTATTTTCACCCACTTGCATATAACCGTATGTATGTATGTTTGTATGTATGTATGTATGTATGTATGTATGTATGTAGACAAATCTTGCAACTTGATTTTAACCCACTTGCATATAACCGATCAACTTCAAATTTTGCACATATGTATGGTTCGCGTGACAATGCAATCTGACCATTTTGTGAAATAATCAAGATGGCGGTTCCAAGATGGCGGCCGAATTTTGCTATTGTGCTCCCAGACCCCCGACATGGGTATCAAATGAAAGGGTATGACAAAGAGAATACAATTAGCGTCATTCCAAATTCAAAATGGCAGCCATAACAAAATGGCGGATTAACTTTTTCTTTCTAACATACTTAAAATAGGTATCAAATGAAAGGATATGACAAGTGGAGTACTATAAGCTGTGTGGCGTCATTCCAAATTCAAAATGGCGGCCGACACAAAATGGCGGGCTACCTTTTTATTTACAACACCCTAGATATGGGTATTAAATGAAATAGTATGACGAGTAGAATACATTAAACCGTGTGACGTCATTTTAAACTTAATATGGCGACTACCAAAAAACGGAAGCAGACGTAAGGCTAAAAAGTAAAAAACTAAAAATGTACAGTTTAGCAAAACTAAAAAATACGTTTTTATTTTAAAATGATCTGAAAAATATTGCACATATATACAGTAAAAAGCCAGAAATGTTTAAATGCAAATTCGATTATTTTGAGTTTATTGCATTTCGTATTCCGTATTCCGTATTTCCTTCTTTATCATTGCTTTCTTGTCTTAAACTGAGCTGTGCCTGCTAAGTTAATGGACCGGTAAAAGTAATATGGCGGCCACAACAAAATGGCGGAAGATATATGGTAGACTAAAAAGTAAAAAATAAAAATATATAGCTTAAAAAACTAAAAAATACGCTTTTATTTTAAAATGAACTAAAAAGAAAAAAATAATTTTGAAGCTTTTATTGCTCCAGCCAATATAGGGAACAACCTACCTTTCGAAATCAGGCAAATAACTAAATTAATGAAGTTATTGGTAAAAATTATAAATATAACTTACTTAAATGTAAAAAAAGCGTGGGCCGCTAACGAAAGCCTCCAGTGTTAATAAAATAATAATATATGTAGGTAAAGAGGCCCACGCTTTTTACATTTAAGTAAGTTATATTTATAATTTTTACCAATAACTTCATTAATTTAGTTATTTGCCTGATTTCGAAAGGTAGGTTGTTCCCTATACTGGCTGGAGCAATAAAAGCTTCAAAATTATTTATTTCTTTTTAGTTCATTTTAAAATAAAAGCGTATTTTTTAGTTTTTTTAAGCTATATATTTTTATTTTTTACATTTAAGTAAGTTATATTTATAATTTTTTCCAATAACTTCATTAATTTAATTATTTGCGTGATTTCGAAAGGTAAGTTGTTGCCTATACTGGCTGGAGCAATAAAAGCTTCAAAATTATTTTTTTTCGTTTTAGTTCATTTTAAAATAAAAGCGTATTTTTTAGTTTTTTTAAACTATGCATTTTGATATAAAATATTCATATTTATCCTTAAAAAAAATTTCAAACTGATTTAACTTTTTAATTAAAAGTTATCACTTTGAACAGTTACTTTATTTGCTTCGGTTTCATGTATTTTGGAAACTTTGATCGCGTTTTTTTCGAAACGAGCTTTTTGCAGATAGGGCTTTTGCCTTTGCACGGCAGAGCTCTAGGTCGAATAATATCAGTGTATATATGTATTATATTTTTCTCAGAGCAATCTTTTATAGTTTCTTGTGTACCTCTTGGTAATCCCTGTGTCAATTCTTTAATTGTTGTATCGAGAGAATCAATTTTTTCCGTTATTGACCTGTGCTCTTGTTGTAATCCCGCTGTGTCAAATGACTCTTTTATTTCTGCCAACAATGCATCAGGATTAAGCTTGTTTTCAGGTGTTTGGAGAAATAAATCTGTGATGAAGTTTGAAATATTATCTATGTTTGTATTAATTGGTACTGCAAAATTTCACTGTTTTTAGTTATTTTCGTTGCTCAGGTGCCTTTGCTTTGAGTGAATCTTTCTTCAGCCTATTCAATATTTCGAAAATTGTATTTTTAATTTCAATAATTCGTTTATGTTTTTCTTCTTCGCTAAGCTTTGTATCGTCAAAATGTACATTGGCTAAAAGCAATGTCATGAGATCTTTAACATTCAAGTGTGAGGGTAGTGGTTTTTTTATTTTCATCGTAACGCCCAATTCCTCTAAACGGAGTTCGAACACACCATGCTCCTTTTCACCAGCCTTTTTCTCTTTATTTTCAGCTGTTTTTATGCTAGCCGGTGGATGTGTGTAGTTGTCTATTGTACCCTTCAAAACGGGGTGTTTTCTATTCTTCCTAGGAACTTGACCAAATACATCATCAACAAAATCTTCAATTGATTCATAGTTCTTATATTTTAAAATAACGTTTTCTGAAGTCTTTTTTCCTTGATATATGTGCAGTATGTATTCGTCTGGCTCATGCTTATACTCTATTTCAGGGATAACTTCATTAAAGTGGTCATCTTCTAACCGCTTCCACATTTTCGTTTTAACATCATTCAAGTACATGGTATACCATGAAGGTGTAACTGCATTATAAAATGTTAGTAAAAATGCAGAAAGATTTATTTGCCCAGCTCTGTACCTAGTTTGTTCAAGATTTTCTGGCGTCCATTCAAGTTTTACATTTTCATTTATTTTGATGCTAAGTATTTTAAAATCCTTTTGATGGTGTTTCTAACTTCCTTTAACTGGTCCTCTGCGGGCTTCACTCTTTTAGGCGCATTTCCTTCATTGCTGGAGATTGCACGTCTTGTTATTTCAAAATTTGGTAATGAAATTTCAGTTATTCCGACACGCCAGTTTCCATTAAACTTGCATGGTTTAGCAAGTGCATTTGTAAAAGCGGATAGCGTATTTTCCGGGTAAAATTGCATAGAGTTATTACTTAAAAGACATACGTAAAAATCATTTTCTTTTATATCCACTGGCATTTTTTTTAAAGTCTTTCCCAAGGAATGTCCGAAGTACTTTTAGGTATATCCTTTAAAGTCTTCAAACGATCACTCTGTCTAATACCGAGCTTGCGCACAGGAAATGAAAGCATATATTGACCAGATTCTAGTTCAGAGGGTCTTAATATAGACTGTTTCTGGACTGGTTTTGTTTGTTTTCCACTTTGTTCTAATTCTTCTAGAACATAGTTAGCTTCATCAACAGTCATATTTATTGGTACAGTATATTGTGTTATACCATCTTCACCCGTAATTATTTTATAATCCTTTTCACGTGCGTTAGGTGCAGATATTGTTCTTATTATTTTTCGTGGCGGCTTTAGCGTTTTTGCTATACCACTAGCTGATAATCGTCTTTTGGCCGCTGGTGATAAAGATCTTCTTGGTGGTGTTATACTACCTGCTTCTTCAAAGACTTCTTCTTCGTCTAGAAAATTCATTGTTGTTGGTGAAGTCTGTGTTAACACATCATTTTTAAAAATAAATTTCGTTTGTGTGGCACTATCTCTTAAACTTTTTTGCTCATTGAATGAATTTGTTTCTTTATCAAGGGTTCGTTTGGATTTCCGATTGTGATTTAAAAATGAAATTAGTTGATTTCGATAGCTATACCATTTTTCTGAATCATTCATGTCTTTATTCTGTAATATTTTATTCATTGCTCTATCAAAAATGGACTGATTTGCAGTCATTTTAATTTCATCTTTAAGCTTGTTGTAAACCTCTGGCGACAGAAGTAGCATCTTGTTAAGTCCATTATTTCTATGCATATTTTTCAATTAATGAGCCGATAACTCCTGACAATACACTTCCTAATAGAACGGGTAAAACACCCCCTCGCTGCACTAGTATTTTACGTTGATTAGCAACAGATTTCTTTGAGCAAATCAATTTACGCATGTCCTTTTTATACTTACACAGTGAGTTGTAGATATTTCCATGCGGCATATGGTTACCTTTTAAGGTGTTGAGTGTAATTTCACAAAGAGTTTTTATAACCTCAGGATCAGCAATTTGTATGATGGACTTTCTTAGATTTGGTTTAGCCTTTTTAAGAACATATAGCATATGCTTGTTGTCCCTTAATCGTTTCATTCGTGATACCATTCTTACCATTTAAAGAATTTTGCGGACAAAAACAGCTTACAAAGTGTTTATTAAATATATCAGTACGAAATCTTAAGACGTCGTTAATGTCCTGAGTTAAATCAATTAGCAAATACCAAATACAAAGGTATTTGAGTTATCTCTTTATATATTCTCACAAGTTCTAAACTATTTTCTGGGTAAATTTGTCGGGCCAGATGGGTAAATTCGCTTTTATCTCGGGGGTTTTTAAATACAACAAGATATTTACAATTGAGCGATATGTCACGACTGAATTTTCCTTGATGAAATACGTTTTGTGTCACAAGAATTACTGAGAAATTACGATGATGAGACCCCTTAGTGAAGAGTTCACAAACTTGTTTACTAAACGCATTTAACATCATGTCATCTATAACAATCAACGTTGGCTCGTTTACATGATTTACAAACTCCTCCGGTATAGCGTTTAAATATTCAAAGTTTTGTAATTTGATATCCGCTGGCAGTGCACCGTGTTCTGCATTACACCATATAATTTTTTTAATTTGCGGTTGTATAAAAACTTGGTTAGTATTAAGAAGATTTTTTATAAATGTTGTTTTCCCACATCCCGAAGGCCCTGCAACCAGCATTGTAATGGGTGATTAAACTTGATCATTCTTGCTTTGTATATAAACCGGTTATTCAAGCTCGGGTATTTATACATTCGCTACAATGAGTAGAAGACAGATAATCAACGAACTGCATAAACCAGTTAGAAAAAATTTTAAACGCCGTCATGTCACTACCAAAGGTATAGATGATTTGTGGCAGGCAGACTTGGTCGAAATGGGTTCTTACTCGTCAGAAAACCAAGGTTTTCGTTTTCTACTTACTGTGATTGACAGATTTTCGAAGTATGCATGGGGCTTACCGCTTAAAAGTAAAGAGGCCCCAGAAGTTGTTAAAGCAATGCAATATATTTTTAATACAGGACGCATACCACAAAATTTACAAACTGACGACGGAAAGGAATTTTTTAATAAACCATTTCAACAACTGATGAAAAATTATGAAATAAACCATTATTCCAGCTACAGTACTTTGAAAGCCTCAATCGTAGAAAGATTTAACAGAACGTTGAAAAATATGATGTGGAAAGAATTCAGCATGAATGGCAATTATCACTGAATTAGCGTGTTGGCCAAGTTAACAGACGACTACAATACAACAAAACATCGTACGATTAAGATGAGACCTGTAGATGTTGGACCACACAACGAAAAACGTTTATTATTATCTGTGTACAAGTACCCCAAAATAAAGTCAAAACCTAAATATAAAACAGGTGATTTTGTTCGTATAAGTAGACATAAACATGTTTTCGAAAAAGGTTATACACCTAATTGGTCCGCTGAGATATTTAAAATAAAAGAAGTTAAACCTGTTTACCCGACAACATATTCTCGAAGATTACCAAGGAAATATAATTCAAGGCAGATTTTATGAACAAGAAATAGCTCCAGTGAAAAACCCCGATGTCTATCTAGTAGAAAAAATTTTAAAACGACGCGGAAACAGGGTTTTTGTTAAATGGCTTGGGTTTTCACCTAGTCACACCAGCTGGGTATATATAAAAGACGTTGTATAAAACCTCAAATATTCATTCAAGATGCTAAACCTGAAAGTAGAATACGATCGTTTTAAAACATTTGATAATCTTGCTATTGATTCAGACACAACAGATCAGTTAGCCAAAAACGGATTTTTTACACAAATTTCAAAGACCGCGTTAAATGCTACTTTTGTTCATTGGAAATTGATGGAACCAGCTGTCCATCAGATATACATTTGGATCATAAACGTCGTTCACCAAAGTGTGTACATGTTAAAGCATTCGGGCAAGATGTTTGCGGTAAAAATTTACCAGGAACACTTGCACCACCACCATCAACACCGCCCATCACCAAACAATCTGAATCAAAAGCCTTAATTTACACTTTCAACACTTTGAAATTTTTATTAGGTACTTTACTCGTTTTATGCATGTGT
Organism: Thereva nobilitata; assembly: GCA_963855945.1. Lineage (NCBI taxonomy): Eukaryota > Metazoa > Arthropoda > Insecta > Diptera > Therevidae > Thereva > Thereva nobilitata. Next base: position 29,623 of record CAWLCO010000030.1, on the reverse strand, counting down.
TGTGAAATCTCTTATTTTTACGGAAAACTATGAAAAAACAAGTCAGGTTTGATGGCACACCTACCATCAAATATTTGCACGCCTGGAAGTTTGCATATCACAAAGCACGAAAGGGACCATGGGAAACATTAGCAGTGGATACATTTAGATTTAAAAATAGAATCTTACAATTTAGTGTAATAATTAATCCAATTTTAGAAAATAAAATAAAAATAATGTTTAAGAACAGAATTTCACAACTGAGTGTAATAATAAACCCGGCTTTAAAAAATAAAATAAAAATGTTCAGCAAGTAACATATTGTTTTTCATTATAACCACTCCGTAGTCATTTTTCAGGTTTCTTTTTGGGCTCCTATAGAAACCCATGCTTGCTTACCTGCAGAGTGCAAGATCCCCCATAGCAACAGTCCTTTAGTACGCGGCGGGAATGAAACTGGATGCCGAAGCGGACGGTCAAGTGACCTCGGAAAAGACGTATGCGGTAAAACTGTCACCACAATCACTACCACCTCCATTAACTCCACTCACTCAGTTTAATATTTTCAGGTAATAACAACAACAACACATCGGCAGCACAAGTATCACTTTTACTTTCATTCATTCACAGTGTCTGGCTGCGGAGCAGGGGGCACATGTGCAGACCGTAGTTTTGTAATAAGCCGTCGGCCCAGTCATTGTCACTAGCTGCACTTCCCACTCTCACTTTTTCTTCCGTCAAATTGCTGCAGCCGCAGTTTTTTGTTTTTGTTTTGTTTTTTATTTCTTCCTCATTTCGCAGGCTCTTGCAACTGCCATCACGATCATGTGCACATTATTTTCGTCGGGTCGCACACGTAAACCTCGCAAGATCTAAAAATAGAATTCCACAACTGCATATATGTACACAAATAACCCGACTTCATTCAACTGCCGTCTTGGTCAAGTTGGCTAAGGCGTTGGTTTTTCATTTCGCGATTCGCTGGCGCGAGTTCGATTCCCGACCATGTTTGTGATTTTTATAGGCAATGACTAGTACAGAGTGTAAGATCAATAGCTACCGCCGTGTAGTAGTAAGCAAGTAACAAATTATTTTTCATTCATTCACTCAGTTTCATAAGTTCAGTTTATAGAACAACAACCATGTAATACTCGCCAAGAACGGACGGAAGTGGCCGCCTGCAAGGTCATTAGCCTGGGTGTCATAACCGGTACAATTCTCACAAGGGCGGGGGCAGGAGCAAGGAGCGCTAGCCGCAAAGGCCAGAGCCCTGCGGAGTCCCCGCCGAGGACCCCGCCGCAGACCCGCCCCAGCCCCGCCGACCCCGCTGAGCCCAAGCCACCGGCCCTGACCGACTCGTCCAAGCGTGTCAAGGTCAACCACCTTGACCTACATCCCACGGCCGTGATTGATTGATGACAGGTGATTAACCTTGACCTAGTTCCCAAGGGCAATGACCTTGCCGTGACCTAGTTCCCAAGGTCATAAAAAAGTTCTCACGCCCAAGTGGCGGAATACCTACTGATGTCTTATGACTGCCAAAAAAATATGAATTTACCTAAACTGCAGGATCAAGCCGCCTATTATCTTCGACAAATCCATTTGTATAACTTCACCATTTGCCTTGGACATTCTAAAAGTTTGCAAAGGCAAGAAGACGTATTTATATATCTATGGAAAAAAATAAATAGTTTAAAAAATCTAAAAAATACGCTTTATTTTAAAATGAACTAAAAAGTAAAAAGTAATTTTGAATGTAAAGTCTTTATTGTTTCAGCCAGTATATGGGAACAGCATATCTTTAGAAATCAAGCTCAGAATTAAATTAATTAGGTTATTGGTAAAAATTATAAATATAACTTGCTTAAATGTAAAAAAGCGTGGGGCGCTTTTTACTTATATTCTTATTTTATTAATACTGGAACTTTTAGTTAACGCCTCACGCTTTTTTACATTTAAGTAAGTTATATTTATAATTTTCACCAATAACCTCATTAATTTTATTCTGAGCTTGATTTCTAAAGATATGCTGTTCACATATACTGGCTGAAGCATTAAAGACTTTACATTCAAAATTATTTTTTACATTTTAGTTCATTTTAAAATAAAAGCGTATTTTTTAGATTTTTTAAACTATTTATTTTTATTTTCTACTTTTTAGAGTATTATATGCCTGTTGTGTGGCGGCCGCCCTATTAGATTTAAAATGACGTCACACAGGTTGTAAAGAAAAAGGTAATCCGCCATTTTGAGTTGGCCGCCATTTTGAATTTGGAATGGAGCCGCACAGTTAATTGTATTCTACTTGTCATACCCTTTCATTTGATACCCATGTCGCGGGGTCGACGAAAACAATTGCAAAATTCTCCCGCCATCTTTATTTTTTTATAATAAATTCAGATTGCATTGTCACGCGAACTAAGCATATGTGCAAAATTTGAAGTTGATAAGTATATTTTCTAATTTTTAGTCTATTATATGTCTTCCTCCATTTTGTGTGGCCGCCATTTTGAATTTGAAATGACGCCACACAGCTAATTGTATTTTATCTGTCATACCCTTTCACTTGATACCCATCTCGGGGGTCGTAGAACCCAATTGCAAAAATCGGCCGCCATCTTGGAACCGTCATCTTGTTTTTTTACAAAATGGTTAGATTGCATTGTCATCCAAACTAAACGTGTATGCAAACTTGCAGTCTAATCGGAAACCGGAGGTGGGTCAATTTTAACTTCCAAGATTTTTTTACATAGTTACAAGTGAAGCTAATATAAAGCGTATAAAAAACGAATTCCGAAGAGGATCAAATGAAATAAGTTCTGCTGTATGCAACCAGTTATGTCAGATACATTACGAAAACTAGTTGGGATGTGGTTTTGACCCTTTCGGTCCACAAAATCAACTTCACAGTATTATGAATGTGGAATATTATAATCAATATATAACATATAATACCTAACATTTGTCGCATTTGTTTATCAATACTTTCGCTAGGTTGTCAAATGATATGTGCGTATTTACAAGATTAAGATGACGAAGTTGTAAACAAAATTAATGTATTACTTTAAACACTGACACTTGGATGAAAAATGAAGAAAATGTTGTTATTCCAAAACTTATTTAACAAGTATATTGTTAAATTTAAGCGACCTGAAGTTGCAGCTATTGGAGTTACGATCTACCAAAATAATGACCACTCTGCTAATTCTTTAACAACTAATGCGGACGTTACGTTACAAAATACTTAGTCACGATAAATCACCTATTCGTGAAGTGTGTGTAGGCAGATGTATGGCAGAAAATGGACAAATTGATTGAAAATTTCGTGGGAAGCTATTGCTCGGCTGAATCCATAAAAGTTAACCTCATTTGGAACGGGTTTCATTCTAACGAGTATATTAGACAGTAGCAAAACTAAGTAATCTAAGTTACTTGGCACACTTGCCGAAGTCTCTTCATTTAAGCACAAAAAACGCCTTGACCTAATGCTATGATAATTTTCCAGATCATATATTCGTTAATACACTTCGATCGGCACCTCAACGAAGTCGGTATCATATTTGGTTCGCGGCATATTGGGCAGTTACAAAAATCACGAACTTCGTTAAAAAAAACGACTCGACCGATTTTTAAGAAAATCTTTTCAGATCATATTTCCTTTAACACGCTTTGAACGGCACCTCAACGAAGTCGATATCTTTTTTGGTTCGCGCGAAATCGGGCAGGAAAAATGACCACATACGTACGCGCACACACACATTTTTCTTCTCAAATTTTTGCTTAAAATGCTATTGGGACCTTGAAAGGTGTAAGTACATTGAAAATTTCGAATCCGATTTTCGGACCGATTACAATAACTTCCTACTGGGAAGTTAATAAAGAAGAAATTTTCTTAATTTCTGATGGATGTAGAGGGCAAAATAAAAATACGAGCATGATCGCATTGGCATCTTACTGGCTTCAAAATGGCTCCATCTAATATAAAACAAATCACTTTTGTGTATCCTGTGGTGGGTCATTCATTTATACCAACTGATATAGTCTAAGAACGTAGAAGAGCGACCTTCACCGATCGAGTAACCGAATGAAATTTTTTTTCATGATAAATAATATGCTGACAAAAGTAACGGTGATGGGTTGCCCAACGTAATATGTTCAAGGCTATATTTAAGAGGCCTTTTTTCGCCATTTTCCGCCTTTTTCTCTATTTTGAGGAGAAACTGTGGAAGGGAGAACCATAGTGATCCAAGCGACATTTTTGTCAATTTTTACTTTTTGATTTGAATGCACAGAAAAAAATAAAATCTTTCATGCTATACTAATCCAAGCATATAAATAACATTCCATTCCCATACAATCTCAATCTGTCACTTTAGCATTAAGCTTATATACAAAAAGATAATTTGCCATAGTGATCCAAGTGACAAAACCGCACTTGGATCATTATGGTTTTTATTTTTAAGAAAACCAAAATTAACCAAGTACCCTAAATCACTTTGATTTTCAAAAAAATGGAATGTGGAAGTAAATAATAATAAGTTGTCAACACTTTCTTCAAATATTAAGAAGTTAGCAACACCTTTAACCTCAGCCGTTAGACTGTATTTTGCATCCTCGATTGGATGGTTCAGCCGAGTTGCTTCCGCCATCGAGGTTTTCACCTTGAGGAATGCTGCCTGACATTCTGCTGGCCAGGTAAATACTTTATTGGCACGCGAGTGTTTGGGAAGGTATCTTAAATGCTCGTTTTGGGATTAACCAGTGATAGAAATTCACCATTCCCAAAAACTTCTGGATCGATTTGAAGTTGGAGGCGCGAGATCAACGTTAGTCTGAACCCGATCGGTGATGGGAGTACTCCATCCTTTGTGATGCGGTGGCTTAGAAACTTGATCTCTTGTGCACCAAAAACGCATTTCTCTAGCTTAATATGTAGTTAAACCGAAGCTATCGAGGCGTTTAAACAGCTCTTCGAGGTGGACGGTATGTTCATCCTCGGTTTTACTTGCGATAAGTATATCGTCCAAGTATACATAAACTAAGTCGAGATCTCTGGTAACTCCGTTTATGAATCTTTGAAAGGTTTGTGCTGCATTCCTTAAGCCGAATGGCATACTGGTAAACCGAATGGCGTAATGAGTGCAGTCTTATGCACGTTTTCTGGGGCGATTGGTATGTGATTGTATGTACGTACCAAATCAACCTTTGAAAAAATTGTGCAGCCGTGAAGATTAAAGGAGAAATTCTGTATGTGCTGGATCGGATATGTATCCGGTGGTGTTGCACAGTGTGTTTAACTGGGAGGTTAAAATTGGGCGGTTTTGCTAACTATGTATATGCCAGTAATTTGACATGGGGTTGATTCGGGGTTTTAGTCGACTGTGACGCACACGTTGATTCGAAAATTCGTGTGGCTGTCGACTAAATGCCTATTGAGGGTCCGGATCAGATCTTCGTTGACCGCTGATGATCCACCTGCTAGTTCTGCGAGAGCCTGGAGGAAATCCGAAGGCTTCCGGTCCCCAGGTTCTTGCACTGACAACAGCTGCTCGAGTCGGTGCTTCTCCGACATCCAATACTTATCGAGCAGCTGCTGTTTCACCTCCTCATAGCTGGCAACTCATTAAAAAAATTCTAAAGTTTGTGCCGCCAGAGATCATCCTTTTTATCTATCGCTTCCACATGTTCACAGAAGAGGAAGGGACGAAGAGGTTAACAGGAAAGAGGAAGTGCTATCTGCCGAATATGAAGATGATTGAATTTGATTTCAAAATTTTAATTATAATTTAGTTGATGTGTGTGATTTCACTTTAATATGTTTTGTTGAAATTGTTGTGCTAAACTGATCCAAGTGATTTTTTTTTTACCATTTTATTCTTTTTTTTCTAATATAAATATTTGAATAAAATTTTTTTTCTTCTTTATTCTACAACACTAGGCATCACTTCATTGCAAATATATCCATAACAAATCATCACCTTTTTAACAATTAGCACAAACGCGTTTGCATCATTATCTCAAAAAGATGCAAATGTGGCTTGGATCACTATGGTTCTCCCCTCTTCAACTATGCATTTTGATGAAAATATCAAAAGAACAAAGTTGTAGAGCATAAAATTTCTTACAAATTTTAACTTAACTGTTTTTTCGAATTACGCATAATTTCGCCACTAGCGGGCGTTTTGCGCCTTTTTTCAGATTCTTGTTGAAGCCACCAATGACATTTTATAGTAAATAATAAATTTAATAAATTTAGTCTCGTTTCGACTTGAACCCAGTCAACTGCGTTTTACTTTGCGATATTTTATTGTTTTTTTTTCAGAAAAATTTTTGACTGTTTATAAAATAATTTTTTTCGGAATAGAAATGTCTAATCCCGGTGAAAGAACAGGATCTGCATAGGCAACGCAGCTGCCATCAAGTAGTAATTTCAGCGCAAACCTTTTGTTAAATATAGAAAAATTAAAAGGTCGTTAAAACTACTCAGAATGGGCATTTGCGATGGAAAACTATTTTGAGCATTGCGGCCTACAGCTGTGTGTTGCAGGCAAAGAAACGGACTCAGCGAAACTATCATTAGCCAAAACAAGTCTAATCTTTTCCATTGATCCGGTAAACTATGTCCACGTAAAAAATGCAGGTACAGTTAAGGAAGCATGGGATAAATTGAAGAGGATGTACGAAGATACCGGTTTAACACGAAGAATCAGCCTAATACGCACCATGGTAACAACGAATTTGGATTCTTGTAAAAACGTTGAGGAATACGTAAACAAAATCATCGGAACAGCTTATAAATTAGCCAGCATTGGTTTTATTTTAGAAGAAGAATGGATTGGAACATTTCTACTAGCGGGATAACCTGAACGATACAATACAATGGTAATGGGTATCGAAAGTTCTGGTGTTAAAATTACTGGTGTTTCTATAAAGCAAAAATTGCTTCAAGATATCAACGGTGTTGTATATGTATCATACTACATACACAATTGTGTAAGATAAGTAGTAGAATCATTCTGTATAAGACCATGGTAACACTATCGGTTAAGAGAATGATGATAAGCAGAATTATCGGCACTTGAAGTTAAGTCCGCAGTCAGTATCATTACACTCGTAAGTTAGAATTAGGAAAACGATAAATTTATAATAAAGTTAAGTTTGAATTACGACACGGTCTTTTTTCCAAATCATAACAAAGTGGCGACGAGGATTATAAAAAACAAAAAAAAAATTCAAAAAGTCATCGTAAAAAGAATCAGTGAGTTTATATAAAAGCACGTGGTTGCAAAATTCCCAGTGAAATAAAGTGCTCAATAGAAGCATTGTCTAAAGCCCAATTGTAGAAATTACAGTGCATAAAGCAAATAAAATAATTAACAAAGAAATATAACAAAACCCACGAGTGGAAATGCAATGGTCAAAAATTTCTGCTAAAAGCGAGAGAAGGAAGTTGGCACATGCAATAATTAAATTTTAAAATTCCTATTAAAAAAAAAAAAATTTAATATCATTCATAGAAATTGTTAGTGAATTCGTTATAATTCTAAACATATAAAGATCATCTAATTCATCTGAGTTTTAATCAAAGAATATATAAAAAATACTCGAAATGCGAAAAACACGTGCCAACAAAAGCCATAAAAGAATTGTTTTTAACCATATTTTTTGTTAATTTGTGAAAGCCTATTGATATTAAAAGCGAGGCATTAGTCGGTTAATTGGTCAAATTGAACCTTTCGTGCCTGGTGCAAATTTTGAGGCGTATGAAGATCGCTTAACGCAATTTTTTAAAGTCAATGACATCCAGGAAGAAGCTAAAACTCCGCTATTTATTACAATAGCTGGTCCCGAAATTTATGAACTGTTAATGTCGTTAACGGTACCAGAAAAGCCAAGTTCAAAGCCATTTTCAACCTTGATTTCAATACTACGGGAACATTTTAAACCAAAAAAAAGTAAAAGGGCAGAAAGGCTACGTTTTTATAAAGCAGTACAAGAAACAGGTGCATTAATCCCGGAGTATATTGTGAGGTGAGGAAAACATTGGCGCAAACATGTGAATTTGGAGATTTTTTAGCAATCAAAAACGCTTCAAGTAAGGCAGAAGAAAAGGAAATTTCGAGTGCACTTTTAAACAAATGTAAATTAAAGGATAGATTTATTACGGGGTTAAACAATGAACGAATTCAAAGAGTGCTGTTAGAAAGTGATGGTTTAAGCTTTGAAGAATGTTGTAATAAGGCATTACAAATGGAATTGATAGAGCGTGAATCCAAATCCCTTCAACCTATCCGACAAAATGCTGCTTTTTCTAAAAGTCACACAACTAAGGTAACTGCAAGTGGGTCTAAAACGTATCAAAATAGAAAGTCAAACAAAAGTCGAGCTAAGAACACGTACATAGTTAACAAAAATGAAAACAAAAGTCGACCATGTAGACGTTGTGGAAGGAAGCATGACGAATGTAATTGTCCGGCGGTAAATTGGGAATGCTTCGTTTGTCGTAGAAAAGGTCATACGTCAAAATGTTGTGGTCAGAAGCAGTATGTGAAGGTGGTCAATAATATCAAGAAATTTAATCCCCCTGTGGAAAAGCAGTTAATCATCGAAGGACAACCCATCACATTTGAAGTGGATACTGGAGCATGCACAACCGTCATGTCGGAACAGGAATTCATAGATAAGCTAAGTTTTTTGAAATTGTCAGAGTCTAGTAATAATTTAATTACAGTTATAGGTGATAGCATAGAAGAGTAGGAAATTGTCAAGTCAGAGTGAGCCTAGGCCAGGAGCATTTTAATCTTCAATTAATTTATCGTTAAAAGCGACAAATTATATAAACCCCTTTTAGGGAGAGATTGGCTGGATATATTGTCTCCAGGTTGGCAAAAGATATCCCATGAGATTATTACAGTGAGTAATAAATTTATTTATGAATTAAAAGATAAGTTTGCTAATGTATTTAGTAAGGATGTAAACCGTCCGATTGAGGGTTTTACGGCGGATTTAGTAGTCAAAGAAAATCAAGTCCCTATTTTCCATGCTGCGTATGGTGTTCCATATAGGTTACGGGAAAAAGTCGAAAGTGAGATTGAACGTCTCTGTAAGGAACAAATATTAGAACCAATAACCCATAGTAGATGGGCAAGTCCAATTGTTATTGTCCCAAAAACATCAGGGGAAATCTGTCTTTGTATTGACTTCAAAGTCACCATCAATAAGTGTCTTGACAGTAACCATTACCCTCTACCAACTATAGCAGATATATTCGCTAGTCTGTCAAATAGTTCTTATTTCTGCGTGTTAGACCTAAGAGGTGCGTATCAACAGCTGTCGGTGTCTCCTGGGTCTCAAGATCTTCTCGTTATAAATACGCACAAAGGACTCTTTAAGTATAAAAGATTGCCCTTTGGGGTTAGTAGTGCACCTTCTATTTTCCAGTCAGTTATGGACCGAATTCTAATTGGTATAAAAAAGGTTTTTTGTTACTTAGATGACATACTTATAGGCGGGTCAACTGAAGAAGAGTGTCAACAGAAATTATTTGAAGTCTTGTCGAGGCTTAATAAACACAATGTTCAGATAAATCTTGAAAAAAGTAAGTTTTTGCAACGCGAAGTTAAGTATTTAGGCCATGTCATTTCAGAAAGATCCCGAGAAAATCGAGGCGATTTTGCAAGACAAGGCTCCGACTAACGTTACACAACTTCAAGCATATCTAGGCATGCTTAATTATTATGGCAAGTTTATACCAAATTTATCATCAGAACTACATGAACTTTACAAACTACTTCATAAGAATGTGGTATTTCGATGGTCCGCTGAACATCAGAAAACATTTGAACGCAGTAAGGAATTATTGCAGAAACATAATGCTCTTGAGTTATACGACCCTAGTAAAGAAATTATTTTAGCAACCGACGCTAGTCCATATGGGGTTGGTGCAGTTCTATCCCATGTTGTCAATGGAATGGAAAAACCAGTTTTTTTTGCCTCTAGCACCTTGTCCCCTGCAGAGCAAGGATACTCGCAGCTACACAGAGAAGCCCTTGCTATTGTATTCGGGGTAAGAAAATTTCATAAGTATTTATACGGTCAAACATTTATAATTTGTACTGATCATTCAGCTTTGAAAGAAATATTTTGTCCAAAAAAAAGCACCCCACCAGTAGCGGCTGCTAGGCTTCAAAGATGGAGCATTCTTCTGTCAATGTATTCTAACAAAATCCAGTATAGGAATTCCAAAAGCATCCGCCATGCTGATGCATTGTCTCGTCTACCTTTGCAAATGCCTACAATGGTAGAAGAAATACCTATAAATTATTTTTCAGAGAACGAAAATGTTCCCATTGATCAGAAAAAAATTGAAGCTGAATTAAATAAAGATAGAATATTGTCCAAGGTATATAAGTATCTACGTAACGAATGGCCTCATAAAATAACACAGGAAATAGTCCCATATTACGCTAAGCGAAAATCCTTAGCTACTGAGAAAGGCAAAATTTATTATAGTAATCGAGTCGTAGTTCCTAGTTCTCTACGCCAAGCGGTTCTTAGTACCTTACATGAAAATCATACGGGCATAGTTCGCATGAAAATGCTGGCTCGTTCTTATGTGTGGTGGCCTAACTGTGATAAAGATATGGAAAACTTCGTTAAATCTTGTCCCCAATGTCAAAAAATACAAAATACCAATAAAGAAAAATGTACTACAGTCTGGCAGAAGTCTACATATCCCTTTGAAAGAGTTCATCTCGATTTCTTCTATTGGCGTGGGAAATCACTATTAGTGCTGGTAGATTCTTTTAGCAAATCCTGTGAGATAAAAGTTATGCAACGTACCAACGCAATACGGTTAATAAAAGAGTTGCAAATTTTTTTTGCTATTTTCGGACGTCCTAAGGTGATTGTGACAGATAATGGACCACCATACGGATCTTTTGAATTTACAAAATTTTGTAAAAAATAGGTATTTTACTGTTGCACTCGCCTCCATATCACCCTCAATCGAATGGTGCAGCTGAGCGCGCTATTCAAACAGTCAGAAAGATTTTTAAAAAATACAGCCTAGGAAACGAACATAAATTGTCGCTTGAAGAACAAATACAAAATTTTTTGTTGTATTACAGGAATACGCCTAGTACAGCTCATACCAGGGCTCCCTCTGAATTGATTTTTGCTTATAAGCCTAGAATAGAATTAGATTTAATTAAGGATAAGTGAGATTATAAACCAGCTAGAAATACAAAAAAATGGCAAATTTTTAATAAAGAACGAAATGAATTATCAAGAAGAAAAGAGCAAAATGAATTGCATAATAAAAATAAATTGTCAACAAAAGATTTAAGAACAATAGATTGTTAAATAATACAAGAGCTATACAAAAAATTAGACCGAAATTTAAAGAGGGAGAGAAAGTTATGTATAGGAATCCGTTTAAAAATTTTGTGAATTGGTTACCTAGCAGAGTTATGAAAATAATAAGTCCAACTACGTACTTAATTAATGTTAATAATTATATACGTTATGTTCATGAAAATCAATTAAGAGTAAGTCATTTGTCAGAAAAGGAACATCCGTCCTTTAAGTTGTTAGAGATTATAGAGAAGGAAAATTTACAATGTAAAGAAAACAGCCAACTTGAAGACAGAATAAAGGAGTCTAATGAATTGTCTAAGAATTCAACTGAAGTCGAATTACCTATTGCCGTGCGAAAACCATCCAGGGATGTTAAACAACCTGTACGTTATGTTCCTGTCTGGTAATGTAGAGTTAAGTCTAAAGAATTTTAAGTTCCTTCAGATTGGTTGTAGTCTAAGGGCCGGTTTCACCGTTTGCTGATAAAGTTTCAGATAGTTATCTGCCTTATAACAGTATCTAACAGATAAAGGTTGCTGATATGTTTTTTCAGTTTCACCATCAAACTCCCTGATAAACTAACTGGTAGATAATTATATCTGCCACTTAATTTAGCAGGGTCACTCAATCTTTGCTTAATACAGGAGTCATTAAAAATAGTTTGTTTATGACATGATCAAGGCAATGTGGCAACTATGTCCACGATTTAATTTGGAGTCCCAGTTAAAAAATATCAGAGAGTTATAAGCAACCGTTGCATAGGTGGAATTGCAAAGTTACTGAAAATCAAATCACTGAAAGACATTTTTAGTTACCACAACCACAATATTACTAAAAAATTTTAATTAAATACGGCATCAAATAAATATATTTAGTTGTCGTTATTAAAAAAATGCTTCTCATGACCAGAAAAAATTGTTGGAGTAACAAATAATTCCACTATAGTCGTAGAGTAATCGTTCGCGAGAGCCCAGGCCCGCCAAACCTACGTCATTTTGTTAAAGCTGATATTTCGTATATACATAGTGTGATACGCAGTTAAGAACGTATGCACACTCGCTAGCCCGTAGAATGGACCCTCTTCTAGATAGAGGGGTTGGGGGTAAAAAAGGGGTTAAAATTGAAAAAAAATTCTGTCGTTGCGTATATAGGTTCTACTAATAATCTAATAACCGTTAAATACTAGTGGCAGAAATTTTTGAACATTTGCACCCTCCCCAAGCTAACCATAGCTGGGTTTGCCATTTCGAAAACACACCCCCAAATTGGTAAGCCGGAATCAAATCCTAAAATCGAGTGATTCAAAATAATTTGGGCAAATTACTCGGTTCCTACGAGGTCGCGTAATATGTTCGTAATATTCATCAAATTCGTCTTCTAAGAATTCAAATAAATCCGTCTGGAACCCTTTTGTGACCGCAGTCTACGATTTTTAACGTAAAAATGCTTAAATAGGAGTATTATTATACCAAAAAATGCTCTAAAACTCCCCCTACTTGCAACATTTTTTTACTATCTTCCAGATAAAACTTTTAACAGCCACTAGAATCGGCTGATAAGTTACCAGCAACTTTATCTGCAAGATATTTCTATCCAAGACCTGTGAAACCAAAATTTGTAGTTTATTTGGCAGATAAGTTCTGAATAGGCTATCAGGAGCTTAATCAGCAAGTGGTGAAACAGGCCCTAAGAGAATACCCTATGTCTAGATGTCTTAACTAAAAGGGGGAAAGTTGTTGTATATGTATCATAGTACATACACAATTGTGTAAGATAAGTAGTAGAATCATTCTGTATAATACCATGGTAACACTATCGGTTAAGAGAATGATGATAAGCAGAATTATCGGCACTTGAAGTTAAGTCCGCAGTCAGTCTCATTACACTCGTAAGTTAGAATTAGGAAAACGATAAATTTATAATAAAGTTAAGTTTGAATTACGACACGGTCTTTTATTCCATATCATAACAAACGGGACATCCAATAATGACTCAGCATTTTTTGGCGGCAAAAGCGCACACAGAAATTCACAAGCTTCGCACAAAAGGTCAAAAGGCACCCGGTGTTACAATTGCAACGAGCATGGCCATAAAGCAACGAGCATGGCCATAAAGCGAACGAATGCAGCAGAGAAAAAAGAGCTAATCGATCTGGAAAAAATGAACAAAAGAGATCAGTTGCGTACAACGTCACATTTCTTTCAGGCAATTTTCATAAGTCAGATTGGTATTTAGACTCAGGGGCTTCGCAGCATATGACTCCGAACGAGAACTGGCTGCGGGATAAGTCAAAATCTGATATTGAAGAGATTACAGTTGCCGATGATTCAATATTGAAAGTGAAATGTAAAGGTTCTATGCTTTTGAACACCAAAGAAAATAGAGTAAGTTATGAAATTACATTAAACAATGTTTTATATGTACCAGACCTATCAACAAACTTACTTTCGGTTAGCCAAATAATTAAAACTGGAAAATCGGTTGTGCTCAAAGAAAACAAATGTTTCATTTACAGTTCAGCAAGAGAGTTATAATTTCGACAGCAACACTTTCGAACGATATTTTCAAATTTAACAATATAAGATCCGTATACGGTTTGTTCTCTAGTGCAGATAATTCTGATATGTATACTTGGCATCGGCGTCTTGGCCACATAAATGATAAAGATTTAATAAAAATGAAAAACGGTGCGGTACGCGGTATTGATTTTAACACGAAAAATGAAGCTAAAAAGTGTGTTGCTTGTATAAAGGGAAAGCAAACCAGAAGTTCGTTTAAACATAAAGGATCGCGCGCATCGATGGTTTTACAATTAGTTCATTCCGATTTATGTGGGCCAACGACCCCTTCGCTTGGTGGTTCAAAATACTTTATGACATTTACCGATGACTTTAGTCGAAAAACATTTGTATACTTTTTGAAAGCAAAAAGTGAAGTTAATCGTGTATTTAAAGACTTTAAAAATTTCGTTGAGAACCAGACCGGGTATAATATAAAAATCCTAAGAACTGACAACGGAAGTGAATTCTGTAATAATGAAATGGAAAGCCTTCTTCGTTTATGTGGTATAATTCATCAAAAAACAAATCCTTATACACCAGAACAAAATGGTGTGGCTGAACGTCGTAATCGCACTATCGTTGAAAAGGCTAAGTCCATGTTGTTTGATGCCGGCTTCGCAGAAGAATTGTGGGCAGAAGCTGTCCACACAGCAGTTTACATAATGAATCGAAGCCCCACGTCGGCTCTAGACCGCTTAACGCCAGAAGAAGTTTGGAGCAATGTCAAACCTGATGTTAGCCACTTGCGAATTTTTGGTAGCGATTGTTTGATGCATGTACCGAAGCAGAAACGAACGAAGTGGTCACCCAAAGGTATAGAAATGAAGTTGGTTGGTTATTGTGAGGAGACGAAAGGATATCGTTTGTTTAATCCAATAACAAAAAGCATAACAAAATCATGTCATGTTATCTTTTTAGAGAATTGTAGTATATCTTCAGAAACTTTGAAGACATCGACGAGTTCTTTCCGCATGTGTGATGAACCATTCAATGTGAGTTCCGCAAGACCCATAGAAGAAGAGGGTTGTTCTGATTTCACAAGCGTCAGCGAAGATTCTTCGAACCCAGTTGCTGAAGTAGCCGACAATCATAATACTTCACAAGAGGATTTCGATGCAGTGGGGGCGAACAGCACTGCGGTCAATGATGACAGTACGAGTGAATACGAAACATCCTACTCAGAACCTGATGATATTAAAAATGATCCTGATTACATCCCAAGTGACATAAGCAACAGTACGCTCTCAGGAAGTAATACTGGCGCGTTTTTAACTAATAATCAATCCGATCCTGACCCACAAACAGTCGTGGAAACAATGACGCATCACTGCAAAAATGATTGGTTGAAGGCCATGAAAGCCGAAATAAATTCTTTGATCGGGAATAAAACTTGGATCCTTGTCGATCTTCCGCCGAATAAAAAGCCAATTCAGTCAAAATGGGTTTTTAAACGCAAATACGACAATGAGGGGAAAATATCCAAGTTTAAGGCACGACTGGTCGTCAAGGGATGTTCGCAGCGGCGAGGAATTGATTACAGCGAAACTTTTTCACCTGTCGTTTGATACAGTTCAATTCGGTACATATTTGCTTTGGCTGTCAAACATAAATTGAAAATCGAACAAATGGATGCAGTGACCGCATTTCTCCAAAGGGACTTATCTGAAGAAATATATCTTAAGCAACCTGAAGAGTTTAATGACGGAACGAACAGAGTGTGTCTATTAAAGAAAGCCATTTATGGGCTAAAACAAGCCAGTCGTGAATGGAACAAGAAGCTAGACCCAGCGCTACTAAAGTTTGGATTACAAGGTTCTCGTGTTGATCCTTGCATCTATTTCCGAATCAACGAAGATTCAATTCTCTTCGTTGCTATATATGTTGATGACATCCTTATCTTTTAAAACGATGATCGTCAGAAAAATGACTTAAAAGATTACCTAAAGCAACATTTCCAAATGAAAGATATTGGTCTGGCGACCAGCTGTGTAGGAATGGAGATTCATCAATCAAAAACGTATGACAGAATCGAAGTGAATCAATCGAAATATATACGAGACATTTTGACGAGATTTAATATGGCAGATTGCAACCCGATATCAACCCCTGTGGACATTAATCAAAAGTTGTCGAAGGAAATGTCGCCGAGAACTAAAGAGGAAATTGAGTTTATGTCGAGGATACCCTATCAAGAAGCTGTGGGCAGCATTTTATATTTGGCACAGAGCACGAGGCCAGACATTACGTTTGTTGTTCATAACGTCAACAGATTTAACCAAAACCCTGGTAAACCTCATTGGTCTGCTGTCAAGCAAATTATCCGGTACCTAAAAGGCATAATTAACAAAAATTTAGCTTACAGTAACAATGGAAATCCAGAACTGCAGGGTTATACTGATGCTGATTTCGCGAATGATACTGATGAGAGGCGCTCCTGTACTGATTATGTTTTTACGCTTCAAGGAGGAGCAATATCTTGGAGAGGTAAGCGTCAACCAACCATCGCTATATCCACCACAGAAGCGGAATATATGGCGTTATCGAATACATCCCAGAAAGCCATGTATTTGAAACGCTTTGCAAGCGAATTCAATCCCAGCGTGAGCGGTCAACCATTAACGATTATTTGTGATAACAAGAGTGCTATATACAACTTGCATCAAATGATATTTACCACGCCAGATCGAAGCATATTGATGTCAAACACCATTTCATCCGCCAATTGGTTGCAAATAAAGAAGTTCAGCTAAAATCAATTAGCACCAGCAAAATGGTAGCAGACAGTCTGACCAAAGGAGTCTCAATAGAAAAACATGAATTTTGTATTAAAATGTTTGGGCTACAATAAGTAATTGAAAACTCTTGAATTCTTATAAAGTAATTTTGGAATTCTATGTTGAAATATTATGTTATTACTACTAATCATTTAAAATTACATTGATTGAATAGTTGTATTATAATTAACATTTTTGAAATAATATTGAACTTATTGAATTACTTTTAAAGAATTAAAAAGAATTCAGTGGGGGTGTTGAAGCCACCCATGACATTTTATATAGTAAATAATACATTTAATAAATTTAGTCTCGTTTCGACTTTAACCCAGTCAACTGCGTTTTACTTTGCGAACAATTCTGTTGATAAATCAAAGCGTCCAAAGAAAGCCGCTGAAAAACTGCAACTACTACTTTGATCTCATTTAATTTTTCATACAAATGCAGAATTTTAGGTCAGAATCTAAAAAAATGTGCAAAACTGCCGCTAGCGGCGAAACTATGCGCAATTCGAAAAAACAGTGAAGACAAAATAGGAAATTTTATGCTCTACAACTTTGTTCTTTTGATATTTTCACCAAAATGCATAGTTTCTCCTCAAAATAGAGAAAAAGGCGGAAAATGGCGAAAAAAGGCCTATTAAATATAGCCTTGCACATATTTCGTTAGGCAACCCATCACCGTTACTTTTGTTAGCATATTATTTATCATGAAAAAAAATTTCATTCGGTTACTCGATCGGTGAAGGTCGCGCTTCTACGTATCTTAGACTATATCAGGTGGTATAAATGAATGACCCACCACAGGATACACAAAAGTGATTTGTTTTATATTAGATGGAGCCATTTTGAAGCCAGTAAGATGCCACTGCGATCATGCTCGTATTTTTATTTTGCCCTCTAGATCCATCAGAAATTAAGAAAATTTCTTCTTTATTAACTTCCCAGTAGGAAGTTATTGTAATCGGTCCCAAAATCGGATTCGAAATTTTCAAGGTATTTACACGTTAGTCACATTTTAAGCAAAAATTTGAGAAGAAATATGTGTGTGTGTGTGTGTGTTCGTACCTTATAACCTATTTTCATGAATAAAGTATCAGTGTGCGCAGAATACTCCCACCTATCTAAAATTGTAAAAGTCAAGGTTATACCAGAGATAACGTAATGTATAAAGATGCGACAGCTAGAACAAAAAACCCAAACGCATTTCGCATCTGCAGACTTCTGAGATTGCCTCCACCTTATCAACATGCAACAAATTAAAGTTTCCAGCTACACTACGATGCGAACGTATTCTTCTCAGCCATGGTCCGCAACACAAGAGATGCGGTGAGTTTGTGGATAGGGAAGCTGGCAGTTTAGGGGGGCAAGGAAAGGAACTGCCAACAGAATATTTTTCGCAACATTTTGATATTTCGGACTTTTGCCTCTAGCGCTGCATTGAAGAATTGTGCTGGAGTTTTGTATTTTAATCATTTATTAGAACAGTCAGTACATTTTTGGGGCGTCTATTAATTACGTGAGGCGATTTTTCGACCCCCCCTCCACCTTGGTGAGATGTCGTGAGATTTGTCTCAATTCGATTGAATGCGTATTATCAGCCAAAAATAAATTATTTTCAACCCTTAAGGGGTTTAACTTACCCTAGATTAAAGTAAATAAATATAACTAATATAAATAAAATTTAAATGCAAAAAAATATAAAATATAGTAATATAAAAAAAAGTAAATAGTTATAGGATATCAAATAAGATGCAAAGTATATTATAAATAAAAAAATTAGTATTTTATAAATAAAAAATGGAACAGAAATATTTTATTATTTGTTAAGGATAAAATTTATTATATGTATAATGCATGTACCTTAGGGTTGTCCTTATTTTTAAAAGTCAGAAATTTCAACATGCTAACCCCTGAAATGGTTCTCTACTATGAAAAAATAATTCTCCAAAAAATTTCATCTCGATTGTTTGAAGTAAACCCGTCCCGAAAACGCGGTAAAGTTTGTTAATTTATGAGAAAACTTTTGTTAATCAAAATTTTTGGTTTGCTTCAAATTTTTTTACGGAGTCTCTATACAAAATAAGCGTACACGTATTTTTTCTTTTTTTTCGGTCAATATTTTCAAAAAAGGGGTGGGGGGGGTAAAGTAACACTACCGCAGTAACACTAGTAACAGTAACACTAACACAAAACTATATTTTTATTTGAGGTTCGAATCGGGTGGTGCACGCGGCTAGTCCTTCAAAACATTGTTAAATGCTACGTTAATTCGACAAACTAATGCAACATTTCTTTGTTATACCTAAAATGTTATACACCTATTCAATTTTAGTCAAAAATTATATGAAATTGTCGAAAAATCTTTAAGTAAACATATCTTGTAACACGAGTACGTCGTCACTTTCCATTTATTGCTCGGCACTGCATTCGGGAACGACTCATGATTGCATCACTCAGAATATCTTCCATCCTTTTCTAACCTAGTCAAACAGACACGTCCGTGATTACCCCGAGTCCGTGATTACCCCGCTCTCCCCTAATAGTTGTAAACAATTTTTCAATTTAGTATTTGTTATTAACAATACAAACACAAAACAAAAAAACATTTTCTCCGCGTTTTCGGCACGGATAAGACGGTACCAATTCAGCTGAAATTGTTATATGATTTTTTTTCGGTATAGAGAACCATTTTAGGGGTTAGCACCACCAAAAATGTAAAAAAAAATCGCCCATTTAAATAAGGCCCACTTTAAGTACATATCATTTATTAAAATTTATTTTTTTTTATGGAGCTTCACCATCTGAAGACTCACTGCTGTCTTCACGTACAAAATTGTGTAAGGGTGCTCGCACACTGGATCAAAATTTGTACGAATTTGTGCGAACTCTGATGAAATCGATACGGCAGCCTAATAGGAAATTCTCGTATGCAATTTTCATGGTTTTCTTTTACGTTTTAAGTGAAAAAAAACGCGAAAAAAACACTTTTTTATTTAAATTTCGAGCCATTTACGGTGAGCCATTTTGAATTTTAAAATTTTCATGTCAGATTTGTAATGGGGGGAGGCGAACCCGGGCGACCACCCTAGGGCGCCATGTCCAAGAGGGCGCCGCCACTACCGTCGAGATCCAGTAATGTGTTCATTTATTTAGATATTAAATGAGCGTCTCTACAATACAAGATATAATGCCGAACGTGCATACGAGATAAACAAAGCTTGTGTTTGAAAAACGTAAAAGAGACTGTAAAAAAATATAAATTCGCAGGCAGTAAAATTACAAATCGCGATATGAAATACTTTCTTTTCATATTTTTCATTGGAGTTTCGCGTCGAATCGACCAACAATCTGAAAGAATTTCTTCTGAACATTTTCCGTTGTATCGTCTCTCTATGTGCAATATGTCTTGGTGAGACCTTTCGCCATGCTCATGCACCAAGATTTTGAATTTTAAAGTTTTCTTTCACTTTTCACTGAAGGCTCTTCAGATACATATTTGACTCCAGGAGTTCAACTCGCACTTCTTGGCCAGTTTTTACTACGTAGGGTTTATCTCTTGCGCGAATGTCCCATTCACATAACAAACAACAAAACTTAGTATATCTGCAGCACTCTAGTCAACGTTGCTATAACTTTTAAATCAGCACAAATGTTCCAGGAGTACTATGAATACTGTCGGGACTGAAGGGCTTATATTACCATTCTGAAGCAATGTAAGAACCTTCGATTTTGAGAGACCAAAATTTCGAACAAGATCATTCAAATCAATGTCTAAGGAGGTGAGGTTCTTTTCATAGGCTTGAAGCAGTGCTTACAAACCAGTTGTGCGATTGACTCTGTTGAGGAACTGGTCTTCGTGAATCCTAGCTTAATAGTCATACAAAAGTAACAATCGTTTCTATGGTTTTATTATGGTCGTTGCAAATGGCATGGTCTTATGATTTCCTGCGAGCGAATCCACTAAAGAACTTGAGCAACTTTTGCAACAGTTTTTCGGCAGCCAATATTTGTCTTTTTCTGTCATTTTGAACTCGTCCATGCTCACTATTTAAATAGAAGAAAGTAGCGTAAACGCAAAATCGAAACACAATATATTCTGAATTTTGAGAAATTTACAAAAAAAAAACTAATTAACTAGGTATAAATCTAGACGTGCCAGATTAGATTCAACACGTTAAAACCTTCCTATCCAATTTTATTTGAAGGAGGATTGACCAGTGTAATCTACCTAAAAGAAATGTATGATTTTTTACAATTTTTTTTATTTCAGTCGATTTAGGGTTGGTTTTCACCATTTAGGACTATCCCTTATCATAAAATTTGACTTGATTTGGTATAAATCAACCACCTTCGCAAATAAATATTGAAAAGTGTATTTCATTGGATTATTTTTGACTAGTGCGGCCCCTGTTTAAACACAAAATGTAAAATAGCAAAAATATCAAACACAAAACGAAATTCTCTTCTGTAAAAAATTCGCTTCCGAGCAAACCCCAGCGGGAAATGGAATCATACCAAGAAGCATGACGGTAGCCTTTTTTGGAAGGCGAGAATTCTTCCTTTTCGCATTCCGCTCCATATCTTTTTTGTGCAGGCATGTCATTAGAAGGAATGAGTTGAAAAGCTCTAAAAGCTCATTCACCTTCCCCACGCATTCCCGGTAAGGTGTTTGTGATAGTTCTCTTTTATTTCTTTCAAGGAAGTACAATTTCTTACACCTTCCAAATATATTGAGATCCTTGGAAGATATTGCTTCAATCCTTTTATAATAATCTTTTAGATACACATTTTTTACACAATTTAATGGTAAATTGTATTAACTGAATAAAAACTGTACATTAATTACATATCCATATTTGACCCTTCCATCCTACTTTTGTGGAACTACGAATACGAACTCCTTCCTAAAAGCTTCTTGAGGAAGGCCTTCAAACGGTTCCCGCTGGAAAACAACAGAAAATAGAAATATTCTCTTCTGAAAAAAATTCTCGTTCGATTTCTTGGAAAAAAGATTTTTATTGAAATTATCGCGAAAAACGCCTTAAAAAGGGGTGTTTTTTGCATTTTTTTAGGGTGACGCCCATACTTTAGGACTGCGGGACCCCGATTTTCGTAATCAGCGACCTAAAAAACATATAGAAAACGAAGTTATGTTTTGACACCCTCCCCTCCGCGTTCTGAATGGACCAGCATTCATAAAATGCACTTTTGAATGCAATCAAGGGCTAAAATTGCACCTGGAGGGTCAGACACGATTCTATATGCACAATAAAGTTTATGTAATAATAAAATAAAAAAAATGCTGGCCAATATTAATTATTTTTAAACAATTGTATTTGAAAAACAATGGGAGAGCCAAAACTGTGCTTACGCACTATGATTTTATAGTTATGTATTTACGCCTAGATCTATCATTCTATCCAAAAAAATCTGATGGACAAGAAATATCTCAAAAATTGACCTCAAATCAGCGGGTGAGGGAGGGGGCCGAGACAAATCTCACGACATCTTACCAAGTGGAGGGGGGTCGAAAAATCGCCTCACGTAATTAATAGACGCCCCAAAAATGTACTGACTGTTCTAATAAATGATTAAAATACAAAACTCCAGCACAATTCTTGAATGCAGCACTAGAGGCAAAAGTCCGAAATATCAAAATGTTGCGAAAAATATTCTGTTGGCAGTTCCTTTCCTTGCCCCCCTAACTGCCAGCTTCCCTATCCACAAACTCACCGCATCTCTTGTGTTGCGGACCATGGCTGAGAAGAATACGTTCGCATCGTAGTGTAGCTGGAAACTTTAATTTGTTGCATGTTGATAAGGTGGAGGCAATCTCAGAAGTCTGCAGATGCGAAATGCGTTTGGGTTTTTTGTTCTAGCTGTCGCATCTTTATACATTACGTTATCTCTGGTTATACCCTATCAACCTTTAGAGGAATGAGTCTGAAAGTCAAAATTTCGGTTTTTTAACTAAAATTTCAACTAAAACCACATTTTCCTCCATAAAATACCTGGTTAACTAAATTTTTTTTGTACAATTGGAAAGCTTGGACAATTTCCTATCAATAATGTCTGGATAATTTTTAAGCTACGGCCTTTACTTTTGAAGTTATTAGCAAGTTTGATATTAAAATTAGCCTTGGTGCTTATTTGGTACTTTCTGGCAAAGCTTTGGTGAAAAGGGTGCGCCCGGTATAGCGCACACATATGTACATAGATACATACGTACATACATACTGAAACTTTCTTTTATTAATATAGATAAGCATAATAGTATAGTAAAGGAACTCTATTCACTGGCCCGGCTCTTCTTCCAGGCTTAGATGGAGAAATTCGTATCGTCTCGGTACGACATAAAGATGGGTGCTTTAAAGTCCCAGTAGTTAAATTATGCGTTCTTTCGGTTGAACCAGAAAACTCCGGAAACTACTAACTGTTAACACACATAACAGACCGCTGGGAATATTATCCTTTCTAAGTAGATGCAACTTAAGTTAATCTGGCTCTACATGATGCTATGAACACGCTCCAACGTTGGACCCTTGATGATAGGACGCATCGTGTGGCCGATGCTCGAAATACGAGCATCCAATGTCAAGCGTCAAACGTTTGTATTTAGGCATGTTTCGACTGATGTCGGTATTGATTCAATCGTTGGAAGCCGACGACATTCGAATGAAACGTCGACCGCATCGTGTAGAGCCGCCTTTAAACTAATCTTTAGTTGAATTAAGGCAGTCCTTCATCGCGGGCAGCTCTAACCACCAGCAATACCAAAATAATCAATATCAATAAATATTAAGAACACTGATAACACTTTCTTCTACTCCAGTAAACTCAGTTATGTTTAGTTAACTTATCAAATTACTGTTATCATAACTTTCCTAATTTTGCATCCAGTTTCTGTAATCAGTCTTATGTAAGATCTCGTAAAGTCCAAACAAACAGTGAAAAATGAAAAATCAACCTAAAATGGACACTAGGTTTTATCATTTTCTTTAATAATTAACTAGCCTGAGCACAAAAGAAACAATTTTCTTTTCCTATTTTGAAATTTATAGCACTAATAAGTTTAAAGTTTTAGTTAAATGTGTTTCAACATCAACACAAAAAGTAATTTTTAGTCAGTAATATAAAAATCTTAGATATTGTTACCTTGTTAAAATTCCTAAAATCGTTGTTAAATTTGATGTTACAATACATCAACAATTATCTGCGAATTGCTTTTTAAATAATGCTGAACACCACCTCTAATATATAAAAATAAGGATTGTATATATATATATATTACCTGCACTGGAACTTGCATCGAGAAATTAATAAAAAATAAAAGTAAAGCCAACACTATCGATTTCATCTTCTTCGATTAATTATAACACTAACTATTATAGTTTTTATATACCGCACAATATATATTTAAAAAAAGTTGTTACATGTCTGACAAAACATAGTCTTGTTATGAGGTTGGTGTTATATATTATTTTATTCTTAGGAAGTTGTCTGTTATATAAACTTATTACGCTAGAAAAGCCTCTCCAAAAATTTCCAACACCTTATGCTCTAAATATATAAAACGTAATAAACTCCAGGAGACAATATTATGGTCGCCGCCATTCACAAATCAATCACATACTTAGATTTTATTCATAGAGCTTGATATGTTTAAACTTTTATCAATCTAAATGCGTGTTTGGATACTTTCTCATTGTTAAAAATTGGCGCACACCAACTGGTTCAATATCCTCGGTATTTCAATATTGGATGCGGCTTTCGTTAGCATATAATAGAAAATTATACCTGTACATGTATTTTGTTTATTGAAGTTGGTGGTAATGCAATCGATTCGTTTATGTTACTTAGAGTAATTCCAACAATAACATGTATTCAAAATTTATCGACAGTAGAATTAAGAAATTCGTGCCGGTAGCGGGCTTCCATATAAGCAGTGTCGTGTAAAGGCCCGTCCACACTACGCGGACTTAGATCCCACGCGTTTTTGGCCGTACGGCCAGGCAAAAGCGCGCGTGATCTTTTAATTTTCTGAGTCATGAGTGAGAAAAAATCAATTCTCATTTGAAACGGCGTACCCGCTTTTTAAAAGCTCATAGTGTGTGGACGCACAATGTACCTTTTTAAGCACAGCCTTTTGTCCGCGTTGTTTTGCCGCACGGCCTTTACTATGGACAAAGTCTTAAAAAAGTCGTAAAAAAGTCATAAAACTCTATATGAAAAAAAAGGCAAAAGCGCGTACGACTCAAGACCAGGGTTGCCACTTTGGCTCTATAGAGCCATTTGTGGCTCTTTATCAAAAAAACTTTTAAAATTGGCTCTTTGGCTCTTTTTCAACTTAAATGGCTCTTTTGCCTTTTTCTTTCAACTTGATCTTGAATTTTAACTGATTTGGTTTTCCCTAATTACATACTCGCAAAGAATATACCATTAGTCAGCACTTCAACCCCGAAAAGCTCTAGATGGTAATGAACCTACTCTGCCTTTGCTAGTTAACTTTGCGCATATTACAAATTGTGATGTAGATGTAGAAGTACTTAATTCTGAGTTTAGATCTCTGAAACTACAAAACAGTATAACTACTTCTGATGATAATGTAGAAGAGTTTTGGTGCAAAATAAATACCCTTAAAAATGCGATGAATGAACCAATGTTCAAAAATTTATGTGAATTTGTCTTCGATTTGCTTAGCTTACCACATAGCTCTGCTGCCGCAGAAAGAAAATTTTCAGAATACTCCTTGATTAAAACTAAAACTAGAAATAAATTAGCAATAATAAAAATTGATTCAATAATGTGCGCAAAGGAATTAAAGTCTTTTTCAATTGATATTTTAAAATAAAATAATTTGTTTGTAATAACTTGTTGTTATCGCCATTTAAATGGTGAACTTAAACTTTATTTTTATATACCTTAATTTAAAAAAGTCTGAATTTATCTTTGAATTAATTTTTATATAATATATTGTTTTTAGAGGAATATATTTATGTTTTGTATAAGAAGTCTGAATTTACCTTTGAATTAACTTTTATATAATATATTAAGATGTTTTTAGAAGAATATATTTATGTTTTGTCTACACATGTAAATAAATATATGTTTATATAATCGTGTTTGATTTGGCTCTTTTTTATCAGCTTTGGCTCTTTTTCTCGGAAAATTTGGCTCCAAAATTTTTTGTTTAGTGGCAACCCTGCTCAAGACCGCGTAGTGTGGTCCCACCATTAGTAGACTACACTGTCGCAATCTATGCTGTTAATGTCCAGAATTGAAAACACTAAATTTCTAATTCTAAGCTTATACAGCGTTTACATCGCCTCGAAAACACGTGTTTTCGTTAAAATTTGGCGTTTTGGGCAAAAACACAATCGAAAACAGGTGTTTTTCATACAAATCGAAAACAACTTGGGAATCTGTTTTCAATAAAAACGACAACGAAAACGAGAAAAGTGTGGACAAGAACCCAATTCAGCGTTCAGCACTTGTTATACGCATGTCATTTTCCGTGTCACACTTTTTTTTAATTCTCAGTTTGCCATGGAAAAAATTTAAAACGAAATAAGTAAATTAAAATTGGATTAAATTGGCATAACTGTCACTCGAAAACAAGCAGAAGGCAATGTAAACACCTCACTCGTTTTCCGAAAACGAGTTCATGAAAACACTTGTTTTCGAGGCGATATAAACGCCGTATTAAGTAAAAAAAATAAAGGCCGTAGCATAAAAATTGGCTGGACAGTATTCATAGGAAATTGTCCAAGCTTTCCAATTTTGAATAAATACAAAATTATAACGTATTTTTTGGAGAAAATGGTAGTTGTTCAAGTTTACATTTTTGTTAAAAAAACAAAATTTGGTCTTTGATGACTCTTCACTCTGGAAATTGGTAGGGTAGAAGCTTTACTTTTACAAGTTTGGATAGCTTGGAGAACTCTGCGTACACTGATACCTTATTCATGAAAATAGGTGAAACAGGAAAACTCTAAAAAAAACTTCAAAGCGCCCTAGCGGCTAAACCGTTACGATTCCCCCCCCCCCTCCCTCATACGATTTTTTGTTCGTCTAACTAAAACCTATCAACAGCTGGTCGCTCTTAGCAAATACACCCTGTATAATATTAACAAGTTAAAACAAAGTATGTACTAATGCCCAAAATAAAATTAATTGTTAATGCGGTCTTGAACATTCCGCCCATCTCGTGTGATAGACATTATGAATCCTTCACTTACCGCCCGCCATGAGCATGTTTATCGTCTGGTTCGTCAGTGAAGGCGTGAAGTGAACGGGAGTTTAAACTATCTGAACCAATAAGGTTCCAATCCTTTCAACCGAAAAGACGGTGCCACCAACTACACGTCGAAAATGATGCTTTAAAGATATCACTGCTACCTCCCAAATCCCTCCGAAATGTGGCGTTAGTGGGTGGATGAAGTCAGTGTGCCCAACTTAGGGGGTTTCCCCTGGGGAATTTTTTGGGGGGTAAAAATGTTTAGGGGTGATTTATGTCATATTTTATAATATTAATATGCTATTTTTTTTAATTTTAAGCTGGACCCGGTCCGATACAAGCTTCCGTTTATTTCGATATGAATTTTAATATACAGTAGCAGAGTTTGAAAAAAAAACATTTTTTTCGTATTTTTGATTACAAATAACAAAATGTGAAACTATTAGGGACCTGATATTTTGATCGAGCCAATAACATCCATCGACTTAGCATTTTTCGAGATATGAATTTTCATACACAGATAGTGTCCCAAAGAACGGTTACTTTTCTGTATTTTGGATTTCATATCCGTCTTGCGATGCTGCGCACAAGTAAAACATGAATCCCTACGACAAGAGATAGACTTTGCATTAGAACTACTGGAAACCGATAACGAGCCTCCTCGAAAAGGCCCCTTTAATTATTCTGTTAAACCAAATACTCACTGTCGTTATTGTAAACGAGAAGGGCATGATATTGTCGCCAGATGCAAAAGCCTATTGCTTAATTCGTAACTCCCAATATCAGAAATCCAATTAATAAAATAGATTCACAAACTCCTAGGAAGATTTGCAGGTATTGTAAAAACGTAGGCCATGAACTCCATGAGTGCCGTAAACGAGCTTTTAATAACCAGAGACGTGTTAAACAAGAAGCGAGTCCTTATAATCTTCGCGCGGATGTACCTTCGGGAAACGAATCAGCTCTGAGTCCCAGAGGCACGTCGACCGGAGTATCTTCTTCACAACAAAGTTCCAAAATTTAAAATACACTGGCAATCAAAATCTTGATCGCGAAACAAATCCTACTCTGAACGAGTCCTGTTAGAAACCTTACCTTCAATTCCTACATCTGAGAACTTTGAGCCTTCCGCAACTCCTACTCCAGTGGCCTCATGCAGCGCTTATGCTTTTAAATCAACCACCCTTTCTAACTCGAACTCAATCCTTTGCAATTCTTCCAGCTATAACACAAACATACCCTCGGATTCGTTTACTAACGCAATACTTACTGCCCCGAAAACCGAACTGGAATCCGCTACAAACGTTAACGAAAATCAGGATTTTTACTCTCAATCTCTTATAAAACCTCATAGTACTAACCCTCACAATTCCAAGACTCTCGAAGTAAGAATCCTCAATTTAAAGGAAGAAAAATCCTTCTTAAGCGAAATAATATTTTTTGTCCCTAAACTCCGTGGAATTTACACATTTCTGCTAGACACAGGTGCGAGCGTCAGTATTCTTAAAAACGAAGTTTTACTGAATTATGAAATAGACATTAGCGATCAAATCGTTCAGCTCTCCGGGATAGGTAAGGAACACATTATTACAAAAGGAACGTGTGTGTTAAAACTTCAGACTCCTAATCAAAAAAATATTATCCATAAATTTCACTTCGTTCCAGATAATTTTCCTATTTCTCAAGATGGTATCTTAGGGCAAGATTTCTTTCTCTATAATAAAGCTGTCGTGGATTATGAGGAGTTTGTTGTGTCCATCTCCGCGAGAAATATAAGAGAATCAATCAAATTTACTATTAAATCAAATCCTATCAAAATACCGCCCCGTAGCGACAGAACTATCAAATTAGGTCTTATAAGAGAACACGGAGATATATTATGTTTAGCATCCGAAATTCTTCCCCAAGTGTACTCCGCGGGAGCAATTGTCACTCCAAAAAACAATGCATCGGAATCAGAAGTAGAGATGTCCGATCCCTCTGTTATACCCATGGAAAGTTTGACAAACTACACAAATATCTTCAATAACAACTACTAAAATATCTTCAAGCAAACGACCGTGTAGAGAAGCGTTTAAACGACCTTTGCTCTCTACTAGATCTCGAACACCTGAGCCTGCAGGAATGTAATTCCATTATAGAAATTTGCCGGGAGCATAATTCTGTATTCTATATCGACGGAGATAAACTTCCCCCAACGAATGCTGTCACTCATTCCATTAATACCAAAGTCGATCAAATGCCTGTAAATTCAAAACCCTACAGGCTTCCGCACTCCCAAAATGCCGGAATAAAGAAACAAGTCGATCAAATGCTGACGACGGAATAATACGACAGAGCAGCAGCCCTGGAACTCGCCCTTTCTAGTCGTACCAAAGAAAGTCGACGCCAACTGAAATAAAAGGTTGCGAGTAGTCGTCGATCTCCGTAAACTCAATGAGACCACGTTAGCAGATGTCTTCCCTATTCCTAACATCGAAGATATACTAAATTAACTCGGAGAATCGAGATACTTCAGCACACTCGATTTGGCAACTGGCTTTCACCAGATAGCCGTAACAGAGTCCGACAATCAAAAATATGAGTGTGCGTAGGACCACACGTTGGAAGTGAAAACTTCTATGGCCGGCCAGTCTATATTTCCAAATCAATCTTAATATTACAATAGGATAAGGATCAATAAATTTTATTTATTTATATATATATATATAT
>CAWLCO010000029.1:0-68093 GCA_963855945.1 Thereva nobilitata | reverse complement strand
CGCACCGTTTCCGAGAAAAACGCGATTTTATGTTTTAGACCAATTGGTGATCCCAAATTAAGCTCCAAACCGCCTAGGACGCACCGTTTCCGAGAAAAACGCGTTTTTATGTTTTAACCAATTGGTGATCCCAAATTAAGCTCCAAAACCGCCTAGGACGCACCGTTTCCGAGAAAAACGCATTTTTATGTTTCAGACCCGTTAGTGATCCCAAATTAAGCTCCAAAACCGACTAAGACGCAGCGTTTCCGAGAAAAAGGCGTTTTTATGTTTTAGACCAATTGGTGATCCGAAATTAAGCTCCAAAACAGCCTAGGACGCACCGTTTCCGAGAAAAACGCGTTTATATGTTTTAGACCAATTGGTGATCCCAAATTAAGCTCCAAAACCGCCTAGGACGCACCGTTTCCGAGAAAAACGCGATTTTATGTTTTAGACGAATTGGTGATCCCAAATTAAGTTCCAAAACCGCCTAGGACGCACCGTTTCCGAGAAAAATGCGATTTTATGTTTTAGACGAATTGGTGATCCCAAATTAAGCTCCAAAACCGCCTAGGACGCACCGTTTCCGAGAAAAACGCGATTTTATGTTTTAGACCAATTGGTGATCCCAAATTAAGCTCAAAAACCGCCTAGGACGCACCGTTTCCGAGAAAAATGCGTTTTTATGTTTCAGACCCCTTGGTGATCCCAAATTAAGCTCCAAAACGGCCTAGGACGCACCGTTTCCGAGAAAAACGCGTCTTTATATTTTAGACCAATTGGTGATCCCAAATTAAGCTCCAAAACCGCCTAGGACGCACCGTTTCCGAGAAAAACGCGATTTTATGTTTTAGACCAATTGGTGATCCCAAATTAAGCTCGTGTTTTTATGTTTTAGGCCAATTGGTGATCCCAAATTAAGCTCCAAAACCGCCTAGGACGCACCGTTTCCGAGAAAAACGCGTTTTTATGTTTTAGACCAATTGGTGATCCCAAATTAAGCTCCAAAACCGCCTAGGGCGCACCGTTTCCGAGAAAAACGCGATTTTATGTTTTAGACCAATTGGTGATCCCAAATTAACCTCCAAAACGGCCTAGGACGCACCGTTTCTGAGAAAAACGCGTTTTTATGTTTTAGACCAATTGGTGATCCCAAATTAAGCTCCAAAACCGCCTAGGACGCACCGTTTCCGAGAAAAACGCGTTTTTATGTTTTAGACCGATTGGTGATCCCAAATTAAGCTCCAAAACCGCCTAGGACGCACCGTTTCCGAGAGAAACGCGTTTTTATGTTTTAGACCAATTGGTGATCCCAAATTAAGCTCCAAAACGGCCTAGGACGCACCGTTTCCGAGAAAAACGCGTTTTTATGTTTCAGACTCCTTGGTGATCCCAAATTAAGCTCCAAAACCGCCTAGGACGCACCGTTTCCGAGAGAAACGCGTTTTTATGTTTTAGACCAATTGGTGATCCCAAATTAAGCTCCAAAACGGCCTAGGACGCACCGTTTCCGAGAAAAACGCGTTTTTATGTTTCAGACCAATTGGTGATCCCAAATTAAGTTCCAAAACCGCCTAGGACGCACCGTTTCCGAGAGAAACGCGTTTTTATGTTTTAGACCAATTGGTGATCCCAAATTAAGCTCCAAAACGGCCTAGGACGCACCGTTTCCGAGAAAAACGCGTTTTTATGTTTCAGACTCCTTGGTGATCCCAAATTAAGCTCCAAAACCGCCTAGGACGCACCGTTTCCGAGAAAAACGCGTTTTTATGTTTTAGACCAATTGGTGATCCCAAATTAAGCTCCAAAACAGCCTAGGACGCACCGTTTCCGAGAAAAACGCGTTTATATGTTTTAGACCAATTGGTGATCCCAAATTAAGCTCCAAAACCGCCTAGGACGCACCGTTTCCGAGAAAAACGCGATTTTATGTTTTAGACGAATTGGTGATCCCAAATTAAGTTCCAAAACCGCCTAGGACGCACCGTTTCCGAGAAAAACGCGATTTTATGTTTTAGACCAATTGGTGATCCCAAATTAAGCTCCAAAACCGCCTAGGGCGCACCGTTTCCGAGAAAAACGCGATTTTATGTTTTAGACCAATTGGTGATCCCAAATTAAGCTCCAAAACCGCCTAGGACGCACCGTTTCCGAGAAAAACGCGTTTTTATGTTTCAGACCCCTTGGTGATCCCAAATTAAGCTCCAAAACGGCCTAGGACGCACCGTTTCCGAGAAAAACGCGTTTTTATGTTTTAGACCAATTGGTGATCCCAAATTAAGCTCCAAAACCGCCTAGGACGCACCGTTTCCGAGAAAAACGCGTTTTTATGTTTTAGACCAATTGGTGATCCCAAAATAAGCTCCAAAACCGCCTAGGACGCACCGTTTCCGAGAAAAACGCGTTTTTATGTTTTAGACCAATTGGTGATCCCAAATTAAGCTCCAAAACCGCCTAGGGCGCACCGTTTCCGAGAAAAACGCGATTTTATGTTTTAGACCAATTGGTGATCCCAAATTAAGCTCCAAAACGGCCTAGGACGCACCGTTTCTGAGAAAAACGCGTTTTTATGTTTTAGACCAATGGGTGATCCCAAATTAAGCTCCAAAACCGCCTAGGACGCACCGTTTCCGAGAAAAACGCGTTTTTATGTTTCAGACCACTTAGTGATCCCAAATTAAGCTCCAAAACCGCCTAGGACGCACCGTTTCCGAGAAAAACGCGTTTTTATGTTTTAGACCAATTGGTGATCCCAAATTAAGCTCCAAAACCGCCTAGGACGCACCGTCTCCGAGAAAAACGCGTTTTTATGTTTTAGACCAATTGGTGATCCCAAATTAAGCTCCAAAACCGCCTAGGACGCACCGTTTCCGAGAAAAACGCGTTTTTATGTTTCAGACCACTTAGTGATCCCAAATTAAGCTCCAAAACCGCCTAGGACGCACCGATTCCGAGAAAAACGCGTTTTTATGTTTTAGACCAATTGGTGATCCCAAATTAAGCTCCAAAACCGCCTAGGACGCACCGTTTCCGAGAAAACGCGTTTTTATGTTTTAGACCAATTGGTGATCCCAAATTAAGCTCCAAAACCGCCTAGGACGCACCGTTTCTGAGAAAAACGCGTTTTTATGTTTTAGACCAATGGGTGATCCCAAATTAAGCTCCAAAACCGCCTAGGACGCACCGTTTCCGAGAAAAACGCGTTTTTATGTTTCAGACCACTTAGTGATCCCAAATTAAGCTCCAAAACCGCCTGGGACGCACCGTTTCCGAGAAAAACGCGTTTTTATGTTTTAGACCAATTGGTGATCCCAAATTAAGCTCCAAAACCGCCTAGGACGCACCGTCTCCGAGAAAAACGCGTTTTTATGTTTTAGGACCAATTGGTGATCCCAAATTAAGCTCCAAAACCGCCTAGGACGCACCGTTTCCGAGAAAAACGCGTTTTTATGTTTCAGACCACTTAGTGATCCCAAATTAAGCTCCAAAACCGCCTAGGACGCACCGATTCCGAGAAAAACGCGTTTTTATGTTTTAGACCAATTGGTGATCCCAAATTAAGCTCCAAAACCGCCTAGGACGCACCGTTTCCGAGAAAAACGCGTTTTTATGTTTTAGACCAATTGGTGATCCCAAATTAAGCTCCAAAACCGCCTAGGACGCACCGTTTCCGAGAAAAACGCGTTTTTATGTTTTAGACCAATTGGTGATCCCAAATTAAGCTCCAAAACCACCTAGGACGCACCGTTTCCGAGAAAAACGCGTTTTTATGTTTTAGACCGATTGGTGATCCCAAATTAAGCTCCAAAACCGCCTAGGACGCACCGAGAAAAACGAGTTTTTTTATGTTTCAGACCAATTGGTGATCCCAAATTAAGTTCCAAAACCGCCTAGGATGAACCGTTTCTGAGAAAAACACGTTTTTATGTTTTAGACCAATTGGTGATCCCAAATTAAGCTCCAAAACCGCCTAGGACGCACCGTTTCCGAGAAAAACGCGTTTTTATGTTTCAGACCACTTAGTGATCCCAAATTAAGCTCCAAAACCGCCTAGGACGCACCGTTTCCGAGAGAAACGCGTTTTTATGTTTTAGACCAATTGGTGATCCCAAATTAAGCTCCAAAACGGCCTAGGACGCACCGTTTCCGAGAAAAACGCGTTTTTATGTTTCAGACTCCTTGGTGATCCCAAATTAAGCTCCAAAACCGCCTAGGACGCACCGTTTCCGAGAAAAACGCGATTTTATGTTTCAGACCCCTTGGTGATCCCAAATTAAGCTCCAAAACGGCCTAGGACGCACCGTTTCCGAGAAAAACGCGATTTTATGTTTTAGACCAATTGGTGATCCCAAATTAAGCTCCAAACCGCCTAGGACGCACCGTTTCCGAGAAAAACGCGTTTTTATGTTTTAAACCAATTGGTGATCCCAAATTAAGCTCCAAAACCGCCTAGGACGCACCGTTTCCGAGAAAACGCATTTTTATGTTTCAGACCCGTTAGTGATCCCAAATTAAGCTCCAAAACCGACTAAGACGCAGCGTTTCCGAGAAAAAGGCGTTTTTATGTTTTAGACCAATTGGTGATCCCAAATTAAGCTCCAAAACAGCCTAGGACGCACCGTTTCCGAGAAAAACGCGTTTATATGTTTTAGACCAATTGGTGATCCCAAATTAAGCTCCAAAACCGCCTAGGACGCACCGTTTCCGAGAAAAACGCGATTTTATGTTTTAGACGAATTGGTGATCCCAAATTAAGTTCCAAAACCGCCTAGGACGCACCGTTTCCGAGAAAAATGCGATTTTATGTTTTAGACGAATTGGTGATCCCAAATTAAGCTCCAAAACCGCCTAGGACGCACCGTTTCCGAGAAAAACGCGATTTTATGTTTTAGACCAATTGGTGATCCCAAATTAAGCTCAAAACCGCCTAGGACGCACCGTTTCCGAGAAAAATGCGTTTTTATGTTTCAGACCCCTTGGTGATCCCAAATTAAGCTCCAAAACGGCCTAGGACGCACCGTTTCCGAGAAAAACGCGTTTTTATATTTTAGACCAATTGGTGATCCCAAATTAAGCTCCAAAACCGCCTAGGACGCACCGTTTCCGAGAAAAACGCGATTTTATGTTTTAGACCAATTGGTGATCCCAAATTAAGCTCGTGTTTTTATGTTTTAGGCCAATTGGTGATCCCAAATTAAGCTCCAAAACCGCCTAGGACGCACCGTTTCCGAGAAAAACGCGTTTTTATGTTTTAGACCAATTGGTGATCCCAAATTAAGCTCCAAAACCGCCTAGGGCGCACCGTTTCCGAGAAAAACGCGATTTTATGTTTTAGACCAATTGGTGATCCCAAATTAACCTCCAAAACGGCCTAGGACGCACCGTTTCTGAGAAAAACGCGTTTTTATGTTTTAGACCAATTGGTGATCCCAAATTAAGCTCCAAAACCGCCTAGGACGCACCGTTTCCGAGAAAAACGCGTTTTTATGTTTTAGACCGATTGGTGATCCCAAATTAAGCTCCAAAACCGCCTAGGACGCACCGTTTCCGAGAGAAACGCGTTTTTATGTTTTAGACCAATTGGTGATCCCAAATTAAGCTCCAAAACGGCCTAGGACGCACCGTTTCCGAGAAAAACGCGTTTTTATGTTTCAGACTCCTTGGTGATCCCAAATTAAGCTCCAAAACCGCCTAGGACGCACCGTTTCCGAGAGAAACGCGTTTTTATGTTTTAGACCAATTGGTGATCCCAAATTAAGCTCCAAAACGGCCTAGGACGCACCGTTTCCGAGAAAAACGCGTTTTTATGTTTCAGACCAATTGGTGATCCCAAATTAAGTTCCAAAACCGCCTAGGACGCACCGTTTCCGAGAGAAACGCGTTTTTATGTTTTAGACCAATTGGTGATCCCAAATTAAGCTCCAAAACGGCCTAGGACGCACCGTTTCCGAGAAAAACGCGTTTTTATGTTTCAGACTCCTTGGTGATCCCAAATTAAGCTCCAAAACCGCCTAGGACGCACCGTTTCCGAGAAAAACGCGTTTTTATGTTTTAGACCAATTGGTGATCCCAAATTAAGCTCCAAAACAGCCTAGGACGCACCGTTTCCGAGAAAACGCGTTTATATGTTTTAGACCAATTGGTGATCCCAAATTAAGCTCCAAAACCGCCTAGGACGCACCGTTTCCGAGAAAAACGCGATTTTATGTTTTAGACGAATTGGTGATCCCAAATTAAGTTCCAAAACCGCCTAGGACGCACCGTTTCCGAGAAAAACGCGATTTTATGTTTTAGACCAATTGGTGATCCCAAATTAAGCTCCAAAACCGCCTAGGGCGCACCGTTTCCGAGAAAAACGCGATTTTATGTTTTAGACCAACTGGTGATCCCAAATTAAGCTCCAAAACCGCCTAGGACGCACCGTTTCCGAGAAAAACGCGTTTTTATGTTTCAGACCCCTTGGTGATCCCAAATTAAGCTCCAAAACGGCCTAGGACGCACCGTTTCCGAGAAAAACGCGTTTTTATGTTTTAGACCAATTGGTGATCCCAAATTAAGCTCCAAAACCGCCTAGGACGCACCGTTTCCGAGAAAAACGCGATTTTATGTTTTAGACCAATTGGTGATCCCAAATTAAGCTCGCGTTTTTATGTTTTAGACCAATTGGTGATCCCAAAATAAGCTCCAAAACCGCCTAGGGCGCACCGTTTCCGAGAAAAACGCGATTTTATGTTTTAGACCAATTGGTGATCCCAAATTAAGCTCCAAAACGGCCTAGGACGCACCGTTTCTGAGAAAAACGCGTTTTTATGTTTTAGACCAATGGGTGATCCCAAATTAAGCTCCAAAACCGCCTAGGACGCACCGTTTCCGAGAAAAACGCGTTTTTATGTTTCAGACCACTTAGTGATCCCAAATTAAGCTCCAAAACCGCCTAGGACGCACCGTTTCCGAGAAAAACGCGTTTTTATGTTTTAGACCAATTGGTGATCCCAAATTAAGCTCCAAAACCGCCTAGGACGCACCGTCTCCGAGAAAAACGCGTTTTTATGTTTTAGACCAATTGGTGATCCCAAATTAAGCTCCAAAACCGCCTAGGACGCACCGTTTCCGAGAAAAACGCGTTTTTATGTTTCAGACCACTTAGTGATCCCAAATTAAGCTCCAAAACCGCCTAGGACGCACCGATTCCGAGAAAAACGCGTTTTTATGTTTTAGACCAATTGGTGATCCCAAATTAAGCTCCAAAACCGCCTAGGACGCACCGTTTCCGAGAAAAACGCGTTTTTATGTTTTAGACCAATTGGTGATCCCAAATTAAGCTCCAAAACCACCTAGGACGCACCGTTTCCGAGAAAAACGCGTTTTTATGTTTTAGACCGATTGGTGATCCCAAATTAAGCTCCAAAACCGCCTAGGACGCACCGAGAAAAACGCGTTTTTTTATGTTTCAGACCAATTGGTGATCCCAAATTAAGTTCCAAAACCGCCTAGGACGCACCGTTTCCGAGAGAAACGCGTTTTTATGTTTTAGACCAATTGGTGATCCCAAATTAAGCTCCAAAACGGCCTAGGACGCACCGTTTCCGAGAAAAACGCGTTTTTATGTTTCAGACTCCTTGGTGATCCCAAATTAAGCTCCAAAACCGCCTAGGACGCACCGTTTCCGAGAAAAACGCGATTTTATGTTTTAGACGAATTGGTGATCCCAAATTAAGTTCCAAAACCGCCTAGGACGCACCGTTTCCGAGAAAAACGCGATTTTATGTTTTAGACCAATTGGTGATCCCAAATTAAGCTCCAAAACCGCCTAGGGCGCACCGTTTCCGAGAAAAACGCGATTTTATGTTTTAGACCAACTGGTGATCCCAAATTAAGCTCCAAAACCGCCTAGGACGCACCGTTTCCGAGAAAAACGCGTTTTTATGTTTCAGACCCCTTGGTGATCCCAAATTAAGCTCCAAAACGGCCTAGGACGCACCGTTTCCGAGAAAAACGCGTTTTTATGTTTTAGACCAATTGGTGATCCCAAATTAAGCTCCAAAACCGCCTAGGACGCACCGTTTCCGAGAAAAACGCGATTTTATGTTTTAGACCAATTGGTGATCCCAAATTAAGCTCGCGTTTTTATGTTTTAGACCAATTGGTGATCCCAAAATAAGCTCCAAAACCGCCTAGGGCGCACCGTTTCCGAGAAAAACGCGATTTTATGTTTTAGACCAATTGGTGATCCCAAATTAAGCTCCAAAACGGCCTAGGACGCACCGTTTCTGAGAAAAACGCGTTTTTATGTTTTAGACCAATGGGTGATCCCAAATTAAGCTCCAAAACCGCCTAGGACGCACCGTTTCCGAGAAAAACGCGTTTTTATGTTTCAGACCACTTAGTGATCCCAAATTAAGCTCCAAAACCGCCTAGGACGCACCGTTTCCGAGAAAAACGCGTTTTTATGTTTTAGACCAATTGGTGATCCCAAATTAAGCTCCAAAACCGCCTAGGACGCACCGTCTCCGAGAAAAATGCGTTTTTATGTTTTAGACCAATTGGTGATCCCAAATTAAGCTCCAAAACCGCCTAGGACGCACCGTTTCCGAGAAAAACGCGTTTTTATGTTTCAGACCACTTAGTGATCCCAAATTAAGCTCCAAAACCGCCTAGGACGCACCGATTCCGAGAAAAACGCGTTTTTATGTTTTAGACCAATTGGTGATCCCAAATTAAGCTCCAAAACCGCCTAGGACGCACCGTTTCCGAGAAAAACGCGTTTTTATGTTTTAGACCAATTGGTGATCCCAAATTAAGCTCCAAAACCACCTAGGACGCACCGTTTCCGAGAAAAACGCGTTTTTATGTTTTAGACCGATTGGTGATCCCAAATTAAGCTCCAAAACCGCCTAGGACGCACCGAGAAAAACGCGTTTTTTTATGTTTCAGACCAATTGGTGATCCCAAATTAAGTTCCAAAACCGCCTAGGACGCACCGTTTCCGAGAGAAACGCGTTTTTATGTTTTAGACCAATTGGTGATCCCAAATTAAGCTCCAAAACGGCCTAGGACGCACCGTTTCCGAGAAAAACGCGTTTTTATGTTTCAGACTCCTTGGTGATCCCAAATTAAGCTCCAAAACCGCCTAGGACGCACCGTTTCCGAGAAAAACGCGTTTTTATGTTTTAGACCAATTGGTGATCCCAAATTAAGCTCCAAAACCGCCTAGGATGAACCGTTTCTGAGAAAAACACGTTTTTATGTTTAAGACCAATTGGTGATCCCAAATTAAGCTCCAAAACCGCCTAGGACGCACCGTTTCCGAGAAAAACGCGTTTTTATGTTTCAGACCACTTAGTGATCCCAAATTAAGCTCCAAAACCGCCTAGGACGCACCGTTTCCGAGAAAAACGCGATTTTATGTTTTAGACCAATTGGTGATCCCAAATTAAGCTCCAAAACCGCCTAGGACGCACCGTTTCCGAGAAAAACGCGTTTTTATGTTTCAGACCCCTTGGTGATCCCAAATTAAGCTCCAAAACGGCCTAGGACGCACCGTTTCCGAGAAAAACGCGATTTTATGTTTTAGACCAATTGGTGATCCCAAATTAAGCTCCAAACCGCCTAGGACGCACCGTTTCCGAGAAAAACGCGTTTTTATGTTTTAAACCAATTGGTGATCCCAAATTAAGCTCCAAAACCGCCTAGGACGCACCGTTTCCGAGAAAAACGCATTTTTATGTTTCAGACCCGTTAGTGATCCCAAATTAAGCTCCAAAACCGACTAAGACGCAGCGTTTCCGAGAAAAACGCGTTTTTATGTTTTAGACCAATTGGTGATCCCAAATTAAGCTCCAAAACAGCCTAGGACGCACCGTTTCCGAGAAAAACGCGTTTATATGTTTTAGACCAATTGGTGATCCCAAATTAAGCTCCAAAACCGCCTAGGACGCACCGTTTCCGAGAAAAACGCGATTTTACGTTTTAGACGAATTGGTGATCCCAAATTAAGTTCCAAAACCGCCTAGGACGCACCGTTTCCGAGAAAAATGCGATTTTATGTTTTAGACGAATTGGTGATCCCAAATTAAGCTCCAAAACCGCCTAGGACGCACCGTTTCCGAGAAAAACGCGATTTTATGTTTTAGACCAATTGGTGATCCCAAATTAAGCTCCAAAACCGCCTAGGACGCACCGTTTCCGAGAAAAACGCGTTTTTATGTTTTAGACCAATTGGTGATCCCAAATTAAGCTCCAAAACCGCCTAGGACGCACCGTTTCCGAGAAAAACGCGATTTTATGTTTTAGACCAATTGGTGATCCCAAATTAAGCTCCAAAACCGCCTAGGACGCACCGTTTCCGAGAAAAACGCGTTTTTATGTTTCAGACCCCTTGGTGATCCCAAATTAAGCTCCAAAACGGCCTAGGACGCATCGTTTCCGAGAAAAACGCGTTTTTATGTTTTAGACCAATTGGTGATCCCAAATTAAGCTCCAAAACCGCCTAGGACGCACCGTTTCCGAGAAAAACGCGATTTTATGTTTTAGACCAATTGGTGATCCCAAATTAAGCTCGCGTTTTTATGTTTTAGGCCAATTGGTGATCCCAAATTAAGCTCCAAAACCGCCTAGGACGCACCGTTTCCGAGAAAAACGCGTTTTTATGTTTTAGACCAATTGGTGATCCCAAATTAAGCTCCAAAACCGCCTAGGGCGCACCGTTTCCGAGAAAAACGCGATTTTATGTTTTAGACCAATTGGTGATCCCAAATTAAGCTCCAAAACGGCCTAGGACGCACCGTTTCTGAGAAAAACGCGTTTTTATGTTTTGGACCAATTGGTGATCCCAAATTAAGCTCCAAAACCGCCTAGGACGCACCGTTTCCGAGAAAAACGCGTTTTTATGTTTCAGACCACTTAGTGATCCCAAATTAAGCTCCAAAACCGCCTAGGACGCACCGTTTCCGAGAAAAACGCGTTTTTATGTTTTAGACCAATTGGTGATCCCAAATTAAGCTCCAAAACCGCCTAGGACGCACCGTTTCCGAGAAAAACGCGTTTTTATGTTTCAGACCCCTTGGTGATCCCAAATTAAGCTCCAAAACGGCCTAGGACGCACCGTTTCCGAGAAAAACGCGTTTTTATGTTTTAGACCAAATGGTGATCCCAAATTAAGCTCCAAAACCGCCCAGGACGCACCGTTTCCGAGAAAAACGCGTTTTTATGTTTTAGACCAATTGGTGATCCCAAATTAAGCTCCAAAACGGCCTAGGACGCACCGTTTCCGAGAAAAACGCGTTTTTATGTTTTAGACCAATTGGTGATCTGTAACGGTCGCCCTAGAGTACATAGGCCTCTGACGCACCTTATCATCCAAAACACAATACCGGCGTAAGCGTCAAATTGGATCCGATTTAATAACAATTAAAAATCAATAAAATACATGGCAACAACGCATCTGCATGCCCGTTAATTTTCTCAACTCAGTTCCTATTCTTTTTGTGTGCCCCACCAGTAGAATATACTCTAACCCGAACATGGGACACCAGCACTTATGCAGAATAACATCGCCATAAACACACAAATAAATTCAAATGCAAGTGCCGTTGATGCAAATTCCTTTTTGGTCACCGAAACCCATAAAGAAAAATTGAAACCTCAATGGGCGCGTTTGAATTAGCGCTGTTAACTTAGCACCGTTTCTAGCATGCCATTTGACAATTCTCATTTTACAGCTAATAACAGGCAAAAATAATAACATTTCCCATTTTACGAATAATAAAAAGCAAAAAAATGAATAATAATAATAAAATCTTCATTCTGTATTGAAATAGTTCTAAATTATTTGCTTACAACAAAAATTACAAGCAAACGTCAATTCATTTTGGCTGTGCTAAATTTTAGCTAAGCCGAAAGCAGAAATAAGTTAGTTAACAGCGCTAAAAAAAATTGCTGTTTATGCCGTTGTTAGCTTGCCTGGCTCAGTTAAATTGGCTTCGGCCTAAACGCGCCCATTGAAATCTGCACGATGATATTAAAATCGGCAGGAATGCGTATAACGGAACGCGGCTGGCTCCTGTCCGGCTGGACGGGCGATTTTGTTTAAAACGAGAGTCGGGATCTGAATTTGAGAGATAGTAGTCGCATCTTAATTTTTTGTTTGAGTTTTTTTTTGCCTGGAAAAAAAAATTTCTTTGGTTTTCCCGGGAGTTTTTTTTGGAGAGGAAGAAGACGGAAGCGTTAGAGTTTTTGATTTTGAATGGTCGCGAGTTGTTCTGTCGGCGAGTTTTTCCGGAGTGAAAAAGTGTCGAGGATATCTTTACCTTGGGTGTTAAGATTTGATTAAATAGCAGAGAAAAAAAAAGTGCGTGCGAAGAATAGTGATGGGATTGCTGAAAAGTCCATAAGAAAAGGGTAGCGTGGACTTGTTGCGAACACGCGGTTCGGTTAGCAGTCTCCGGTGGTACAAAAACGTACTTTGTTGAAAAGTGCGGTCAATCGATTGGAAAATTGGTTAAAAGTTTTATTCTTAATGGAGGTGAATGACAAGTGTCCAAAAGTTGATGAAGGTACGTGTATTTAGTCTCGGGATCGACAAAAGATCGATAAGAAGAATTGAAATTTCATATGAATATGAGTCATCGTAATCCTTTGTATCATGAAAAAAAGGAAAAACGGGGTCTGTTTGAATTAGCAAGTGAATCATAGCGTTGAAGCTAATAATTCAGTTTTTTTTGGCGCGAAGTTTCACAATAGTTTTTGTTAAATAATAAAAATCCTCGCAATACATAAAGAGATATACAATACAAAGAAAAAATTATTTACATAAAGTTCATATTCAAATATATACACATGTTGTAATAAATAAATTTATAAACCAAACGGCAAAAATTTGGGTGCCTTATAAATGGTGTGTGTGTCTAAAAACAAATAAAAAAATCATCTATATGCATGTTAAAAACAAAATTTAATAAATGTACCTGGATACATAATCATAATATAATAATATAATAAGAAAAAAAAAAGGAAAAACAAGTAGAATTTTCAATAAAAATAAATAAATTTGAATAAAACTGTGATTCTTTGTCACACCAAAAAAAAAAAACACAAGAAGAAGAAGATAGAAAGAAGTATTTGAGATGCAATAATAATTGAAAATGGTTATAAACGTGACAAGAATATTTGTTGAAAGGAATAATAAATAATTGAATTGAATTGAATTGAATTTATAAACGTGACAAGTGTAGCGAAATTAATAAAATATATAATAATATTTATCAGGCGAAATAAACAATAATAAAATACAAGAAAAGGGGAAAATTCGATTTATTATTATATCGGTTATTATTTCTGACAGTGGTCTTGTAATATCGTAATGAATTAATATTGGGTGAAGAGTTACAAACTTTAAAAGAGATTTAGTGTTTTCGTCCGGTTGAAATTTGGCGGCATAAGTTTTGTTGAGGTTTTTGCTAATACTTTTGATTCAGTTTTGGTGAAAAACGGACACCGACGTAGGGACTGAACTTATACTCAGAATACTTAAAGGAAGGTTTTATTTCGAATTTCATGACCAGGGCTAGGTTTTGATTAATAGGGCTTATGGACGGAGTTTGCTTAAGTTGTAGGATCCATCGTTAAAAATTCCTCAAATAGCTCAATGTCTGCCGCCGATCAATTGTTAGCTTTATCGAAGTGTTAGGAAAAAGGGATGAGAAGCTTTTAAGGAATATATAAATACGAAAACGAATTCAAGTGGAAAGAAAAAAGAAAAACACAAGTTAATGCAATGAATATCAATAAATTAAAGCCAAATTGTTCCTCACAATGTTGAATTGACCTAATATTCATATGCATATTGAATACATAATGCAAACTCAATTAAATAAATATCCTAAATTTAAATAATTTAATAAAATATATTTAATCGGAATTTAAATGAATACTTAATACAAACCCAATTAAATAAATATCTTAACTTTAAATAATTTAATAACCTATATTTAATCGGAATTTAATTGAATACTTAACACAAACGCAAGTAAATAAATATCTTAACTTTAAATAATTTAATATCATATATTTAATCGGAATTTAATTGATTACTTAATGCAAACTCAATTAAATAAATATCCTAACTTTAAATAATTTAATATCATATATTTAATCGGAATTTAATTGATTACTTAATGCAAACTCAATTAAATAAATATCCTACCTTTAAATAATTTAATAAAATATATTTAATCGGAATTTAATTGAATACTTAATACAAACTCAATTAAATAAATATCTTAACTTTAAATCATTTAATGACATATATCTAATCGAAACTTAATGGAATGAATAAAATAAACAATGAAAATAAATAACTCGGTGAGGATGATGGAGTAGAGGGATCCACAGGTGTGGCTCCGGATTAAGGATGCCCAAACCAAGGTAAGTGCCCTCCACCTGATTATATTTTTGTTTGATATTATGTAGCCCCTAGGGATGACCGGGTGACCAGCGACCACCCTTCTATTTCTCTTTTTTCTTCCCCTGTACCCCCTCTCGTTGGCCCTGGACGTGTTCCACCCCCTTGTCGCCCGTATTTAATTTTGTTGTTGCATAGACACGAACGATTTAACAGTATAACTGTCACCCCCTCCGGCATCCAAGCACCGCGAACCCCA
Source organism: Thereva nobilitata (assembly GCA_963855945.1). Taxonomy (NCBI): domain Eukaryota; kingdom Metazoa; phylum Arthropoda; class Insecta; order Diptera; family Therevidae; genus Thereva; species Thereva nobilitata. Next base: position 53,451 of record CAWLCO010000029.1, on the reverse strand, counting down.
CCCCATCTGGCGAGCTAGCTAGCGCACCGCTAGTCGTGTCTACAACCTGTGCCTTGGATGCGTAAATTCGCGACACTTCCCCCGACGGTCGAACCGTCCGAGCCACCCTTCTTTTGAGTCCCCTTCCCCAAGTTTTTTTTTGTAATAGTAGTCTGTTGGCCTTTATGGCAATTTCCCTTCTTCGTGCCCCGGCACACCCTACCCCGACAGTTACAAATGGCGCCCAACGCAGGCTAGTGAATTATAACGTTGTTTTGATTCTCTAGTCTCGTAAACCTAGCTCGGAAAGTCTGTTGTTTTAGTTAATTTCCCCGTCCGAAGCTAGGATTTCCTCTAGCAATTTTTTTCATCTTAGTAGTTTATCCTTTAAATATTGTGGCTCAGGTCAGCGAGAGGAGCCAGGAGTGGACTTCTTTTTTTTCCTTTATCCCGTTCTCAGTCCAAGTCCCTCCGGCTTCTGGTTAATGGGCGAAAGTACTTACCGCGGTACTCTAGCCCTTATCACCTCTGTCTTCTTCCACTTTCCTATCTTTCTTCTCTCTTCAACCACTTCATCTATCGATTTCTTCTGCGGTAGCCTCCCTATCTTATTTACGGTTCCTGTCAGTGAGGCGCGGAATCTGGTTAACAGGCGTCATAACGCCTGACTCTGTGCGATCCTCCCTGACAGTGACCATCACTCCTCAGTTTTCTTCCTTTACCTTTTGTAGTATGGGCGGATGTACGCCTGGACGTCGGACCTGTCCCGTCAAGGCTAACAGGCGTTCTATCGCCTGGCGCTGCGACAGGCTCGACGTCCTGATATGCACCCGCCCCCGGCTGTTTGACCGTTCTGACATTTCACCTTCCTGTGTCTCAGCAGAGTTGCTGACCAGTTGTGGCTGGGTGTCAGAGCGGTCTCTTTTAGTACTCAACGGAGGCTTCTATCTCTCCTTCTTTCACCCTTTCTTCTTTTGTTGGTCGCTGGGATCCGGTCATCGCTTTGGGGTTGCCGGATGTCAGTCAATAGGGCTTCTTTGATGAAGATGGTGCTAGACATTAGCCTGACACCACCCTCATCATCGATCCCGCAAGTGGAGGCACTTGGTGCTTCTGTTGACGCGGATGACACTTAGTCCTGAGTGCGGGCTGACTGTCATCGGCGCCATCAGCCACCGTAGCCTTGGGAAGGTCATTCTTTTCCTAGGGCCACACTCACCCAAAATACAAATACAAACAAACAAAACACTAAGAAATTAATTTTTTTTATTATTTGGGGATAGAAACATTTTTCGGACAGGACATTGACTCGTACCTAATGCAGCTTTGCTAATTAACATTGCCAACTCACATTTACGGTGTTTATAGAAAAGTTAATTTCCTCTCATAAATAGTGCTTAAGACATTTTTCACTACTATAAAACAAAATTTTTCAATTGGTAATTTCTTGTAAAGATGTATATCACTTCAATTTGGTCGTATCAAGATTACACCCAGTTATGCGTATATATTCCATACGTAAATTAACACTTGTGTGACTTATGACATATATCCAGCTCATTTTCAGTTTAAAATTGTATTATTTACACATTCATTCCAGCGTGCAATACTTCCGCACATTGTCCTGCTCTTAAACACTCCAGGTCATTGAATTCAAACAGTTTTGTAGTTACCTTATATTTGGCAAGGCATAGATCATTGTGTCAACAAGATTCACTTGAACAAATTTTATTATTAACTTCTCGCTTCCTTATCGGCTAGTCGATCTCCTAGCATGCCGAAAAAAAGAAACGATAAGGGGCAATTTGTCGCCGACGGCGAAGATGACGAAGGCAATGATAACTCTCGTTCTGAGGACGGCGAGTTGGAACGGGCCGCGGCGTTGATAGCGCTGACTGAGCAGGTTGCAGCCTTGCAACATGAAGTTGAAAGGCTGAAACAGCGAGGACCCCCCGAAGCGTCCCCGAATGATACCGCGTACAATTTTCTTCACCCTCACACATCGGCCCGGGCTGGGCCCAGTGGCATTCCTCCGCGGTCCAGCAGCATAGGCGAGCGCCCCCTTTACCGTCCAGAACACACCGGCCCTACCTACAGGCAGAAGTCGCCAGTCTTGAACTGGAACCTCAAGTTCACGGGTCGGCCGGGAGAAACCTCGGCAGAGGAATTTCTCTATCGGCTCGACACCCGAGCTCGAGATGATGACATATCGTCACGGGAGCTGGTGCGGAATGTGGCCGCCTTGTTATCAGGACCCGCCGAGGACTGGTACTGGACTCAGTTCCGCCGACAGCAGTCCAACCCCTTGTGGGTGGATTTCAAGTCTGGCTTATTAGAACAGTTCGGAGGAAGGCAGACCGACCATCAACTCATCAAAGAAATGATGGAGACGAAACAACTCAATCAATCGTTCGACGATTACGCCGCAAAAATCTTGGCCTTGGCAAACCGCCTCTCGCGCCCGATGTTCTCCGCGGAGTTGGTACACCTTGTCATGGAAAACCTGAACACCACACTGGGATCGGCCATTATAGGATCCACCTATGACAATATGCGCCAACTTCGCGAAGCGTGCATCCGAGTAGAGCGATGGCAAAAAGCCAAGAGGGAGGAGAGTCGCCACTCGCACCGAGTGCATGAGCTGACTGACGTGCCCCCACAACAACCGGCCTGGCCTTATATGAATTACGCTAGTGGCACACCACCACCTGCTGTAGAAGAGATGAGGGCCGACGCAACTCCGCGCCGCCCAGTCACTTGCTGGAACTGCCAGCAAGAAGGACATTCGTTCTCTGATTGCCCTTCCCCACATCGGAAAATCTTTTGCTACAGATGTGGGCGCCCCGAAGTCTACACCACTTCTTGCCCAATCTGTTCGGGAAACCGGAACCAGGGTGCGAGGCCCCGGGGAGGTCCGCGCCCGACCTAGTATCCGAAAGTCCCCCTTTTACACTTGATTTGTCAACAAGCATGTCCGACGTCTCTGACCTGTCGATAATGGAATCTCTGCCAGACTTCCCTTCTCCACAGGCCAGAGCCTCTTTTATGCAGCGATGGGCCAACTATCATCGAGTTCGTAAGCGAATCTTTAATGATTCTGCCGAACTGCCACCAACTCGCAAAGCCCCGCGCATACGGTCATGGGCCCTAGAGAAGAGGGCACATACACAGAAGATTGTCGCCGCCATGTTACATGAGAACGGAGATGATCGACCTTTCGTCAACGTGCGGATCCAAGGTACCAAACTATCAGGCCTGTTGGACACCGGCGCCAGCATTAGCTGCCTGGGTAGAGGGGCAGAGTCGTTCCTCCAGGACAACCCGGCCATTAAGCTACATCGCCTGCGCGCCGATGTCCAAGTAGCTGACGGTACGTCTAAGAATGTTAGTGGTTTCATCACCGTCCCAGTAACTTATGGATCGAAAACTATGACCATGACACTATATGTAGTACCGGACTTGTCTCAGAATCTTTATCTCGGCGTCGATTTTTGGAGGGCCTTTAAATTGGCCCCACACATAATTGGGGAACTCCATCATACCCCACAACCTGACCCCGACTGCCATATCCTTGAGGAGTCCCAACAGGAGCGACTGAACCAGGTCCGCGCGCGATTCCCGTCGTTCGACACCTGTGGACTTGGTCGAACACACCTGGAACAACACGTGATCGACACTGGCGAGGCGGTGCCCATCAAGCAGAGGCACTATCCTGTTTCTCCCGCCATTCAGGCCCTCATGTATGAGGAAATCGATCGCATGTTGAGTTTAGGTGTGATCGAAGAGTCCAACAGTCCATGGAACTCACCCGTGGTCCTGGTGCGTAAGCCTGGAAAGGTCCGCCTCTGCTTGGACTCCCGCAAGGTAAATACCGTAACCATAAAGGATGCCTACCCACTGCCTCATATAGACGGTCTCCTGGGGCGATTGCAGGACACTAAGTTCATTTCCGCAATCGACTTGAAAGATGCCTTTTGGCAAATCCCATTGGAGGAAAAGTCCAGGGAAAAAACTGCCTTCACCGTCCCAGGAAGACCGCTGTATCAATTTACAGTGATGCCGTTCGGGCTTTGTAACGCTCCGCAACGCATGTGTCGCTTGATGGACAAGGCGATACCGGGCTCACTTAGAGAAAATGTGTTCGACTATCTGGACGATTTATTGGTGGTGTCACCGGACTTTGAGACCCACCTTCAACTGCTGGAAAAGGTCGCCGACTGCCTTCGTCGCTCCGGGCTGACAGTAAACCTGTCAAAGAGCCGATTTTGCGTCCGGGAGGTGAAGTATCTGGGGTTCATCATTGGCGATGGGTCCCTGAAAACTGATCCCGACAAGGTGGCAGCCATTAGGTACTTCCCAGTTCCCAAGTCGACCAAACAGGTGCGACGCTTCTTAGGTATGACGGGGTGGTATAGGCGCTTCATAGGTAACTATGCAAGTATCGCCTCTCCCATCACGGACTGCCTAAAAGGCGGCAAATTTGTTTGGTCCGACGAGGCCCACCAAGCCTTCATGGAACTTAAGAAGTCAATGATGTCTGCTCCTTTACTGGTCACTCCAGACTTCACCCGCCCCTTCTACATCCAATGTGACGCCAGCAAAACGGGGGTAGGAAGCGTCCTCTTCCAAAGACAGGGCGATGAAGAACATCCCATCGCATTTTTCTCTAAGAAGCTGAACAGCGCCCAGCGTAATTATTCCATCACAGAACTAAAGTGTTACGCAGCGGTGCTGAGCGTTAAAAAGTTCCGGGCGTATGTGGAAGGACAGCCTTTTACAATAATTACTGACCATGCCAGCTTGAAGTGGCTCATGAGCCAGACCGACTTAAACGGCCGGCTAGCGCGGAGGAGCCTAAAGCTGCAGGGCTTCCAATTTTCTATCGAGCACCGCAAGGGTAGTCAGAATGTGGTTCCGGACGCACTGTCACGAGTCGACTGTGTCGATGAAGTGTCCTTCTGTCGTGACGTGGACCTAACGTCTCCAGCCTTCAGGTCAGCGGACTACCAGCATCTTGTTGACAAAGTCAGCAAAGATGCCGGGCAGTTACCTGACCTTCAGGTTTCGGATGGTTATGTGTTCCACCGTTCGGCCCCACGAACTGGCGACCCCGAGACGGACGATCTGATTTGGAAATTGTGGATCCCTGCAGAGTTGACCGCCCCCCTGATCCAGTCCGCTCATGAGCCCCCTCAAGCTTCCCATGGCGGTGTTCACAAAACCCTTACACGCCTCCGGGAAAAATATTATTGGCCCGGTGTGACTAGCCAAGTCAGGAAATACCTCGCGGACTGTGAAGTATGCAAGGAGACAAAAGCTCCAAACACACCCCTTCGGCCCCCTATGGGTGAAGCCATGGATGTGTGCCGACCTTTTCAACTCTTGTACATCGATTATATGGGCCCATATCCTAGGACGAAGAAAGGCCATACGGCTGTATTGGTAGTCCTAGACGCGTTTTCTAAATTCTGCTTTCTCCACCCAGTAGCTGGCGAAACATCTAAAGCCGCTGTGAATTTTCTCGAGCACCAAATTTTCCACGCTTTCGGAGTCCCCGAGGCGATATTCTCTGATAATGGAAGCCATTTTACGTCTAAAGAATTCGCGAAACTGTTGTCCGACTACGGCGTCAAACACCAACTCACCGCCGTCTATTCCCCACAAGCCAACGCTTCCGAGCGGGTGAACCGCTCCGTCTTAGCTGCTATCCGAGCGTATCTGAAGGAAGACCACCGGGATTGGGACCTACATCTGTCTGCAATTGAATGTGCCCTACGGAGCGCTCATCACTCCTCCATCGATACCTCCCCTTACCAGGCCCTGTTCGGGTGTCCAATGATCCTTCATGGATCCGCTTACCCGGTACTGAAGACATTAGGTGCCTTGCAAGAGGGAGATATAACAGTACTGCCGGCCGTAGATAGATGGCAAGCCCGGCGTGACAAAATAGAGCAACACCTGGCCGCGGCTCACACTAGACACGAGAAACACTATAATCTGCGCTGCAGAGCAGTAGAGTTCTCGCCCGGCCAGGTAGTCTATCGACGAACCTTCCCCGTAAGCAGCAAGGTCGACCGGTTTAACGCTAAACTGGCAAATAAATTCACGAAGGCTCGCGTGAAGCGAAAGCTTGGGAGTGGGAGATATGAGTTAGAAGATTTAAAAGGCAAACTAATCGGAACCTTTCACGCCAAGGACCTCAAGGCCTGACAGCCTGAGTAGCGGAAAGTGATCTCGTGGACCAGGGGTTCGAGACGACGACTATGTGGTATAGCCGGCGGATCGAGTCCTTGGAGCAGGAGACACCATCCGGAAGAGAGACTTCACGCTCCTTGGGACTCGCCGGGACAATGTGGAATTGCCTCGACCTTTCCCATGGGCGCGCGAAGTCACTCCACGGCGCGATCAGTCCTGGGGCGCGGTCTAATACAATTTCTGGAAGCAATGTCAACTCCGAGTAGCCCTAATAAGGCATCTCGCCGGTCTAACCGGTTATCAATAGGGTACCCATCGAGGTCCGCTTGGGTAGCTTCCCCAGCGGATGGTACACCTGCTTGATCGACTTGACTGTCTGGAGCCAAGCTTCATGTTGAAAACTTCAGGGGTTGCCAGACCAACCCCCCCCCAAATATGCATATAGAGGTGACCCACGAGGCCGCAGAAATTCTGCAGTACCGCTTTGCCTTGGGAGGGGGAGTTCTTGGACATGGACGTTGCGCTAAATAATTCCAACTACCACCACAGGACCACATCTGTTATGAGTATAGAGCCAACAATCTAGACACAATCCCGGCTCATGAGGCCCAAACGACCCTATAAGACGCTTGCCTAGGGACGTATAGGAGATATGCAGAGTACGGTTGTACCGGACAGAACAAAACGTCTCCTGTACCACACCCCAGTAGGGAGCGCATGGTGTAATTGGCGATAAGGAACCATATCGTGGCCGTTGACGAGCGCCGTTGTCCAAAATGATGCCAATACTTACATCAATCTCGAAAGTTTTTTTGTTGCTTTAAATACAAAGCTGCGATAAGGTAGTTGATGCGCTTAACACATACGACTTCAGCCTCGTCCATGGTCTCCCGAACCCAACCCCTCCGAAGGCATAGCGGGGTGGAGAACACACATTACCTTGTAACAGCCCGGCTCAGTCTATAGAGCATGAGACTCGATTTCAGGGCGTGGTTGAGCCACACGTTGGACTAGCGATCCAACAAGGCCACCGTTTGTTTTTTTTCGCACCCCCTCTCCCCTGGCGACATCTAGGTGGCGCGTGTTGTAACGGTCGCCCTAGAGTACATAGGCCTCTGACGCACCTTATCATCCAAAACACAATACCGGCGTAAGCGTCAAATTGGATCCGATTTAATAACAATTAAAAATCAATAAAATACATGGCAACAACGCATCTGCATGCCCGTTAATTTTCTCAAATCAGTTCCTATTCTTTTTGTGTGCCCCACCAGTAGAATATACTCTAACCCGAACATGGGACACCAGCACTTATGCAGAATAACATCGCCATAAACACACAAATAAATTCAAATGCAAGTGCCGTTGATGCAAATTCCTTTTTGGTCACCGAAACCCATAAAGAAAAATTGAAACCTCAATGGGCGCGTTTGAATTAGCGCTGTTAACTTAGCACCGTTTCTAGCATGCCATTTGACAATTCTCATTTTACAGCTAATAACAGGCAAAAATAATAACATTTCCCATTTTACGAATAATAAAAAGCAAAAAAATGAATAATAATAATAAAATCTTCATTCTGTATTGAAATAGTTCTAAATTATTTGCTTACAACAAAAATTACAAGCAAACGTCAATTCATTTTGGCTGTGCTAAATTTTAGCTAAGCCGAAAGCAGAAATAAGTTAGTTAACAGCGCTAAAAAAAATTGCTGTTTATGCCGTTGTTAGCTTGCCTGGCTCAGTTAAATTGGCTTCGGCCTAAACGCGCCCATTGAAATCTGCACGATGATATTAAAATCGGCAGGAATGCGTATAACGGAACGCGGCTGGCTCCTGTCCGGCTGGACGGGCGATTTTGTTTAAAACGAGAGTCGGGATCTGAATTTGAGAGATAGTAGTCGCATCTTAATTTTTTGTTTGAGTTTTTTTTTGCCTGGAAAAAAAAAAATTTCTTTGGTTTTCCCGGGAGTTTTTTTTGGAGAGGAAGAAGACGGAAGCGTTAGAGTTTTTGATTTTGAATGGTCGCGAGTTGTTCTGTCGGCGAGTTTTTCCGGAGTGAAAAAGTGTCGAGGATATCTTTACCTTGGGTGTTAAGATTTGATTAAATAGCAGAGAAAAAAAAAGTGCGTGCGAAGAATAGTGATGGGATTGCTGAAAAGTCCATAAGAAAAGGGTAGCGTGGACTTGTTGCGAACACGCGGTTCGGTTAGCAGTCTCCGGTGGTACAAAAACGTACTTTGTTGAAAAGTGCGGTCAATCGATTGGAAAATTGGTTAAAAGTTTTATTCTTAATGGAGGTGAATGACAAGTGTCCAAAAGTTGATGAAGGTACGTGTATTTAGTCTCGGGATCGACAAAAGATCGATAAGAAGAATTGAAATTTCATATGAATATGAGTCATCGTAATCCTTTGTATCATGAAAAAAAGGAAAAACGGGGTCTGTTTGAATTAGCAAGTGAATCATAGCGTTGAAGCTAATAATTCAGTTTTTTTTTTGGCGCGAAGTTTCACAATAGTTTTTGTTAAATAATAAAAATCCTCGCAATACATAAAGAGATATACAATACAAAGAAAAAATTATTTACATAAAGTTCATATTCAAATATATACACATGTTGTAATAAATAAATTTATAAACCAAACGGCAAAAATTTGGGTGCCTTATAAATGGTGTGTGTGTCTAAAAACAAATAAAAAAATCATCTATATGCATGTTAAAAACAAAATTTAATAAATGTACCTGGATACATAATCATAATATAATAATATAATAAGAAAAAAAAAAGGAAAAACAAGTAGAATTTTCAATAAAAATAAATAAATTTGAATAAAACTGTGATTCTTTGTCACACCAAAAAAAAAAAAACACAAGAAGAAGAAGATAGAAAGAAGTATTTGAGATGCAATAATAATTGAAAATGGTTATAAACGTGACAAGAATATTTGTTGAAAGGAATAATAAATAATTGAATTGAATTGAATTGAATTTATAAACGTGACAAGTGTAGCGAAATTAATAAAATATATAATAATATTTATCAGGCGAAATAAACAATAATAAAATACAAGAAAAGGGGAAAATTCGATTTATTATTATATCGGTTATTATTTCTGACAGTGGTCTTGTAATATCGTAATGAATTAATATTGGGTGAAGAGTTACAAACTTTAAAAGAGATTTAGTGTTTTCGTCCGGTTGAAATTTGGCGGCATAAGTTTTGTTGAGGTTTTTGCTAATACTTTTGATTCAGTTTTGGTGAAAAACGGACACCGACGTAGGGACTGAACTTATACTCAGAATACTTAAAGGAAGGTTTTATTTCGAATTTCATGACCAGGGCTAGGTTTTGATTAATAGGGCTTATGGACGGAGTTTGCTTAAGTTGTAGGATCCACTCCAAAACCGCCTAGGACGCACCGTTTCCGAGAAAAACGCGATTTTATGTTTTAGACCAATTGGTGATCCCAAATTAAGCTCCAAAACGGCCTAGGACGCACCGTTTCCGAGAAAAACGCGTTTTTATGTTTCAGACCCCTTGGTGATCCCAAATTAAGCTCCAAAACCGCCTAGGACGCACCGTTTCCGAGAAAAACGTGTTTTTATGTTTTAGACCAATTGGTGATCCCAAATTAAGCTCCAAAACCGCTTAGGACGCACCGTCTCCGAGAAAAACGCGTTTTTATGTTTTAGACCAATTGGTGATCCCAAATTAAGCTCCAAAACGGCCTAGGTCGCACCGTTTCCGAGAAAAACGCGTTTTTATGTTTTAGACCAATTTGTGATCCCAAATTAAGCTCCAAACCGCCTAGGACGCACCGTTTCCGAAAAAAACGCGTTTTTATGTTTTAGACCAATTGGTGATCCCAAATTAAGCTCCAAACCGCCTAGGACGCACCGTTTCCGAGAAAAACGCGATTTTATGTTTTAGACCAATTGGTGATCCCAAATTAAGCTCCAAAACGGCCTAGGACGCACCGTTTCCGAGAAAAACGCGTTTTTATGTTTTAGACCAATTGGTGATCCCAAATTAAGCTCCAAAACGGCCTAGGACGCACCGTTTCCGAGAAAAACGCGTTTTTATGTTTTAGACCAATTGGTGATCCCAAATTAAGCTCCAAAACCACCTAGGACGCACCGTTTCCGAGAAAAACGCGTTTTTATGTTTTAGACCAATTGGTGATCCCAAATTAAGCTCCAAAACCACCTAGGACGCACCGTTTCCGAGAAAAACGCGATTTTATGTTTTAGACCAATTGGTGATCCCAAATTAAGCTCCAAAACCGCCTAGGACGCACCGTTTCCGAGAAAAACGCGTTTTTATGTTTTAAACCAATTGGTGATCCCAAATTAAGCTCCAAAACCGCCTAGGACGCACCGTTTCCGAGAAAAACGCGATTTTATGTTTTAGACCAATCGGTGATCCCAAATTAAGCTCCAAAACGGCCTAGGACGCACCGTTTCCGAGAAAAACGCGTTTTTATGTTTTAGACCAATTGGTGATCCCAAATCAAGCTCCAAAACGGCCTAGCACGCACCGTTTCCGAGAAAAACGCGATTTTATGTTTTAGACCGATTGGTGATCCCAAATTAAGCTCCAAAACGGCCTAGGACGCACCGTTTCCGAGAAAAACGCGTTTTTATGTTTTAGACCAATTGGTGATCCCAAATTAAGCTCCAAACCGCCTAGGACGCACCGTTTCCGAAAAAAACGCGTTTTTATGTTTTAGACCAATTGGTGATCCCAAATTAAGCTCCAAACCGCCTAGGACGCACCGTTTCCGAGAAAAACGCGATTTTATGTTTTAGACCAATTGGTGATCCCAAATTAAGCTCCAAAACGGCCTAGGACGCACCGTTTCCGATAAAAACGCGTTTTTATGTTTTAGACCAATTGGTGATCCCAAATTAAGCTCCAAAACCGCCTAGGACGCACCGTTTCCGAGAAAAACGCGATTTTATGTTTTAGACCAATTGGTGATCCCAAATTAAGCTCCAAAACCGCCTAGGACGCACCGTTTCCGAGAAAAACGCGTTTTTATGTTTTAGACCAATTGGTGATCCCAAATCAAGCTCCAAAACGGCCTAGGACGCACCGTTTCCGAGAAAAACGCGTTTTTATGTTTTAGACCAATTGGTGATCCCAAATTAAACTCCAAAACCGCCTAGGACGCACCGTTTCCGAGAAAAACGCGTTTTTATGTTTTAGACCAATTGGTGATCCCAAATTAAGCTCCAAAACCACCTAGGACGCACCGTTTCCGAGAAAAACGCGATTTTATGTTTTAGACCAATTGGTGATCCCAAATTAAGCTCCAAAACGGCCTAGGACGCACCGTTTCCGAGAAAAACGCGTTTTTATGTTTTAGACCAATTGGTGATCCCAAATCAAGCTCCAAAACGGCCTAGGACGCACCGTTTCCGAGAAAAACGCGTTTTTATGTTTTAGACCAATTGGTGATCCCAAATTAAGCTCCAAACCGCCTAGGACGCACCGTTTCCGAGAAAAACGCGATTTTATGTTTTAGACCAATTGGTGATCCCAAATTAAGCTCCAAAACGGCCTAGGACGCACCGTTTCCGAGAAAAACGCGTTTTTATGTTTTAGACCAATTGGTGATCCCAAATTAAACTCCAAAACCGCCTAGGACGCACCGTTTCCGAGAAAAACGCGTTTTTATGTTTTAGACCAATTGGTGATCCCAAATTAAGCTCCAAAACCACCTAGGACGCACCGTTTCCGAGAAAAACGCGATTTTATGTTTTAGACCAATTGGTGATCCCAAATTAAGCTCCAAAACGGCCTAGGACGCACCGTTTCCGAGAAAAACGCGTTTTTATGTTTTAGACCAATTGGTGATCCCAAATTAAGCTCCAAAACCGCCTAGGACGCACCGTTTCCGAGAAAAACGCGTTTTTATGTTTTAAACCAATTGGTGATCCCAAATTAAGCTCCAAAACCGCCTAGGACGCACCGTTTCCGAGAAAAACGCGATTTTATGTTTTAGACCAATCGGTGATCCCAAATTAAGCTCCAAAACGGCCTAGGACGCACCGTTTCCGAGAAAAACGCGTTTTTATGTTTTAGACCAATTGGTGATCCCAAATCAAGCTCCAAAACGGCCTAGGACGCACCGTTTCCGAGAAAAACGCGTTTTTATGTTTTAGACCAATTGGTGATCCCAAATTAAGCACCAAAACCGCCTAGGACGCACCGTTTCCGAGAAAAACGCGATTTTATGTTTTAGACCGATTGGTGATCCCAAATTAAGCTCCAAAACGGCCTAGGACGCACCGTTTCCGAGAAAAACGCGTTTCTATGTTTTAGACCAATTGGTGATCCCAAATTAAGCTCCAAACCGCCTAGGACGCACCGTTTCCGAAAAAAACGCGTTTTTATGTTTTAGACCAATTGGTGATCCCAAATTAAGCTCCAAACCGCCTAGGACGCACCGTTTCCGAGAAAAACGCGATTTTATGTTTTAGACCAATTGGTGATCCCAAATTAAGCTCCAAAACGGCCTAGGACGCACCGTTTCCGATAAAAACGCGTTTTTATGTTTTAGACCAATTGGTGATCCCAAATTAAGCTCCAAAACCGCTGTAATGATTCTCTTCTAACTATTTGTCCCTCGTTGAGTTCAGCTTTTATCTTGGTATTTAATTCAGTCTGAGGGAAACAACTTGAGCTTATTTACACTTTAAATGATTTTTATTATACAAGCTTGTGCACCACGAGCGATTGAGCTAATGCCCATTTAGTGCCCTATTGCAATCAAGACTTGTTAATTAATTTACTTAACAATTTAGATGTGAAACTTGACTTGACTTGTTAGTAGTTATTGTTTCTACTTTTATAGCTATCTGTTCCTACCTAATTTACTCTGACAACCAATCAGATCATTCGTTTTATCGTCAATATTATTTGCATCATCTTTGGCTTTATTTGGGTCATGCGGGACGTTTGTTAATTTTCTTGTTGATCAACCTAAATTTTCTTTCTCGGAAGTGAAACTCGATTACATCACTTCTCAAGCACTTACTTCATTTCTTTTGCTCATGTTGCTTATTGTTCTGACCGCATTCATAATTATTCAATCCGGTTCACACCTGTTCTTGTCTTGTTGTTTTATTTCGGCGGTGGATGACTTGCTAATGAACTTGCGGTGTCAAGTTCGTTGTCGAGTTTTGTCTTTTCTTTCATTTGTTTCTTTTGCTTGCGTGCTTGTTGTTGTTGTTCAATTTAGATTTGTGCTCTAGGTTTTTATTGTTGTGCTTTCTTGTGATTGCACTACACCCCCGGCTTCTAAGAGAGGAAATTTTCTTTGCTTCTTTTTAGGAAAGAAAATTTTCTTGGCTTGGGTTATTTTCACTTCGCGTTTTTCAGTCTATTCTTGTGAACTTCTTTGATCTTGTCGTCTATCATTATTGTAGCATTTACTCCATTTAACTCGATTACTTTAAATGGTCCCTTGTATGGTGATTCATGTTTCTTTTTCGTGCCTGTCTTTAAATATACCATTTCACCTGGCTTGATGTCTAGTGGACGCGAGTTGGTGTCGTATTCCTCTTTTCTTTTATGTTTTGCTATCTCGAGAAGTTTTTGTGCGGTGGCGTGGGCTTGTCTTAAGCGCCATTTCATTTCAGCGGCATAGTCATCTAAGTTGTATACTGGTGTTGTATTTTCTTCTATAATGGTATCAGGTAAAGTTGCTATCTTTCCAAATAGTAATTCATGGGGGGATATATTCGTATCCGTGTGCGGCGTGATGTTATAACAAAATGTAAAGTATTGTAACCATTCATCCCAATCTTGATTTTGACTGAATGAGAGTAGGTATTCATTCAAAGTTCTATGGTTACGTTCTATTGATCCTAGAGTCTCATGATGATACGGTGTTGAATTCACATGTTTTATTTTTAGTATGCTGCATATTTCTTTAAAAGTTGAATTCATGAATTCAGTTCCCATGTCTGTTCTAATTACTTTGAAGGTTCCAAATCTTAGTATGACATTTTCAATGAGTGCACGTGCTATTGTCGTTGCTTCTTTATTCTCGATTGGTATTGCTATGACATATTTTGTGAGCTCGCATTGTATCGTTAAGATATATCTGTATTGTTTTGCTTGTCTCAAGGGTCCTACTGTGTCCATTGTTAAAATTTCTATACTTGTGCTCGGTGTTTCTGTAATTTCCATTCTTTCTTTAGTGTTCCTTATTTGCTTGTTTCTTTTACATGTCTCACAATTATTTACAAATTTTTTCACCATTTTACTCATGTTCTTCCAACAGTATCTTTGTTTCAATTTGTTAATAGTTCTCTTTATCCCGGAATGTCCTCCAATCATAGGGGAATTATGATATTCTTTTATTTTTTCTATCTGTTCTTCTTCTTGTTGTACTCTTATTAGTGGCATATATATTAATATTGTTAACTCGCTTTCTTTTCTTTGATGCATCTCATTGTATTTATTCTTAAATTCTTCTTTGTTTATTTCTTTAAATATCATATCATCTGTTGCCATGGCTAATTTATCTATCTTCTTATTATGAGCATATAGCATTAGTTTCTCCAGGAGTAACTCCAAGTTTGCTCGCGGATTATCACTAAGCTCTATCTTTAGCTCCTTTTTATATCTATTTAGTATCATCTTCATGCGCATTTCATTATTCTTTTCATTATTACGTTTCTTTGCTTCATTCTTTTGCATCTTTTTACTTTCTGTTTTCCCATGGGTTGTTATAAATTTTAACTTGGTTATATTTCTTGTTTCTGAAATTGAAATGCATTCCCATATGTGGAGTTGGCCTGTCTCCTTTGGTATTTGCATTTTTTCTTTCTTATCATATTTATTTTTCTTCTCCTTCGCCATGCTTCTAGTGAGTACTTTTATATCTTTTTCTGTTGGTATCATTGCTTTGAGCATCTCTGAATCTAGTTTAATTCTGGATAAGGCATCAGCATTCGTATTTAAGGCTCCTTGTTTATACACTATTTCGAAATCATATTCGCTTAAGTCAATTCTTACTCGTGTCATTTTCGATGAGGGGTTCTTGTGTGTGAATAAGCTTACTAGTGGTCTGTGGTCTGTTACTACTGTAAATTTTCTTCCATACAGGTAGGGTCTAAAATGTTTTATTGCCCAGTGAATACCTAATAGTTCTTTTTCTATTATTGGTTTGTTGACTTCATGTTTGTCTAGTGTTCTACTGGCATATGATATTGGCAAATCTTTTCCAATTTCTCCTTGTGATAATACTGCTCCCAGTGCATAGTTAGATGCATCAGTCGTTAATACAAATGGCTTTTCAAAATCTGGGTACTGAAGTATCGGTGGATTTATTAATTTGTTCTTTAATTCCTTGAAAGCATTATTGCATTCTTCAGTCCATTCAAATTCTGCGTTCTTCTTCGTTAGTGCATTTAGCGGTTTTGCAATTTTCGCAAAATTCGGGATAAATCTTCTGTAGTAGTTGCAGAATGCTGTAAATCTTTTTATTTCATCTGCGTTTTTAGGTACTGGGTAGTTCTTTATTGTGTCATGTTTCTTGGGGTCGGTTTTCACACCTTCCTTGGTGATTAGATGTCCAAGATAAACGACTTCTGTTTGTAAAAAGTTACATTTCTGTGGATTTAGTTTTAAGTTGTATTCTCGTAACCTCTGGAACGTCTTCCTTAGGTTTCGATTGTGGTGTTCCAAACTACAACCGAATGTTATTATGTCATCTACATATAAGAATGTTTCCGCGTCTAGTCCAGCTAGTGCTATTGAAAGCATTCTTTGGAAGCTGTTAGTAGATATTTTTAACCCAAATGGTAATCGTTTAAAGTGGAAATGGCCTTTTCCTGTGGAAAATGCTGTGACTGGTCTTGACTCCGGGTGTAATTCTATTTGGTGGAAAGAGCTTGTTAAATCTAATGTTGAAAAATATTTCGCTCTTCCTAGGTTGTCTAGAATATCTTCTAGCCTTGTCAAAGGAAATTTATCATCTAATACCTTTTTATTTAATTGTCTGAAATCCACAACCATTCTCCATTTTTGATCTCCATTATCACATTTTTTAGGTACCACAAGTAATGGTGAATTATACGGACTAATTGATGGTTCTATTATATCTTCTTCTATTAGTTTCTTCACTTGATTATTTATTTCTTCCTTTTGTGATTCTGGTAGTCTATAATTTTTTATGTATACAGGTGTTCCATCGTGTAATTTAATTTTTTGCCTGTAGAAATTGTTCACTGTGAGTTTATCATCTTTTATATGAAATACATCTGCATACTCCATGCATAGTTTAATGATTGAATTTTTTGCTGCAGTATCTATGTTATCAACCTTAAGTTCTTCTAGTAGCTTATCTTGTCTCTCTTGATTTCTTTTCACTTTTTGCCTATTGTCTATTATGTTGTAATTTCGTAATGGTGATATCTTCAGGTTTGATAGTGTAACAGTTACTTCTTTCTCACTTGTATTCAGTAGTTTTACATGGGCTATTCCTTCTGCTGGAATCAAAGAGTTGGCAATAAAGATTCCATCTTGCAGTTCTTGACTTAATACAATGCTGTCTTCAGTGATCGATCTATTCAGTACATGTATCAGTTGACATCTTGCTGGTATTGTTACAGTATTATGCTGAACTGTATCATCCTTGATTGGTAACACAATATCCAAATCTCTTAGTCTTATAGTTAGAGTAAATATATCATAGTCCATTAGGCATTTGTTTCTATATATGAAGTCTCTTCCTAATATTCCATCTGTGCCTATGGCAATATCGTTTGGTACCACATGTAGTTTCTGTCTTATACTTTCCCCTTCAATTTGAATGCTGGTATTTATTGTTCCTAAAGTGTATATCTCATTTTCGGTGATGCCTGTGATTTTGCATATTTCATTTTTCTTATAGTTTCCATAATTTATTACCCCTTGTTTTAATATTGATATCTGTGCTCCAGTATCTATTAGAAATTTAACTTTTCTATTTGCATGCTTTATTCTTATTTCTATGTAATTGCTTAAATCCTCTATATTAAATGAGTAAATTTTTGTTGTGAGAACATGTTTTAGTATTCTTCTGTTTCGTCCCTCGATTGATGGGCTTCGGGGACGCTCTGTCCGTTTCCCGAGTCTATTACATTTATTCTTCTTGGTTTATTATGGCTATTCATACTTCTAGTCTGGTTATTGAATTTGTTATCTTTGTTAAATGTTCTGTCATTATAGTTGAATCTATTTTTATTTGCTATATTATTTTCATTATGACTATTCTTGTTTGCGTATCTATAATTCCTATTACTATTATTATGTTGCACGTATCGGTTATTCTGTCGCATTTCATTTGCTCTTCCTTGGAATCTTCTATTAATATTACTTCTAAATTTCATATGTGTATTATTACTCCTAAAATGATACATCTTTCTTTGTGTGTCATTTATCGCCTCTACTTCAGTGGCTATTTTTATCGCTTTTCCCAGCGTGTCTGGCATTGCTGCGAATACAGCTGTTTTAAATGGTTCACTCAATCCAGCTTGGAAAGCATTTAATGCTGTTTTGTCATTAAGTGCTACTATTATATCTCTGTTCACTTCACCACGCTCAGATATCTGTATATTATTGAGTTTGGAAACTAAATCTTCGATTCTTGTTGCAAATCCTTGCACGTTTTGGTCTCCTTGCTTGGTTCTCGCTAGATCATTTTGTAACTTAAGTGGATTTACTTTTATTCTAAAATTATCTTCTATAAGTTTTCTTAATTCTTTAACGGTGCTTGGCTTTGTATTGGTCCCAAGTTTGTTACGCACTTTTTCTGTAATTCTTGTCTTCAGAACTACATTTATAAGTTTCTTTACTTCTTCTCCATCTTTTAATGTCTCCGCTATTATTTCTATTGTGTTAACGAAATTATTTAAATCCTTTTCTTCTCCTGCAAAGGTTTGTATTAGCTTTAAAGCTTGGAATAAGTCTAAAGTTGTCATGCTGCTGGCTTTAGTGATATCAGCTTTTATTTTGGGATTGCCTTCGGCTTCTGTTTCTGGTTCAGATATTTGATTTAGCTGTTCCTCTATTGTTCTGTTAATTTTTTCTTGTAGAATTTTAAATTCCTTTATTTGTTTCTCAATATTTTTTGTTGCAGATATTTCGTTAATTCTTATTCTGTTCTTATCTAGTTCTATCTTCTTCCTTAATAGAGTGTCTGCTGTATGTATTCTACGTGGTGCTTTTCTGAAATTTGATTCTATTCTTATTAATTCTTGCACTATTTCTTCCGCTTCCTTCTCTGACATTTTTTCTTGACATGGTTGCCTTACAATTGTTTCTATTCCCTACGCTTTTACTATAACTTGATGTTATTCCTATATTATCTTTTTTAACTAAAACTTGTCTCTTTTTAATTCCTGCTATGTAATTGATCTTTTTCCATTCTGACTCATGAATGTTATTTATGGCATGGATGAAAACCTTCTTAAATATAGTGGCATATTTTCAATTGCTTTTTGTTGGTCTTTTATTGTTTTAACAAATATAGTCACCATCAAATATAACATAAACATACTAGCTATTAGCATTCCAATTACTGTTATGCCATTCATTTTTGTAAGATTGGATAAAGATAATAAAATTATAAATTATTAATTCTTTGTTATTTTGATTTAAATATTTTTGTTGTATTCTATTACCTTGTGAATTTCATTTATAAAATGGTTTATCATTAATATGCCTAACGCTATGCAAATTATTACTACTAAGACAAATAAACCTATATGCTTTAACTCTGTCATTACTCAAAGTTTAATTCCTCAATTTTCTAACATTTATATCAAGATAGAGTAGAAAATATTTTATTATATATTTTTTTTTTTTTTTTTTTTTTTTTTTTTTAAAACTTCGCTTTTCTTTTAAATCTGAAGAGAAAAGAAGAAAAGGAAATTGTTTACGACCTTAGCGGAAAATTGAGAAAATAAAATGCTGATAAAATATTTTTATTTAAAATATTAATACATGTGTTGAATAAATTCTTAAGCTACAGCTACGCTAGTTATATTGGATTTATTAATCTGCTTTCTTACTTTTCTAACAATACAATTATAAATAATGACTACACATAACGCTACTATGCCTATATAACTAATTTCCCTAATGTGCTCTGCAGTGATATAATTTACAACGCTCCCAGATTGCGCATTGTTTACGATTACTTCTTCCTTCGTTGGCGTAGAGCCCATAGCTTGGCTTTTGCTTCTTTTGCTTCTTTCAGGAAATGGTTCTTTTCCTCAGTCGTTGTTGCGATGGCTGCTATTCTCAACGCTTCCCTTCTTTGCTCTCGCAGTCTTCTTTCTAGGCCTCCTCGTGTGGTTACTGGTTTCGGGGTGGGGGTGTTTGGTATTTCCTTCTTGTGGATCTGCGGTTTAGTGGCGTTCTTCCTTCTATATTCCTCGATCGAGATGGGTCGGGGTCCTGCTGTCGGGTCTTTCAACCTCTCCTGTAGATCTCCAAATATTTCTTTAGCCCAGCTGGTTTCAAGATAGTCCTCAAGATTTATCTGTCCTTCGGGATTAAATAGTTGTAGCTCCTTTCTTAAAGATGCCTGGTCCATAGGCAGGATCGCCATGTAATGATTCTCTTCTAACTATTTGTCCCTCGTTGAGTTCAGCTTTTATCTTGGTATTTAATTCAGTCTGAGGGAAACAACTTGAGCTTATTTACACTTTAAATGATTTTTATTATACAAGCTTGTGCACCACGAGCGATTGAGCTAATGCCCATTTAGTGCCCTATTGCAATCAAGACTTGTTAATTAATTTACTTAACAATTTAGATGTGAAACTTGACTTGACTTGTTAGTAGTTATTGTTTCTACTTTTATAGCTATCTGTTCCTACCTAATTTACTCTGACAACCAATCAGATCATTCGTTTTATCGTCAATATTATTTGCATCATCTTTGGCTTTATTTGGGTCATGCGGGACGTTTGTTAATTTTCTTGTTGATCAACCTAAATTTTCTTTCTCGGAAGTGAAACTCGATTACATCACTTCTCAAGCACTTACTTCATTTCTTTTGCTCATGTTGCTTATTGTTCTGACCGCATTCATAATTATTCAATCCGGTTCACACCTGTTCTTGTCTTGTTGTTTTATTTCGGCGGTGGATGACTTGCTAATGAACTTGCGGTGTCAAGTTCGTTGTCGAGTTTTGTCTTTTCTTTCATTTGTTTCTTTTGCTTGCGTGCTTGTTGTTGTTGTTCAATTTAGATTTGTGCTCTAGGTTTTTATTGTTGTGCTTTCTTGTGATTGCACTACACCGCCTAGGACGCACCGTTTCCGAGAAAAACGCGATTTTATGTTTTAGACCAATTGGTGATCCCAAATTAAGCTCCAAAACGGCCTAGGACGCACCGTTTCCGAGAAAACGCGTTTTTATGTTTTAGACCAATTGGTGATCCCAAATTAAGCTCCAAAACGGCCTAGGACGCACCGTTTCCGATAAAAACGCGTTTTTATGTTTTAGGCCAATTGGTGATCCCAAATTAAGCTCCAAAACCGCCTAGGACGCACCGTTTCCGAGAAAAGCGCGATTTTATGTTTTAGACCAATTGGTGATCCCAAATTAAGCTCCAAAACCGCCTAGGACGCACCGTTTCCGAGAAAAACGCGTTTTTATGTTTTAGGCCAATTGGTGATCCCAAATTAAGCTCCAAAACCGCCTAGGACGCACCGTTTCCGAGAAAAACGCGTTTTTATGTTTTAAACCAATTGGTGATCCCAAATTAAGCTCCAAAACCGCCTAGGACGCACCGTTTCCGAGAAAAACGCGATTTTATGTTTTAGACCAATCGGTGATCCCAAATTAAGCTCCAAAACGGCCTAGGACGCACCGTTTCCGAGAAAAACGCGTTTTTATGTTTTAGACCAATTGGTGATCCCAAATCAAGCTCCAAAACGGCCTAGGACGCACCGTTTCCGAGAAAAACGCGTTTTTATGTTTTAGACCAATTGGTGATCCCAAATTAAGCACCAAAACCGCCTAGGACGCAACGTTTCCGAGAAAAACGCGATTTTATGTTTTAGACCAACTGGTGATCCCAAATTAAGCTCCAAAACGGCCTAGGATGCACCGTTTCCGAGAAAAACGCGTTTTTATGTTTTAGACCAATTGGTGATCCCAAATTAAACTCCAAAACCGCCTAGGACGCACCGTTTCCGAGAAAAACGCGATTTTATGTTTTAGACCAATTGGTGATCCCAAACTAAGCTCCAAAACCGCCTAGGACGCACCGTTTCCGAGAAAAACGCGTTTTTATGTTTTAGACCAATTGGTGATCCCAAATTAAGCACCAAAACCGCCTAGGACGCACCGTTTCCGAGAAAAACGCGATTTTATGTTTTAGACCGATTGGTGATCCCAAATTAAGCTCCAAAACGGCCTAGGACGCACCGTTTCCGAGAAAAACGCGTTTTTATGTTTTAGACCAATTGGTGATCCCAAATTAAGCTCCAAACCGCCTAGGACGCACCGTTTCCGAAAAAAACGCGTTTTTATGTTTTAGACCAATTGGTGATCCCAAATTAAGCTCCAAACCGCCTAGGACGCACCGTTTCCGAGAAAAACGCGATTTTATGTTTTAGACCAATTGGTGATCCCAAATTAAGCTCCAAAACGGCCTAGGACGCACCGTTTCCGATAAAAACGCGTTTTTATGTTTTAGACCAATTGGTGATCCCAAATTAAGCTCCAAAACCGCCTAGGACGCACCGTTTCCGAGAAAAACGCGATTTTATGTTTTAGACCAATTGGTGATCCCAAATTAAGCTCCAAAACGGCCTAGGACGCACCGTTTCCGAGAAAACGCGTTTTTATGTTTTAGACCAATTGGTGATCCCAAATTAAGCTCCAAAACGGCCTAGGACGCACCGTTTCCGATAAAAACGCGTTTTTATGTTTTAGACCAATTGGTGATCCCAAATTAAGCTCCAAAACCGCCTAGGACGCACCGTTTCCGAGAAAAACGCGATTTTATGTTTTAGACCAATTGGTGATCCCAAATTAAGCTCCAAAACCGCCTAGGACGCACCGTTTCCGAGAAAAACGCGTTTTTATGTTTTAGGCCAATTGGTGATCCCAAATTAAGCTCCAAAACCGCCTAGGACGCACCGTTTCCGAGAAAAACGCGTTTTTATGTTTTAAACCAATTGGTGATCCCAAATTAAGCTCCAAAACCGCCTAGGACGCACCGTTTCCGAGAAAAAAGCGATTTTATGTTTTAGACCAATCGGTGATCCCAAATTAAGCTCCAAAACGGCCTAGGACGCACCGTTTCCGAGAAAAACGCGTTTTTATGTTTTAGACCAATTGGTGATCCCAAATCAAGCTCCAAAACGGCCTAGGACGCACCGTTTCCGAGAAAAACGCGTTTTTATGTTTTAGACCAATTGGTGATCCCAAATTAAGCACCAAAACCGCCTAGGACGCAACGTTTCCGAGAAAAACGCGATTTTATGTTTTAGACCAACTGGTGATCCCAAATTAAGCTCCAAAACGGCCTAGGACGCACCGTTTCCGAGAAAAACGCGTTTTTATGTTTTAGACCAATTGGTGATCCCAAATTAAACTCCAAAACCGCCTAGGACGCACCGTTTCCGAGAAAAACGCGATTTTATGTTTTAGACCAATTGGTGATCCCAAATTAAGCTCCAAAACCGCCTAGGACGCACCGTTTCCGAGAAAAACTCGTTTTTATGTTTTAGACCAATTGGTGATCCCAAATTAAACTCCAAAACCGCCTAGGACGCACCGTTTCCGAGAAAAACGCGATTTTATGTTTTAGACCAATTGGTGATCCCAAATTAAGCTCGAAAACGGCCTAGGACGCACCGTTTCCGAGAAAAACGCGTTTTTATGTTTCAGACCCCTTGGTGATCCCAAATTAAGCTCCAAAACCGCCTAGGACGCACCGTTTCCGAGAAAAACGCGTTTTTATGTTTTAGACCAATTGGTGATCCCAAATTAAACTCCAAAACCGCCTAGGACGCACCGTTTCCGAGAAAAACGCGATTTTATGTTTTAGACCAATTGGTGATCCCAAATTAAGCTCCAAAACCGCCTAGGACGCACCGTTTCCGAGAAAAACGCGCTTTTTATGTTTTAGACCAATTGGTGATCCCAAATTAAACTCCAAAACCGCCTAGGACGCACCGTTTCCGAGAAAAACGCGATTTTATGTTTTAGACCAATTGGTGATCCCAAATTAAGCTCCAAAACCGCCTAGGACGCACCGTTTCCGAGAAAAACGCGCTTTTTATGTTTTAGACCAATTGGTGATCCCAAATTAAACACCAAAACCGCCTAGGACGCACCGTTTCCGAGAAAAACGCGATTTTATGTTTTAGACCAATTGGTGATCCCAAATTAAGCTCCAAAACGGCCTAGGACGCACCGTTTCCGAGAAAAACGCGTTTTTATGTTTTAGACCAATTGGTGATCCCAAATTAAGCTCCAAAACGGCCTAGGACGCACCGTTTCCGAGAAAAACGCGTTTTTATGTTTTAGACCAATTGGTGATCCCAAATTAAGCTCCAAACCGCCTAGGACTCACCGTTTCCGAAAAAACGCGTTTTTATGTTTTAGACCAATTGGTGATCCCAAATTAAGCTCCAAAACCGCCTAGGACGCACCGTTTCCGAGAAAAACGCGTTTTTTTGTTTTAGACCAATTGGTGATCCCAAATTAAGCTCCAAACCGCCTAGGACTCACCGTTTCCGAAAAAAACGCGTTTTTATGTTTTAGACCAATTGGTGATCCCAAATTAAGCTCCAAAACCGCCTAGGACGCACCGTTTCCGAGAAAAACGCGTTTTTATGTTTTAGACCAATTGGTGATCCCAAATTAAGCTCCAAACCGCCTAGGACTCACCGTTTCCGAAAAAAACGCGTTTTTATGTTTTAGACCAATTGGTGATCCCAAATTAAGCTCCAAAACCGCCTAGGACGCACCGTTTCCGAGAAAAACGCGCTTTTTATGTTTTAGACCAATTGGTGATCCCAAATTAAACTCCAAAACCGCCTAGGACGCACCGTTTCCGAGAAAAACGCGATTTTATGTTTTAGACCAATTGGTGATCCCAAATTAAGCTCCAAAACCGCCTAGGACGCACCGTTTCCGAGAAAAACGCGCTTTTTATGTTTTAGACCAATTGGTGATCCCAAATTAAACACCAAAACCGCCTAGGACGCACCGTTTCCGAGAAAAACGCGATTTTATGTTTTAGACCAATTGGTGATCCCAAATTAAGCTCCAAAACGGCCTAGGACGCACCGTTTCCGAGAAAAACGCGTTTTTATGTTTTAGACCAATTGGTGATCCCAAATTAAGCTCCAAAACGGCCTAGGACGCACCGTTTCCGAGAAAAACGCGTTTTTATGTTTTAGACCAATTGGTGATCCCAAATTAAGCTCCAAACCGCCTAGGACTCACCGTTTCCGAAAAAACGCGTTTTTATGTTTTAGACCAATTGGTGATCCCAAATTAAGCTCCAAAACCGCCTAGGACGCACCGTTTCCGAGAAAAACGCGTTTTTTTGTTTTAGACCAATTGGTGATCCCAAATTAAGCTCCAAACCGCCTAGGACTCACCGTTTCCGAAAAAAACGCGTTTTTATGTTTTAGACCAATTGGTGATCCCAAATTAAGCTCCAAAACCGCCTAGGACGCACCGTTTCCGAGAAAAACGCGTTTTTATGTTTTAGACCAATTGGTGATCCCAAATTAAGCTCCAAACCGCCTAGGACTCACCGTTTCCGAAAAAAACGCGTTTTTATGTTTTAGACCAATTGGTGATCCCAAATTAAGCTCCAAAACCGCCTAGGACGCACCGTTTCCGAGAAAAACGCGTTTTTATGTTTTAGACCAATTGGTGATCCCAAATTAAGCTCCAAAACGACCTAGGACGCACCGTTTCCGAGAAAAACGCGTTTTTATGTTTTAGACCAATTGGTGATCCCAAATTAAGCTCCAAACCGCCTAGGACTCACCGTTTCCGAAAAAAACGCGTTTTTATGTTTTAGACCAATTGGTGATCTCAAATTAAGCTCCAAACCGCCTAGGACGCACCGTTTCCGAGAAAAACGCGATTTTATGTTTTAGACCAATTGGTGATCCCAAATTAAGCTCCAAAACGGCCTAGGACGCACCGTTTCCGATAAAAACGCGTTTTTATGTTTTAGACCAATTGGTGATCCCAAATTAAGCTCCAAAACCGCCTAGGACGCACCGTTTCCGAGAAAAACGCGATTTTATGTTTTAGACCAATTGGTGATCCCAAATTAAGCTCCAAAACGGCCTAGGACGCACCGTTTCCGATAAAAACGCGTTTTTATGTTTTAGACCAATTGGTGATCCCAAATTAAGCTCCAAAACCGCCTAGGACGCACCGTTTCCGAGAAAAACGCGATTTTATGTTTTAGACCAATTGGTGATCCCAAATTAAGCTCCAAAACGGCCTAGGACGCACCGTTTCCGAGAAAAACGCGTTTTTATGTTTTTGGCCAATTGGTGATCCCAAATTAAGCTCCAAAACCGCCTAGGACGCACCGTTTCCGAGAAAAACGCGTTTTTATGTTTTAGACCAATTGGTGATCCCAAATTAAGCACCAAAACCGCCTAGGACGCAACGTTTCCGAGAAAAACGCGATTTTATGTTTTAGACCAACTGGTGATCCCAAATTAAGCTCCAAAACCGCCTAGGACGCACCGTTTCCGAGAAAAACGCGTTTTTATGTTTTAAACCAATTGGTGATCCCAAATTAAGCTCCAAAACCGCCTAGGACGCACCGTTTCCGAGAAAAAAGCGATTTTATGTTTTAGACCAATCGGTGATCCCAAATTAAGCTCCAAAACGGCCTAGGACGCACCGTTTCCGAGAAAAACGCGTTTTTATGTTTTAGACCAATTGGTGATCCCAAATCAAGCTCCAAAACGGCCTAGGACGCACCGTTTCCGAGAAAAACGCGTTTTTATGTTTTAGACCAATTGGTGATCCCAAATTAAGCACCAAAACCGCCTAGGACGCAACGTTTCCGAGAAAAACGCGATTTTATGTTTTAGACCAACTGGTGATCCCAAATTAAGCTCCAAAACGGCCTAGGACGCACCGTTTCCGAGAAAAACGCGTTTTTATGTTTTAGACCAATTGGTGATCCCAAATTAAACTCCAAAACCGCCTAGGACGCACCGTTTCCGAGAAAAACGCGATTTTATGTTTTAGACCAATTGGTGATCCCAAATTAAGCTCCAAAACCGCCTAGGACGCACCGTTTCCGAGAAAAACGCGTTTTTATGTTTTAGACCAATTGGTGATCCCAAATTAAACTCCAAAACCGCCTAGGACGCACCGTTTCCGAGAAAAACGCGATTTTATGTTTTAGACCAATTGGTGATCCCAAATTAAGCTCGAAAACGGCCTAGGACGCACCGTTTCCGAGAAAAACGCGTTTTTATGTTTCAGACCCCTTGGTGATCCCAAATTAAGCTCCAAAACCGCCTAGGACGCACCGTTTCCGAGAAAAACGCGTTTTTATGTTTTAAACCAATTGGTGATCCCAAATTAAGCTCCAAAACCGCCTAGGACGCACCGTTTCCGAGAAAAAAGCGATTTTATGTTTTAGACCAATCGGTGATCCCAAATTAAGCTCCAAAACGGCCTAGGACGCACCGTTTCCGAGAAAAACGCGATTTTATGTTTTAGACCAACTGGTGATCCCAAATTAAGATCCAAAACCGCCTAGGACGCACCGTTTCCGAGAAAAACGCGTTTTTATGTTTTAAACCAATTGGTGATCCCAAATTAAGCTCCAAAACCGCCTAGGACGCACCGTTTCCGAGAAAAAAGCGATTTTATGTTTTAGACCAATCGGTGATCCCAAATTAAGCTCCAAAACGGCCTAGGACGCACCGTTTCCGAGAAAAACGCGTTTTTATGTTTTAGACCAATTGGTGATCCCAAATCAAGCTCCAAAACGGCCTAGGACGCACCGTTTCCGAGAAAAACGCGTTTTTATGTTTTAGACCAATTGGTGATCCCAAATTAAGCACCAAAACCGCCTAGGACGCAACGTTTCCGAGAAAAACGCGATTTTATGTTTTAGACCAACTGGTGATCCCAAATTAAGCTCCAAAACGGCCTAGGACGCACCGTTTCCGAGAAAAACGCGTTTTTATGTTTTAGACCAATTGGTGATCCCAAATTAAGCTCCAAACCGCCTAGGACTCACCGTTTCCGAAAAAAACGCGTTTTTATGTTTTAGACCAATTGGTGATCTCAAATTAAGCTCCAAACCGCCTAGGACGCACCGTTTCCGAGAAAAACGCGATTTTATGTTTTAGACCAATTGGTGATCCCAAATTAAGCTCCAAAACGGCCTAGGACGCACCGTTTCCGATAAAAACGCGTTTTTATGTTTTAGACCAATTGGTGATCCCAAATTAAGCTCCAAAACCGCCTAGGACGCACCGTTTCCGAGAAAAACGCGATTTTATGTTTTAGACCAATTGGTGATCCCAAATTAAGCTCCAAAACGGCCTAGGACGCACCGTTTCCGATAAAAACGCGTTTTTATGTTTTAGACCAATTGGTGATCCCAAATTAAGCTCCAAAACCGCCTAGGACGCACCGTTTCCGAGAAAAACGCGATTTTATGTTTTAGACCAATTGGTGATCCCAAATTAAGCTCCAAAACGGCCTAGGACGCACCGTTTCCGAGAAAAACGCGTTTTTATGTTTTTGGCCAATTGGTGATCCCAAATTAAGCTCCAAAACCGCCTAGGACGCACCGTTTCCGAGAAAAACGCGTTTTTATGTTTTAGACCAATTGGTGATCCCAAATTAAGCACCAAAACCGCCTAGGACGCAACGTTTCCGAGAAAAACGCGATTTTATGTTTTAGACCAACTGGTGATCCCAAATTAAGCTCCAAAACCGCCTAGGACGCACCGTTTCCGAGAAAAACGCGTTTTTATGTTTTAAACCAATTGGTGATCCCAAATTAAGCTCCAAAACCGCCTAGGACGCACCGTTTCCGAGAAAAAAGCGATTTTATGTTTTAGACCAATCGGTGATCCCAAATTAAGCTCCAAAACGGCCTAGGACGCACCGTTTCCGAGAAAAACGCGTTTTTATGTTTTAGACCAATTGGTGATCCCAAATCAAGCTCCAAAACGGCCTAGGACGCACCGTTTCCGAGAAAAACGCGTTTTTATGTTTTAGACCAATTGGTGATCCCAAATTAAGCACCAAAACCGCCTAGGACGCAACGTTGCCGAGAAAAACGCGATTTTATGTTTTAGACCAACTGGTGATCCCAAATTAAGCTCCAAAACGGCCTAGGACGCACCGTTTCCGAGAAAAACGCGTTTTTATGTTTTAGACCAATTGGTGATCCCAAATTAAACTCCAAAACCGCCTAGGACGCACCGTTTCCGAGAAAAACGAGATTTTATGTTTTAGACCAATTGGTGATCCCAAATTAAGCTCCAAAACCGCCTAGGACGCACCGTTTCCGAGAAAAACGCGTTTTTATGTTTTAGACCAATTGGTGATCCCAAATTAAACTCCAAAACCGCCTAGGACGCACCGTTTCCGAGAAAAACGCGATTTTATGTTTTAGACCAATTGGTGATACCAAATTAAGCTCGAAAACGGCCTAGGACGCACCGTTTCCGAGAAAAACGCGTTTTTATGTTTCAGACCCCTTGGTGATCCCAAATTAAGCTCCAAAACCGCCTAGGACGCACCGTTTCCGAGAAAAACGCGATTTTATGTTTTAGACCAATTGGTGATCCCAAATTAAACTCCAAAACCGCCTAGGACGCACCGTTTCCGAGAAAAACGCGATTTTATGTTTTAGACCAATTGGTGATCCCAAATTAAGCTCCAAAACGGCCTAGGACGCACCGTTTCCGAGAAAAACGCGTTTTTATGTTTTAGACCAATTGGTGATCCCAAATTAAGCTCCAAAACGGCCTAGGACGCACCGTTTCCGAGAAAAACGCGTTTTTATGTTTTAGACCAATTGGTGATCCCAAATTAAGCTCCAAACCGCCTAGGACTCACCGTTTCCGAAAAAACGCGTTTTTATGTTTTAGACCAATTGGTGATCCCAAATTAAGCTCCAAAACCGCCTAGGACGCACCGTTTCCGAGAAAAACGCGTTTTTATGTTTTAGACCAATTGGTGATCCCAAATTAAGCTCCAAAACGGCCTAGGACGCACCGTTTCCGAGAAAAACGCGTTTTTATGTTTTAGACCAATTGGTGATCCCAAATTAAGCTCCAAACCGCCTAGGACTCACCGTTTCCGAAAAAACGCGTTTTTATGTTTTAGACCAATTGGTGATCTCAAATTAAGCTCCAAACCGCCTAGGACGCACCGTTTCCGAGAAAAACGCGATTTTATGTTTTAGACCAATTGGTGATCTCAAATTAAGCTCCAAACCGCCTAGGACGCACCGTTTCCGAGAAAAACGCGTTTTTATGTTTCAGACCCCTTGGTGATCCCAAATTAAGCTCCAAAACCGCCTAGGACGCACCGTTTCCGAGAAAAACGCGCTTTTTATGTTTTAGACCAATTGGTGATCCCAAATTAAGCTCCAAAACCGCCTAGGACGCACCGTTTCCGAGAAAAACGCGCTTTTTATGTTTTAGACCAATTGGTGATCCCAAATTAAACTCCAAAACCGCCTAGGACGCACCGTTTCCGAGAAAAACGCGATTTTATGTTTCAGACCAATTGGTGATCCCAAATTAAGCTCCAAAACGGCCTAGGACGCACCGTTTCCGAGAAAAACGCGTTTTTATGTTTTAGACCAATTGGTGATCCTAAATTAAGCTCCAAAACGGCCTAGGACGCACCGTTTCCGAGAAAAACGCGTTTTTATGTTTTAGACCAATTGGGGATCCCAAATTAAGCTCCAAACCGCCTAGGACTCACCGTTTCCGAAAAAAACGCGTTTTTATGTTTTAGACCAATTGGTGATCCCAAATTAAGCTCCAAAACCGCCTAGGACGCACCGTTTCCGAGAAAAACGCGTTTTTATGTTTTAGACCAATTGGTGATCCCAAATTAAGCTCCAAAACGGCCTAGGACGCACCGTTTCCGAGAAAAACGCGTTTTTATGTTTTAGACCAATTGGTGATCCCAAATTAAGCTCCAAACCGCCTAGGACTCACCGTTTCCGAAAAAAACGCGTTTTTATGTTTTAGACCAATTGGTGATCTCAAATTAAGCTCCAAACCGCCTAGGACGCACCGTTTCCGAGAAAAACGCGATTTTGTGTTTTAGACCAATTGGTGATCCCAAATTAAGCTCCAAAACGGCCTAGGACGCACCGTTTCCGATAAAAACGCGTTTTTATGTTTTAGACCAATTGGTGATCCCAAATTAAGCTCCAAAACCGCCTAGGACGCACCGTTTCCGAGAAAAACGCGATTTTATGTTTTAGACCAATTGGTGATCCCAAATTAAGCTCCAAAACGGCCTAGGACGCACCGTTTCCGATAAAAACGCGTTTTTATGTTTTAGACCAATTGGTGATCCCAAATTAAGCTCCAAAACCGCCTAGGACGCACCGTTTCCGAGAAAAACGCGATTTTATGTTTTAGACCAATTGGTGATCCCAAATTAAGCTCCAAAACGGCCTAGGACGCACCGTTTCCGAGAAAAACGCGCTTTTATGTTTTTGGCCAATTGGTGATCCCAAATTAAGCTCCAAAACCGCCTAGGACGCACCGTTTCCGAGAAAAACGCGTTTTTATGTTTTAAACCAATTGGTGATCCCAAATTAAGCTCCAAAACCGCCTAGGATGCACCGTTTCCGAGAAAAACGCGATTTTATGTTTTAGACCAATCGGTGATCCCAAATTAAGCTCCAAAACGGCCTAGGACGCACCGTTTCCGAGAAAAACGCGTTTTTATGTTTTAGACCAATTGGTGATCCCAAATCAAGCTCCAAAACGGCCTAGGACGCACCGTTTCCGAGAAAAACGCGTTTTTATGTTTTAGACCAATTGGTGATCCCAAATTAAGCACCAAAACCCCCTAGGACGCAACGTTTCCGAGAAAAACGCGATTTTATGTTTTAGACCAATTGGTGATCCCAAATTAAGCTCCAAAACGGCCTAGGACGCACCGTTTCCGAGAAAAACGCGTTTTTATGTTTTAGACCAATTGGTGATCCCAAATTAAACTCCAAAACCGCCTAGGACGCACCGTTTCCGAGAAAAACGCGTTTTTATGTTTTAGACCAATTGGTGATCCCAAATTAAGCTCCAAAACCGCCTAGGACGCACCGTTTCCGAGAAAAACGCGATTTTATGTTTTAGACCAATTGGTGATCCCAAATTAAGCTCCAAAACGGCCTAGGACGCACCGTTTCCGAGAAAAACGCGTTTTTATGTTTTAGACCAATTGGTGATCCCAAATTAAGCTCCAAAACCGCCTAGGACGCACCGTTTCCGAGAAAAACGCGTTTTTATGTTTTAGACCAATTGGTGATCCCAAATTAAGCTCCAAAACCGCCTAGGACGCACCGTTTCCGAGAAAAACGCGATTTTATGTTTTAGACCAATTGGTGATCCCAAATTAAGCTCCAAAACGGCCTAGGACGCACCGTTTCCGAGAAAAACGCGTTTTTATGTTTCAGACCCCTTGGTGATCCCAAATTAAGCTCCAAAACCGCCTAGGACGCACCGTTTCCGAGAAAAACGCTGTGTCGTCAATGCCGAAATTGGGCTCTGATGCCCATTGTTGTTGTTTCAAAGCCCATCGGTCAATTACAAGAAGGAAATTAATACATAATAACTAAACACCTTACATATGCCCGACTACCTGTAATTAACGTTTATTGTAATATTAGTTAGGATTAATTAGTAAATGTACTAAAGGGATTTCACAATAATAAGAATAATTAATCTAAAACTTTCTTAACATTTCACTGTGTCAACACTCGCAATGTGAAAACGGTAAAATATATAATTCTTGGCACTAACACAGAACTTTAAAAAAACTTTGGTTTACTCTCAAAAAAGTTTTCTTAAAACGTTACTCGACTCTCGCTTCTGCTCGATAGAGGTCCGTGAAAGTGAATCCTAAAATCTCGGTGAACTCATTTTGAATTGTAAAATTAGTTAGACTCGAAAACTCTAAAAAGTTACGTGAAACCAAAAGATTATTCAAGTGCAGTGTGCATATGTTGGAATTATTAGTACTCAAATCTTATAGTGAAATCCCTTTAAAACAAAGGAAAGATTTGATCTAGTTTTGAAATTAGTGTTAATAGTTTTCTAATAGAAATTGGTTATGTGAATAGAAAAAGCCATACTGTGAAATATTTAACAAATTAAAAGTTCATTATAACGTGAAAAGTTGAATTCTATTTTTTTTTGAGAAATCAAATTTGATGATAATAGCAACATTATGTTTTAGACCAATTGGTGATCCCAAATTAAACTCCAAAACCGCCTAGGACGCACCGTTTCCGAGAAAAACGCGTTTTTATGTTTTAGACCAATTGGTGATCCCAAATTAAGCTCCAAAACCGCCTAGGACGCACCGTTTCCGATAAAAACGCGATTTTATGTTTTAGACCAATTGGTGATCCCAAATTAAGCTCCAAAACGGCCTAGGACGCACCGTTTCCGAGAAAAACGCGTTTTTATGTTTCAGACCCCTTGGTGATCCCAAATTAAGCTCCAAAACCGCCTAGGACGCACCGTTTCCGAGAAAAACGCGATTTTATGTTTTAGACCAATTGGTGATCCCAAATTAAGCTCCAAAACCGCCTAGGACGCACCGTTTCCGAGAAAAACGCGTTTTCATGTTTTAGACCAATTGGTGATCCCAAATTAAACTCCAAAACCGCCTAGGACGCACCGTTTCCGAGAAAAACGCGATTTTATGTTTTAGACCAATTGGTGATCCCAAATTAAGCTCCAAAACGGCCTAGGACGCACCGTTTCCGAGAAAAACGCGTTTTTATGTTTCAGACCCCTTGGTGATCCCAAATTAACCTCCAAAACCGCCTAGGACGCACCGTTTCCGAGAAAAACGCTGTGTCGTCAATGCCGAAATTGGGCTCTGATGCCCATTGTTGTTGTTTCAAAGCCCATCGGTCAATTACAAGAAGGAAATTAATACATAATAACTAAACACCTTACATATGCCCGACTACCTGTAATTAACGTTTATTGTAATATTAGTTAGGATTAATTAGTAAATGTACTAAAGGGATTTCACAATAATAAGAATAATTAATCTAAAACTTTCTTAACATTTCACTGTGTCAACACTCGCAATGTGAAAACGGTAAAATATATAATTCTTGGCACTAACACAGAACTTTAAAAAAACTTTGGTTTACTCTCAAAAAAGTTTTCTTAAAACGTTACTCGACTCTCGCTTCTGCTCGATAGAGGTCCGTGAAAGTGAATCCTAAAATCTCGGTGAACTCATTTTGAATTGTAAAATTAGTTAGACTCGAAAACTCTAAAAAGTTACGTGAAACCAAAAGATTATTCAAGTGCAGTGTGCATATGTTGGAATTATTAGTACTCAAATCTTATAGTGAAATCCCTTTAAAACAAAGGAAAGATTTGATCTAGTTTTGAAATTAGTGTTAATAGTTTTCTAATAGAAATTGGTTATGTGAATAGAAAAAGCCATACTGTGAAATATTTAACAAATTAAAAGTTCATTATAACGTGAAAAGTTGAATTCTATTTTTTTTTGAGAAATCAAATTTGATGATAATAGCAACATTTTTTGGTCCTTCGAGCCGGATTTGTGAAATGCATAACGGTCCAAGTGAATTATGAAACTTATAACAGATATTATTAACTGTGAAACTTATGACGGTTTAAACGTATTGTGAAACCTATATCAGATAGGGTTAACTGTGAAACTAATAATAGATAACTAACGTGAACGGTGAATATCATAACGGCCTATTTTGAAATAATTAATTGGAGTTGCGTTCCATTTTGAAAACACGTGTGCTTTCATCAAACAACTGTACCGCAAGTTTATCAATTGTTGCAAGGAACGGCATCTCATCAAAGTATATTCCACATTGAAAAACGGTATTTAGAACTTTACTCAACTTTCAAATCACGCGGTGAGTACAAGCTTTCATTACTTTTAATTTGATTTGAATAACAACATTGACCTCCAAACACGTCGACAATTAATTCCTTAACCATGGATCAAGTAGTGAAGCAGCAAGAAATTTTGTATATAGACTTGAAGAACGCAGTTCGCAATTATGGAAAGGACTCCAAATTGAGAAAATCTCTTTCCTATTTTCAGAAACGCGTTGAAAGTGCGAAATCTTTGTGGGAACAATTTCAATCAAACCATCAATACATTGTTTCTAATGTAGCTTTAGAAAACCCGTCCAAGATGGAAGCATCTTATTTTGAAAATCAAGTATTTTCCGAAGCTGAAGAAACATATCTCACGTTCATAGGGGAACTAGAAGATCTTTTATCGTCGGAATTACGGTCGCTGAATGTTCCTAGTCAATGTACGAATCAAGAAAATGAATCTCCAGGTACCTCTCACACTGCCGGTACTTCGACTACCACCTCTTCGTTAAAGCTTCCTCGTATTTCCTTGCCCAGCTTTTCTGGGGATTACAACGACTGGACGTCCTTTCATGACCTTTTTGTGGCTCTTATCCACAGCAAAAAGGGTTTATCAAACGCTGAAAAATTACACTACCTGAAAGCAAGCATTCATGGGGAAGCAGAACGATTAATTCAAGGATTCGCGATCACCGACATGAATTATGATACCGCATGGAAGGTTTTGCAAGAGCGCTACAATAATAAAAGAATGCTTGTGAGCTCGCAATTTGATCGTTTAGTCAACCATATACAGGCAACCGAATCCGCTGAATCT
Source organism: Thereva nobilitata (assembly GCA_963855945.1). Taxonomy (NCBI): domain Eukaryota; kingdom Metazoa; phylum Arthropoda; class Insecta; order Diptera; family Therevidae; genus Thereva; species Thereva nobilitata. Next base: position 18,327 of record CAWLCO010000029.1, on the reverse strand, counting down.
ATAAAGAGATTACATGATACAGCCTCTGAAAGCGTGGAGACTCTAAAAAACATGAACTTATCAGACCTAGGCGATTTCATGGTCGTATACATTTTGACAAAAAAATTACCCAAAGACACATTGCAACTGTGGGAACAACAGCTCGCAAATACCAACGAATTGCCTTCTTTCGCCACCCTCAAACAGTTCTTGTCAACCCGTTTTCGGACGTTAGAAGCTGTTGAGTTCTCCCGGTCATCATCCGTCAAGCCTACAACACCAGTGAGAAACAACGTTAAATGTCGATCCTTCTTAATCAACAAGAAAACTCTATGCCGTCTATGCGGTGAAGATCACATTCTTAGAAGTTGTCCAAATTTTATCAAATTACCTTTTGCTGAAAAGAACAAAGTTGTGCGGCAAAATGGGTTATGTTTAAATTGTTTGGGTCATGGACACCTTTCAGCGAATTGTCCGAGCAAATATTCATGCATTCACTGTCGTAAGCGTCATCATTCCCTATTGCATATTGCTGAGCCCGGACCATCATCTGCGTCCTCATTTCCGCAGAGTATCTCTACTGCGCCCGTCACACCCTCAGACAAAACATCCATGAATCATTTAAAAACTGGAGTGAATACCTTACACGTATCCACACAAAGGGAAATCCTTCTGTCGACTGCTTTAGTCACCTTACAAGGGAGGCACGGGATCCAAAGAACATTCAGAGCAGTAGTGGACCCAGGTTCTCAATCATCTTTCTTGAGTGAATATGCCGTCCAATCTTTAGCACTCCCTAAAAGGTCAGTAATCGCAAATATTTTTGGTGTAGAGCAATCCGAACTTGGCACCGCGCGAGCGATGGTAGATACAGCCATTCTTATTCCATCGGGAGGCAACATGGTGAATATTCAAGCATTAGTGGTGAAAACGGTAACTCATAACCTCTCGTCCAAACCAATCTCATCGTTTAATTGGAAACATATTCAGGGACTCAAATTAGCCGACCCGTCGTTCAATCTGCCAGGTCGTATCGATGTTTTAATTGGTGCAGATGTCTATGGCTCCCTCCTTTTGCCAGACATCCGACAGGGACTCAAAGGTCAACCGGTCGCTCAAAGTACTGTGTTGGGGTGGATTTTAAACGGCGAAGCTTCGCAGGACATAGGAATCTCTCCCACCACCAAGACGTTTACCTCTATCGTGTCTTTAAGTACCCTCAGCCAGCAAATGCAACAATTTTGGTCAATCGAAGAGGTCCCTGTGAGTTCAGTTATCAAACCCGAAGATCAGAAATGTGAAGCCTTCTATCAGGATACTCATACACGTTTGCAAGATGGGAGATATTGTGTCCGCCTGCCGTTCATTGACGAAAACCATAAACAAGCCTTGGGATGCTCTCGTTCCATAGCATTACGCAGTTTTCTGGGCCTGGAAAAACGTTTCGAGGCTTGTCCGCAGTTAAAGAGTGGCTACACCCAATGTATCAATGAATACATAGATCTACAGCATATGGTTCCTGCTAAGACTACAGAAAAGGACAACGAAGTTCGACTAGAGAACACCTCATTCTACACTAGCTATTATCCCTCCCACCATGCGGTGTTCAAAGAAAGCACCTCCACTAAATTAAGAGTGGTATTTGACGCGTCAAGGAAAAGCAGTTCAGGATATTCACTTAATGATGTGCTACTTACTGGCCTCACCTTGCAAAACGAACTCATAGGGGTCCTCTCCAGGTGGAGGAAACATAAGGTTGCTCTAATCTCAGACATTGTGAAAATGTATCGTCAGGTGTTGATGCATCCTGAAGATATGAATTATCAGAGGATAATTTGGCGAAATTCCCCCCAGGATCCCCTGCAAGATTATTGCCTAGCTACAGTAACTTTTGGCGTAACCTGTGCTCCGTTTTTAGCCATAAGAACGATTCAACAGCTAGCAAGGGACGAACGCAATAGGTACCCTGAAGCATCTCGTATCTTATTACAAGACTTTTATGTGGACGATCTCTTGACCGGCGCCGACTCCACTATTGAAGCAATAACTATCTATCATAACCTAGACGAACTACTACAAAGAGGAGGTTTCAAACTCAAGAAATGGCTGTCAAATGACCAGCAAGTTCTCGCAGAAGTTCCGTTGGAAGACAGAGCAATTCCAGAAGCCATTCATCTTAGCTTCGACCATAGTGTTAAATCGTTAGGTCTCATCTGGTTTCCTGTGTCGGATACGTTTAGCTATAAAATAAACCTAGCAGTCGAAAAGATGGTAGCAAGCAAACGGGAACTTCTATCTGAGATAGCAAAACTATATGATCCATTAGGCTGGATTGCACCAGTGATCATTGCAGCAAAAATTCTCATGCAATCCCTATGGACCCTTGGCTGTGATTGGGACGAAACTGTGCCCATGAAGATTCAACAGAGTTGGGCAACGCTGAAATCTCAACTATCCGCACTCGAGCATCTTCGAAGTCCTCGCTGGTTCGGCACAACGAAAATCTCCAAAGACATCCAGATTCACGCGTTTAGTGATGCATCCCAGAATGCTTATGCAGCTGTCCTTTATTTGCGAACTCCCAATTCAGAAAACAATGCTCATGTCCGAATTATCGCCTCTAAAACAAAGGTCGCTCCAATTAAACCGGTAACCATTCCTCCCTTAGAACTGTGTGGCGCGGTGCTTGCGGCTAAATTAGTAAAACACACTTGTGAAACACTGCAGCTAGACGACATCGAAACTCACATGTGGACCGATTCAACCATCGTGCTCTCATGGTTGAAAGGACACCCGAGGAAGTGGACCACCTTTGTTTCAAATCGCACGAGTGAAGTCTTCAATCTAGTTGGAAATGCTCCGTGGCACCACGTCTTGTCCAAAGACAACCCAGCAGACTTAGCCTCAAGAGGGATCCTTCCCAATGAACTAATCGTCTCAACGCTGTGGTGGAACGGACCCCAATGGTTATCCGAACATAGTAATCAATGGCCTCGCTCATACACTATAGTCGACACTGATATGGAAACAAAAAAGAACATCCACACCTTCCACATACAAACTGCTGATGAACCATTCTTATTTGAGCTGCTGCGAAAATTCTCGTCATTTTCAAAATTAATTCGAGTTACGGCGTACTGTTTGCGAGTCACCTCTCACGTTAAAGGACATCAACTCCGATTATCAGTCCATGAGATAGACCAAGCTACCCATTTCTGGATAAAATTACATCAAAGCACACATTTTGCGGGCGATTTGAGCGATATTCGAAAGGACAATATTATATCCGCAAAAAGCAGATTGAAAAGGTTAACTCCATTTCTCGACAACGATGGGATATTAAGAGTTGGTGGACGTCTCCAGAATGCTGTGCTAAGCTATGATGAACGACATCCGATCATTCTTGATAGATCCTGCCCCCTCATCACACTTATTATTAGAAAATGCCATCTGTCCTGCATGCACGGGGGAACGCAATTGACGTTATCACTAATTCGAAAAAATTATTGGGTGTTGGATGGGCGAACGGCAGTCCGCAAAGTTATTCGACAATGTGTTACCTGTTTCCGATTGCGTGCACAAACAAATACCCAATTAATGGGGAGTTTGCCAAAACCGAGAGTAAACATCTCGAGGCCATTCACTCATTGCGGTGTGGATTATTGTGGCCCAATTAACATAAAAACTAGTAAACGACGAGGAGCTCCAGCCACAAAGGGATATATTGCAGTGTTCGTCTGCTTAGCCACCAAGGCGATTCATCTCGAACTAGTGAGTGACCTGTCATCTCAAGCATTTATAGCAGCTCTAAATCGCTTTATTGCACGCAGAGGCATGTCTCAACATATGTATAGTGATTGTGGCACTAATTTTATAGGTACCAATGCGTACCTCAAGGAAGTACAAATCCAGCAAACTCAAATTGCCGATCACGTCAATCAATATGGCATTACGTGGCACTTCAATCCTCCACATTCACCTCACTTCGGGGGCCTTTGGGAGGCAGGAGTGAAGTCGACTAAGCACCATCTTCGACGGATAACAGGAAACGCCACACTTACATTTGAAGAAATGACGACCACGCTGTACCAAATCGAGGCATGCTTAAATTCTCGACCCTTGTGCCCAATCTCGGATGATCCTACAGATTTGAGTGCATTAACTCCCGGTCATTTCTTAATAGGCGACGCTCTTCTAGCACTCCCGCAACGAGATGTAACCGACACCAATCCAACCTATCTTGTAGTTGTCAGGGTAGAACCCTAGTAACACTGAAAGCCGTTACTCACAATCTATTAAATCTTTATTAGCTCTTCAATATTACTTGGTCTAAAACAATTCCACAATAATGTTTAAGTTTTTTTTATTATATCCACAATACTGCTTAAATTCTTCATTATTATTTAATTTAACCCATAAATTAATAATTTCTCGAATCTGTCTTAAACCTCAAAAATCCCGCGTCACTCCTCCACAATAAAATAATTAAATTCGCCTCAATTCTACTTTACTAAAAAAAACCCCAAATAATCAAAATGAAACTTAATCCGCAATACTAAATTTTCAAAAACTCTAACAATCAAAAACTCAATCCTTTTTTTAATGCACGCCAAACTTCAACTAACTCATTTTCTGATTTTTTCAAAACCGCCAGAACTATTTCATCATCCTTTCGTTTTTTTCTTGTCATCCCATTTACTCTTATAATAACTGACAATTTTTAAATAATATTTTCCTTCTTTCTTACAAAAACCTAAATATTTGGTACATAATGTGACCTCGGAAATATTATCCCATTGGTCACTCAAAACATTCGATTTCAAGAACATTGTTACGTTGTTGTCGATTTTCCTTTCTTCTATCATTCTTTGGCTCGCGCCTCAAATTTTTGACTCGAAGGCAACAACAACATAACATCGCTCTTTACAGGAAATTCATTTTTGTAGCCTTGAAGGGCTCAATACAATTATGAGCTGTGTCTGTGCATGCTAGTTTTTTTTTCTAAATATTTGTCAGTTCTTTTCTTTATGGCCTTGGGAGTTCTAGTATTTCATACAATGATTTTTTAGGCATTGTTGCCAATAATTTTTATTTTTTTAATTGAGATTTCTGAATTTTAATATTTATCTACTACAATTCGGCCATCCTGACTCTAAGTCGACCTCGACTTACATATAGCTAATTTTACAAATCCTTCACAATTTTATTATTTACAAAATTTTATCTCACAGACATACTTAATCATAAAATTATATAAACTTCTCAAATAATAAGCACAATTCTATTTAAATCTTCAAAATTATAAGACTGTTCCAACAAATTTTATGTTTCCTCAATTTACTAATGTTTACTATATCAGAACCACTTATCAACCTATCATATCTAATCTAATCCTTCATTACATAAGGCCTCATATTCGCCGCTGAATAAACTCCTTGAAATGGTCTATTACTATTTTGGTATCCATCAGGATCCTTTATTACGTACCTATCATTTCCTAACACCTTACATATTTTATACGGTCCTCTAAACTTGGGAATTAACTTCTTATTTACCCCAATAGTAGTATCTACGTTAATAATAGTGACTAAATCTCCAATTCTATAACTCCGTGGTTTCTTATGTCTTAAATTATATCTTTTCTGGTTATATTGTTGCAGCTTGTCATTCTTGTCAGCCGCTCGCTTCCTAACTTTACCTAAATTCTCTAGTCTGTCCTCATTATCTTGATCTAACTCCTTAGTCAAATATTCCTTTAAATGATCCACAACCTTTCCCTTTTGTTCCATACCAAATAATAACTTACTAGGACATTCCCCAACTGATCGATTCTGAGTATTGTTAATACCAAATTCTACATTACCTAATACTTGGTCCCATTCTAATTTTTTACTTTTGTCTACTAACTTAGCCAACATAGGTTTGAGTGTCCTATTGACTCTTTCAACAGCACCGTTTGCTTGTGGTGTTGCAGTGGCGATTAATACTTGCTTCAAATTACTATCCTTGCAAAATTCTACAAACTCCTTAGAAGTAAAAGCACTTCCTCTATCTGAAATAATTCTATCCGGTCTACTGTAAGCCCTAAAATATTGCTCCAACGAATTAATAGCTTCCTTGCTATTCGTACTCCTTGTAGGATACAATCTTACAAAGCGGGAAAATGCGTCTATGACAACCAAAATAAATTTATATCGTTGCTTTGTTCGTTCTAACGGACCGAAATGGTCTATGTGGATGGTGTCGAAAGGTTTGTCTCCCTTGGGGATGGAGTGGAGTTCTCCTTCTAATTTCCCGGAATTGGGCTGAAATGTAATACACTTCAAACATTTACTTATGTATTTCTTAATTTTCTCTTTGACATTAGGAACCCAATACGTGTTTAGAAACACTTGCAATGTTTTGTCAACCCCTAAATGACCCATATCATCATGACAGGTCCTAATAATATTTTCTAGTAATAATCCCGGAACATAAAATAATAATCGCTTGTCTTGGGACTTCCGATACACTAATCCGTTTCTTAATTCAAAATCTTTTCTTTCTTCCTTCTCCAATAATTCTCTGACCTTCCCAATGTTATCATCCTGATACTGATGCGCTGCTAATAATTGTTCTAACGTATTCTCGTGTAACGTAAAAATATTTTGAATTCTACTAAGCGCGTCTACATGTTGCATTCTCTTACACTCCCTATGAACAACTTCATAATCGTAATTCTGCAATTCCAAGGCCCATCTGGCTATCCTTGGATTTATATCTTTCTTGTTCAATGTTAACGTGAGTGAGTTGCAATCAGTAATTATTCTAAATCGGATACCGAATAAGTAAACACGAAACCTTTGCAATGCATATATTATAGCTAATGTTTCTAATTCGAAGCTATGGTATTTGGCTTCGGTTGGCGTAGTGCGTTTGCTAAAGAAAAATACGGGGTGAAACTTTCCATCCGACTTCTTTTGAAGAAGTATGGCCCCAAAACCCAACGAACTAGCGTCGCAATGAAGCTCAGTCTCGTCCTTGGGTGAATACAATGCTAAAACTGGTTGTTCAACTAATTTTGACTTCAATATATTAAAACTTCCTAAATGATTTTCATTAAATTCAAAACTTGCCCCCTTCTTTAATAAATCATACAAGGGCTTTGCCAACAATGAAAAGTTCTGAATAAATTTTCTAAAATAGGAACACATTCCTATAAAGCTATGTACCTCCTTAATACTTCTAGGGATCGGGTAGCCCGTTATTGCCTCAATATTTCTTTTATCGGGTGTTATTCCCTCGGATGATACACCGTATCCTAAATATGAAATGTTTCTTTTCGCTATATGACATTTCTCAAGCCTCAGCTCTAACCCGTTAGCTGCTAATATTTCTAATACTTGCTCTAAAATTTCTAAATTTTCTTCTAATGTTTCAGTTCCGAAAAATATGTCATCAAAATATATCATAACCTTTTGTTGGTCTAACAATTCTCTAAATATTTGGGTTATGTACCTCTGAAATACTGATGGCGCATTCACTAGCCCAAATGGCATCCTCAAATATTCGTATTGCCCGAATGGGGTGGCAAAGGAAGTATACTTAATTGAATCCTTCTCAATCACAACGTTATGAAATGCGCTTTTCAAATCTAGACTAGTGAAATATTTTTTCCCATTTAATAACTGTAAATGGTCTTCTATAATTGGTATGGGGAAATGTTCCCTCACCGTCAACTTATTTAATTGCCTATAGTCTATGCACATTCTAAAATCTCCTGTCTTTTTCTTAACTAATACTATGGGACTACAATATGGAGAATTACTCGGGCGAATAATCTTTTTTTCTAATAACTCATTAACTATTTCCTGCAATACTTCTCTTTCCGCATATGAAACCCTCCTTGGTCTAAAAGCAAATGGTTCTTCTTTCTTTAAACTAATTCTAACCTGAAAATTGTTGGAATGGGTCTCACAATTTTTTAAAGATTTCTGATAATTTTCAAAAAGTTCATTTATTATATTTTTATCCTGCTTAGAACTAACATCATGATCAAGCTTATCCAATATATTTAATTCATTAATGTTACTAATAATCAAATCAAAAACACTTACATTTCGTTTTCCAATAATAAGTTTCTTATCTCTAATGATAATCTGTAATTCTGGATTATTCATAAAATCCCTTCCTAATAATAGGCATACGCCATCGGCAAGCGTTTTATCAGAAACTACATAGAATCTCTGGTTGAAACGAACCTCGTTGACCTCAATTGGTTGGTCCATTACACCTTTGACATCTACTGGGGATGAGTTGAGTCCAAAGAAATTTACATTACCTTCAAATGGTCCAAATATTAATTGCTCCCCTCGTGCGGCAGTGACGCTAATTAATGATACTGGAGATCCTGAGTCCGCAATAGCTTCCAGCTGGCATTCACGCGTCCCGCCCACAAATTTTACCCAAACCGGATAATCTGTATTTAATGCTCTAACTACTATGTTAGTCTTCTTGATGTCTTCCTTCTTGCAGTCATCAGCTCTATGTCCTGGCTCACCACACTTAAAACAAGTCCCCCATTGACGTTTGGGTTTCTTGCAACTGCTAGCTAAATGGCCTCTGCATCCACAATTATAACATTTTGTATTGGACAAATCAGGAACTGAAATCGTCCTTCTCGGGTTGGTTCTCACTGGTGGTATCCTCCTCCGGTCATCTCGCACTCCAATCGTAATGTAGCTCATAACTTCAAGCAGATCCCTCAAATTTGTGAACTGCTTCATCCTGGCCTGATTCCTAATGTTTTCATCTCCAATCCCATCAATGATATACTCGATCATCTCGTCCTCGGTTATTGAGACATGGTTTCCTAGCTGAGTCTTCGCATGAAAATAATCTATAAAATTCTCCGGCGCCCTCCATTTCCTGGCTTCAAATTCGCGCCGTGCTGCTAATCGATTCGCCGCTCTGCCAAAAATTCGTTTTAATTCTGTCAAAAGATCGTCGTAAGGCAGCTTGATGTGTTCTGGTTTGGAACGTAACCAAGTGAGCGCTCGTCCTCTAAAACACCCAATCACAGTTATCTTCATAACTTCGTTTTTAACTTCGTATGCCTCCTTGACTGCCTCCACTTGTGAACACCAATTGTCAAAATCACAAATCCCATCAAAGTCGGGAATTAATTCTTTCAAAAAATTGTTGTTTGTTGCCGGTCTTTCATCTGGTCTGTTCGGCTGTCGTCTCTCCAATTCTAGTTCTCTTTGAAGTAGCTCTCTCTCCCTCAATAATAGATCACGGTCCCGTCTAATTAGTTCGAGCTCGTCCAATACTTGTCCACCTCGCGCACCGTCCTCATCCACAATATTCTGTCCCTCGTTGGAATGTATCTCCTGTTCCTGTCGGGTCTGGTGATGCTCCAATCTTTTTAGCAGCGTATCCCGTCTGCCGGTCACTGGTAATCCTAATCTCCTTAATCTTTGCCTTAGCTGCTTCACTGTAGCATCTTCATCAACAAATATAGGGCTCTCCATCTCAATATATAATTACGGATATCGTATTCTCCAAAATTAAAATCCTTTATACACAATATTTCCAATTCGACCGTCCAATAATCCAACAGTGAATTACTAATTGCGCCTGGATTTCCTAATCGCACCTGGATTTCCTAATGGCACCTGGATTTCCTAATGGCACTTGGATTTCCTAATCGCACTTGGATTTCCTAATCGCACTTGGATTTCCTAATCGCACTTGGATTTCCTAATCCCACTTCTGAAAAATTGTAGTTGTCAGGGTAGAACCCTAGTAACACTGAAAGCCGTTACTCACAATCTATTAAATCTTTATTAGCTCTTCAATATTACTTGGTCTAAAACAATTCCACAATAATGTTTAAGTTTTTTTTATTATATCCACAATACTGCTTAAATTCTTCATTATTATTTAATTTAACCCATAAATTAATAATTTCTCGAATCTGTCTTAAACCTCAAAAATCCCGCGTCACTCCTCCACAATAAAATAATTAAATTCGCCTCAATTCTACTTTACTAAAAAAAACCCCAAATAATCAAAATGAAACTTAATCCGCAATACTAAATTTTCAAAAACTCTAACAATCAAAAACTCAATCCTTTTTTTAATGCACGCCAAACTTCAACTAACTCATTTTCTGATTTTTTCAAAACCGCCAGAACTATTTCATCATCCTTTCGTTTTTTTCTTGTCATCCCATTTACTCTTATAATAACTGACAATTTTTAAATAATATTTTCCTTCTTTCTTACAAAAACCTAAATATTTGGTACATAATGTGACCTCGGAAATATTATCCCATTGGTCACTCAAAACATTCGATTTCAAGAACATTGTTACGTTGTTGTCGATTTTCCTTTCTTCTATCATTCTTTGGCTCGCGCCTCAAATTTTTGACTCGAAGGCAACAACAACATAACATCGCTCTTTACAGGAAATTCATTTTTGTAGCCTTGAAGGGCTCAATACAATTATGAGCTGTGTCTGTGCATGCTAGTTTTTTTTTCTAAATATTTGTCAGTTCTTTTCTTTATGGCCTTGGGAGTTCTAGTATTTCATACAATGATTTTTTAGGCATTGTTGCCAATAATTTTTATTTTTTTAATTGAGATTTCTGAATTTTAATATTTATCTACTACAATCTTAAACGGTGGCAACTTACTCAACAATTATTACAACATTTTTGGAAAAGATGGTCTGCCGAATATATTTCACGACTACAACAACGTCCTAAATGGCTGAAACCACAACCGAACCTAAACCCAGGAGATTTAGTATTGATTAAAGATGACCGACTTCCACCCTTACAATGGCCGTTAGGCCGTGTTGTGAAGGTCTATCCAGGTGTGGACGACCTAGTCCGAGTAGTCGATGTGAAAATGAAAAACTCTGTCGCGCGGCGACCAATAACAAAATTAGCACCTCTCCCGATAAATGACGTCTGTCCGACAGCATTTGCATGATATTTAGCTTTGCTAGAATGAAATCATCAATACACCAACATTTATTTGACAAGTAATAATCAAGCGCAACCTAAACCTAAGTGAATCCTGTCCCGACAATCCGTGAACCCTTGTCCCTACTATTTATGTATTTACAGACGATGGAGTCTTCTCCCTTGATGAGCCGAACGACATCTACCCATATATCGTATACACCCAGAGACTGGAGGAGATCTCACCGCCCCCCCGGGAGGATGTTGTGTCGTCAATGCCGAAATTGGGCTCTGATGCCCATTGTTGTTGTTTCAAAGCCCATCGGTCAATTACAAGAAGGAAATTAATACATAATAACTAAACACCTTACATATGCCCGACTACCTGTAATTAACATTTATTGTAATATTAGTTAGGATTAATTAGTAAATGTACTAAAGGGATTTCACAATAACAAGAATAATTAATCTAAAACTTTCTTAACATTTCACTGTGTCAACACTCGCAATGTGAAAACGGTAAAATATATAATTCTTGGCACTAACACAGAACTTTAAAAAAACTTTGGTTTACTCTCAAAAAAGTTTTCTTAAAACGTTACTCGACTCTCGCTTCTGCTCGATAGAGGTCCGTGAAAGTGAATCCTAAAATCTCGGTGAACTCATTTTGAATTGTAAAATTAGTTAGACTCGAAAACTCTAAAAAGTTACGTGAAACCAAAAGATTATTCAAGTGCAGTGTGCATATGTTGGAATTATTAGTACTCAAATCTTATAGTGAAATCCCTTTAAAACAAAGGAAAGATTTGATCTAGTTTTGAAATTAGTGTTAATAGTTTTCTAATAGAAATTGGTTATGTGAATAGAAAAAGCCATACTGTGAAATATTTAACAAATTAAAAGTTCATTATAACGTGAAAAGTTGAATTCTATTTTTTTTTGAGAAATCAAATTTGATGATAATAGCAACATTATGTTTTAGACCAATTGGTGATCCCAAATTAAGCTCCAAAACGGCCTAGGACGCACCATTTCCGAGAAAAACGCGTTTTTATGTTTTAGACCAATTGGTGATCCCAAATTAAGCTCCAAACCGCCTAGGACGCACCGTTTCCGAAAAAAACGCGTTTTTATGTTTTAGACCAATTGGTGATCCCAAATTAAGCTCCAAACCGCCTAGGACGCACCGTTTCCGAGAAAAACGCGATTTTATGTTTTAGACCAATTGGTGATCCCAAATTAAGCTCCAAAACGGCCTAGGACGCACCGTTTCCGAGAAAAACGCGTTTTTATGTTTTAGAACAATTGGTGATCCCAAATTAAGCTCCAAAACCGCCTAGGACGCACCGTTTCCGAGAAAAACGCGATTTTATGTTTTAGACCAATTGGTGATCCCAAATTAAGCTCCAAAACGGCCTAGGACGCACCGTTTCCGAGAAAAACGCGTTTTTATGTTTTAGACCAATTGGTGATCCCAAATTAAGCTCCAAAACCGCCTAGGACGCACCGTTTCCGAGAAAAACGCGATTTTATGTTTTAGACCAATCGGTGATCCCAAATTAAGCTCCAAAACGGCCTAGGACGCACCGTTTCCGAGAAAAACGCGTTTTTATGTTTTAGACCAATTGGTGATCCCAAATCAAGCTCCAAAACGGCCTAGGACGCACCGTTTCCGAGAAAAACGCGATTTTATGTTTTAGACCAATTGGTGATCCCAAATTAAGCTCCAAAACGGCCTAGGACGCACCGTTTCCGAGAAAAACGCGTTTTTATGTTTTAGACCAATTGGTGATCCCAAATTAAGCTCCAAAACCGCCTAGGACGCACCGTTTCCGAGAAAAACGCGATTTTATGTTTTAGACCAATTGGTGATCCCAAATTAAGCTCCAAAACCGCCTAGGACGCACCGTTTCCGAGAAAAACGCGTTTTTATGTTTTAGACCAATTGGTGATCCCAAATTAAACTCCAAAACCGCCTAGGACGCACCGTTTCCGAGAAAAACGCTATTTTATGTTTTAGACCAATTGGTGATCCCAAATTAAGCTCCAAAACGGCCTAGGACGCACCGTTTCCGAGAAAAACGCGTTTTTATGTTTCAGACCCCTTGGTGATCCCAAATTAAGCTCCAAAACCGCCTAGGACACACCGTTTCCGAGAAAAACGTGTTTTTATGTTTTAGACCAATTTGTGATCCCAAATTAAGCTCCAAAACCGCTTAGGACGCACAGTCTCCGAGAAAAACGCGTTTTTATGTTTTAGACCAATTGGTGATCCCAAATTAAGCTCCAAAACGGCCTAGGACGCACCGTTTCCGAGAAAAACGCGTTTTTATGTTTTAGACCAATTGGTGATCCCAAATTAAGCTCCAAACCGCCTAGGACGCACCGTTTCCGAAAAAAACGCGTTTTTATGTTTTAGACCAATTGGTGATCCCAAATTAAGCTCCAAACCGCCTAGGACGAACCGTTTCCGAGAAAAACGCGATTTTATGTTTTAGACCAATTGGTGATCCCAAATTAAGCTCCAAAACGGCCTAGGACGCACCGTTTCCGAGAAAAACGCGTTTTTATGTTTTAGACCAATTGGTGATCCCAAATTAAGCTCCAAACCGCCTAGGACGCACCGTTTCCGAAAAAAACGCGTTTTTATGTTTTAGACCAATTGGTGATCCCAAATTAAGCTCCAAACCGCCTAGGACGCACCGTTTCCGAGAAAAACGCGATTTTATGTTTTAGACCAATTGGTGATCCCAAATTAAGCTCCAAAACGGCCTAGGACGCACCGTTTCCGAGAAAAACGCGTTTTTATGTTTTAGAACAATTGGTGATCCCAAATTAAGCTCCAAACCGCCTAGGACGCACCGTTTCCGAGAAAAACGCGATTTTATGTTTTAGACCAATTGGTGATCCCAAATTAAGCTCCAAAACGGCCTAGGACGCACCGTTTCCGAGAAAAACGCGTTTTTATGTTTTAGAACAATTGGTGATCCCAAATTAAGCTCCAAAACCGCCTAGGACGCACCGTTTCCGAGAAAAACGCGATTTTATGTTTTAGACCAATTGGTGATCCCAAATTAAGCTCCAAAACGGCCTAGGACGCACCATTTCCGAGAAAAACGCGTTTTTATGTTTTAGACCAATTGGTGATCCCAAATTAAGCTCCAAACCGCCTAGGACGCACCGTTTCCGAAAAAAACGCGTTTTTATGTTTTAGACCAATTGGTGATCCCAAATTAAGCTCCAAACCGCCTAGGACGCACCGTTTCCGAGAAAAACGCGATTTTATGTTTTAGACCAATTGGTGATCCCAAATTAAGCTCCAAAACGGCCTAGGACGCACCGTTTCCGAGAAAAACGCGTTTTTATGTTTTAGAACAATTGGTGATCCCAAATTAAGCTCCAAAACCGCCTAGGACGCACCGTTTCCGAGAAAAACGCGATTTTATGTTTTAGACCAATTGGTGATCCCAAATTAAGCTCCAAAACGGCCTAGGACGCACCGTTTCCGAGAAAAACGCGTTTTTATGTTTTAGACCAATTGGTGATCCCAAATTAAGCTCCAAACCGCCTAGGACGCACCGTTTCCGAGAAAAACGCGATTTTATGTTTTAGACCAATCGGTGATCCCAAATTAAGCTCCAAAACGGCCTAGGACGCACCGTTTCCGAGAAAAACGCGTTTTTATGTTTTAGACCAATTGGTGATCCCAAATCAAGCTCCAAAACGGCCTAGGACGCACCGTTTCCGAGAAAAACGCGATTTTATGTTTTAGACCAATTGGTGATCCCAAATTAAGCTCCAAAACGGCCTAGGACGCACCGTTTCCGAGAAAAACGCGTTTTTATGTTTTAGACCAATTGGTGATCCCAAATTAAGCTCCAAAACCGCCTAGGACGCACCGTTTCCGAGAAAAACGCGATTTTATGTTTTAGACCAATTGGTGATCCCAAATTAAGCTCCAAAACCGCCTAGGACGCACCGTTTCCGAGAAAAACGCGTTTTTATGTTTTAGACCAATTGGTGATCCCAAATTAAAACTCCAAAACCGCCTAGGACGCACCGTTTCCGAGAAAAACGCTATTTTATGTTTTAGACCAATTGGTGATCCCAAATTAAGCTCCAAAACGGCCTAGGACGCACCGTTTCCGAGAAAAACGCGTTTTTATGTTTCAGACCCCTTGGTGATCCCAAATTAAGCTCCAAAACCGCCTAGGACACACCGTTTCCGAGAAAAACGTGTTTTTATGTTTTAGACCAATTTGTGATCCCAAATTAAGCTCCAAAACCGCTTAGGACGCACAGTCTCCGAGAAAAACGCGTTTTTATGTTTTAGACCAATTGGTGATCCCAAATTAAGCTCCAAAACGGCCTAGGACGCACCGTTTCCGAGAAAAACGCGTTTTTATGTTTTAGACCAATTGGTGATCCCAAATTAAGCTCCAAACCGCCTAGGACGCACCGTTTCCGAAAAAAACGCGTTTTTATGTTTTAGACCAATTGGTGATCCCAAATTAAGCTCCAAACCGCCTAGGACGAACCGTTTCCGAGAAAAACGCGATTTTATGTTTTAGACCAATTGGTGATCCCAAATTAAGCTCCAAAACGGCCTAGGACGCACCGTTTCCGAGAAAAACGCGTTTTTATGTTTTAGACCAATTGGTGATCCCAAATTAAGCTCCAAACCGCCTAGGACGCACCGTTTCCGAAAAAAACGCGTTTTTATGTTTTAGACCAATTGGTGATCCCAAATTAAGCTCCAAACCGCCTAGGACGCACCGTTTCCGAGAAAAACGCGATTTTATGTTTTAGACCAATTGGTGATCCCAAATTAAGCTCCAAAACGGCCTAGGACGCACCGTTTCCGAGAAAAACGCGTTTTTATGTTTTAGAACAATTGGTGATCCCAAATTAAGCTCCAAAACCGCCTAGGACGCACCGTTTCCGAGAAAAACGCGATTTTATGTTTTAGACCAATTGGTGATCCCAAATTAAGCTCCAAAACGGCCTAGGACGCACCGTTTCCGAGAAAAACGCGTTTTTATGTTTTAGACCAATTGGTGATCCCAAATTAAGCTCCAAAACCGCCTAGGACGCACCGTTTCCGAGAAAAACGCGATTTTATGTTTTAGACCAATCGGTGATCCCAAATTAAGCTCCAAAACGGCCTAGGACGCACCGTTTCCGAGAAAAACGCGTTTTTATGTTTTAGACCAATTGGTGATCCCAAATCAAGCTCCAAAACGGCCTAGGACGCACCGTTTCCGAGAAAAACGCGATTTTATGTTTTAGACCAATTGGTGATCCCAAATTAAGCTCCAAAACGGCCTAGGACGCACCGTTTCCGAGAAAAACGCGTTTTTATGTTTTAGACCAATTGGTGATCCCAAATTAAGCTCCAAAACCGCCTAGGACGCACCGTTTCCGAGAAAAACGCGATTTTATGTTTTAGACCAATTGGTGATCCCAAATTAAGCTCCAAAACCGCCTAGGACGCACCGTTTCCGAGAAAAACGCGTTTTTATGTTTTAGACCAATTGGTGATCCCAAATTAAACTCCAAAACCGCCTAGGACGCACCGTTTCCGAGAAAAACGCTATTTTATGTTTTAGACCAATTGGTGATCCCAAATTAAGCTCCAAAACGGCCTAGGACGCACCGTTTCCGAGAAAAACGCGTTTTTATGTTTCAGACCCCTTGGTGATCCCAAATTAAGCTCCAAAACCGCCTAGGACACACCGTTTCCGAGAAAAACGTGTTTTTATGTTTTAGACCAATTTGTGATCCCAAATTAAGCTCCAAAACCGCTTAGGACGCACAGTCTCCGAGAAAAACGCGTTTTTATGTTTTAGACCAATTGGTGATCCCAAATTAAGCTCCAAAACGGCCTAGGACGCACCGTTTCCGAGAAAAACGCGTTTTTATGTTTTAGACCAATTGGTGATCCCAAATTAAGCTCCAAACCGCCTAGGACGCACCGTTTCCGAAAAAACGCGTTTTTATGTTTTAGACCAATTGGTGATCCCAAATTAAGCTCCAAACCGCCTAGGACGAACCGTTTCCGAGAAAAACGCGATTTTATGTTTTAGACCAATTGGTGATCCCAAATTAAGCTCCAAAACGGCCTAGGACGCACCGTTTCCGAGAAAAACGCGTTTTTATGTTTTAGACCAATTGGTGATCCCAAATTAAGCTCCAAAACCGCCTAGGACGCACCGTTTCCGAGAAAAACGCGTTTTTATGTTTTAGACCAATTGGTGATCCCAAATTAAGCTCCAAAACCGCCTAGGAGGCACCGTTTCCGAGAAAAACGTGTTTTTATGTTTTAGACCAATTGGTGATCCCAAATTAACCTCCAAAACCGCCTAGGACGCACCGTCTCCGAGAAAAACGCGATTTTATGTTTTAGACCAATTGGTGATCCCAAATTAAGCTCCAAAACGGCCTAGGACACACCGTTTCCGAGAAAAACGTGTTTTTATGTTTTAGACCAATTTGTGATCCCAAATTAAGCTCCAAAACCGCTTAGGACGCACAGTCTCCGAGAAAAACGCGTTTTTATGTTTTAGACCAATTGGTGATCCCAAATTAAGCTCCAAAACGGCCTAGGACGCACCGTTTCCGAGAAAAACGCGTTTTTATGTTTTAGACCAATTGGTGATCCCAAATTAAGCTCCAAACCGCCTAGGACGCACCGTTTCCGAAAAAAACGCGTTTTTATGTTTTAGACCAATTGGTGATCCCAAATTAAGCTCCAAACCGCCTAGGACGAACCGTTTCCGAGAAAAACGCGATTTTATGTTTTAGACCAATTGGTGATCCCAAATTAAGCTCCAAAACGGCCTAGGACGCACCGTTTCCGAGAAAAACGCGTTTTTATGTTTCAGACCAATTGGTGATCCCAAATTAAGCTCCAAAACCGCCTAGGACGCACCGTTTCCGAGAAAAACGCGTTTTTATGTTTTAGACCAATTGGTGATCCCAAATTAAACTCCAAAACCGCCTAGGACGCACCGTTTCCGAGAAAAACGCTATTTTATGTTTTAGACCAATTGGTGATCCCAAATTAAGCTCCAAAACGGCCTAGGACGCACCGTTTCCGAGAAAAACGCGTTTTTATGTTTCAGACCCCTTGGTGATCCCAAATTAAGCTCCAAAACCGCCTAGGACACACCGTTTCCGAGAAAAACGTGTTTTTATGTTTTAGACCAATTTGTGATCCCAAATTAAGCTCCAAAACCGCTTAGGACGCACAGTCTCCGAGAAAAACGCGTTTTTATGTTTTAGACCAATTGGTGATCCCAAATTAAGCTCCAAAACGGCCTAGGACGCACCGGTTCCGAGAAAAACGCGTTTTTATGTTTTAGACCAATTGGTGATCCCAAATTAAGCTCCAAACC
>CAWLCO010000028.1:65000-66000 GCA_963855945.1 Thereva nobilitata | reverse complement strand
TATGTATTATGTATTATGTATTATGTATTATGTATTATGTATTATGTATTATGTATTATGTATTATGTATTATGTATTATGTATTATGTATTATGTATTATGTATTATGTATTATGTATTATGTATTATGTATTATGTATTATGTATTATGTATTATGTATTATGTATTATGTATTATGTATTATGTATTATGTATTATGTATTATGTATTATGTATTATGTATTATGTATTATGTATTATGTATTATGTATTATGTATTATGTATTATGTATTATGTATTATGTATTATGTATTATGTATTATGTATTATGTATTATGTATTATGTATTATGTATTATGTATTATGTATTATGTATTATGTATTATGTATTATGTATTATGTATTATGTATTATGTATTATGTATTATGTATTATGTATTATGTATTATGTATTATGTATTATGTATTATGTATTATGTATTATGTATTATGTATTATGTATTATGTATTATGTATTATGTATTATGTATTATGTATTATGTATTATGTATTATGTATTATGTATTATGTATTATGTATTATGTATTATGTATTATGTATTATGTATTATGTATTATGTATTATGTATTATGTATTATGTATTATGTATTATGTATTATGTATTATGTATTATGTATTATGTATTATGTATTATGTATTATGTATTATGTATTATGTATTATGTATTATGTATTATGTATTATGTATTATGTATTATGTATTATGTATTATGTATTATGTATTATGTATTATGTATTATGTATTATGTATTATGTATTATGTATTATGTATTATGTATTATGTATTATGTATTATGTATTATGTATTATGTATTATGTATTATGTATTATGTATTATGTATTATGTATTATGTATTATGTATTATGTATTATGTATTATGTATTATGTATTATGTATTATGTATTATGTATTATGTATTATGTATTATGTATTATGTATTATGTATTATGTATTATGTA
>CAWLCO010000028.1:55000-62500 GCA_963855945.1 Thereva nobilitata | reverse complement strand
GTCGGGGGTCACGCTTCCGAGCCCCTCCTCCATCCCGCCTCGTTCGGCCTCCCACCTAATGCATTCAAAGAATGTATGGTGGGCGTCGTCCGAAGCGGAGTCCCCGTAAGGGCATGCGGCATCCGCCACCTTACCCATTTTCCTCAGGTACGCACGGAAAAGACCGTGCCCTGTCAGAAATTGGGTAAGGTAGTAATCGACCTCGCCGAACTCCCGGTCTACCCAAGTGCTCAGCTGGCCGATCAGGCGGGCTGTCCACCTGCCCCTGGGATCACCCTCCCAGCGCGTTTGCCAGACCTCCATGGTGTTGGCCCTGGCAGCCCTCGCCGCCTCGCGTTTCCCCATCCTGCTCCTTTCTCGGCGGACGGACTGTCTCTCCTGGGCTAGCAGGTCGATCGGGATGACTCCGGCGACCACCAGCACTGCGGGCTCGGAGACCGTGCGGTAGGAGCACGCGACACGAAGAGCTCCCCGTCTCTGCACTGCAGCCATGCGCTTGCGGTATTTTTCATACCGCAGCGCATCGGCCCACACCTCTGCTCCGTAGAGCAAGATGGATTCGGCGGTGCGCATGAGCAGTCGTCGCATGCAGGGTCTGGGGCCATGCACGTTGGCCATGATCCTGCTAAGCAACGCTACCACCGCCGCCGCCTTGTCCGCCGCCCTCAGCACATGTACCCCGAAGGACAACTTGTTGTCAAGCGTCACTCCGAGGTACTTTACCGTCCTCGTCGACCCGATTGTCGCGTCTCCCACCCCGAAATTGCGCAGCACATTGATGCGCTTTTTCGTGAGTAACACGATCTCCGTTTTGTGAGCTGCAAGCTCGAGCCCGCAGTCGTCCATCCAGGAGGAAATTCTACGCATTGCCTGGTTGAGGCGCATCTGCGCAGCGTCGATATCTCTCGCAGTGATAATCACCGCGACGTCGTCCGCGTACCCAACCAGGAAAACACCCTCAGGCATCTCCAGACGCAGGAGCCCGTCGTAGGAAATATTCCAAACGTCGGGGCCCAGAATGGAGCCCTGGGCGGCCCCGGATGTTACTTCCCTCCGTTGCAAGCCATCACGCGTTTCGTATTCGATGAAGCGCTCATTCAGGTAGTCCCCCAGCATCCTTTGCAGGTACTGAGGGAGTCTGAAGTCACGCTCCATCACCATGAGCGCCCTGTCCCACCTGACCGAACCGAACGCGTTCTTCACGTCCAGTGTGGCCAGCAAACACACGTGTCGGGAGCGATGGTTTCCCCGCTCAGTCGACCTGGCAACCTCGACCACCTGCTGGACCGCATCTATTGTAGAGCGGCCCGGTCGGAAGCCGAACTGTCTGGCGGCCAGGTCACCCGCCGCCCGTACGGCCTCGTGCAGGCGGGGCCGTAACAGTCTCTCTAGTAGCTTCCCCGTCGTGTCCAGCATGCACAGGGGTCTGTAGGACGCCGCTGCGTCTGCCGGCCCCCCTCCTTTGCTGATCAGCACAAGTCGTGCGGTCTTCCAGCGAGCAGGGAAACTGCCCGCCTTCAGGCACGAGTTGTACATCTCCAGCAAAAGAGAGGGGTGACTGGAAGCTACTGCCTTCACCACTTCAGCTGGAAGGCCATCTGGACCTGGGGCCTTCCGGTTTCGCATCGAACGAGCGGCCACTATCAGCTCCTCTTCACTGAAGGGGGGGGGGTCTTCGAGGTCCGAGGGCAGTGGTAGCTCGAACGATCGCCGCGGATGGGCGGGGAAAAGGGTACTTATGATGTCGTCCAAAGTGGCTGGATCCCTAGGGGACCCTTGAGCAAAGGCTCCCAGCCTCTTTGTGACAATCCTGTACCCCAGTCCCCACGGGTCCCGGTCCACATCCTGCATTAGGGCCCTCCAGCATCTCCGCTGGCTATCCTTGATGGCTCGCTTGAGGGATTTTTTGGCCGCTTGGAACGCTGCGGCCAAAGGAGCTGCGTAGATATCCCGAACTCTCGCCCTCTGTACCTGCCGACGGAGTCGTAGGCACGTCCTGCGTAGTTCCGCGATCTCGTCCGTCCACCAGTATGCGGGTCGGCCTCGTCGGCTCGACCCGCGTCTCGGCACTGCTTCCTCGCAAGCATCTCGGATGATTCGCATTGTCCGTGCGGTCACCCGTTCCGCTCGCTCGGATGGCGATAGATCCTCGGGGATGGCGGGCAGGGATTGCTGGCCACGCTCCAGAGCTGCGGAGAACGTCGCGGGATTTATTCCCCTAACGTTCCATCTGGGGGGGCGCGCTACACGAGCAGTGGTAGCCGGCCGCACATCATGTACCTGGAACATGATGTACTGGTGATCGCTTCCCGTGAAGTCCTCGATCACCCTCCAGTCTACCACTCGCGCTGCCAGATGTTCGTTGGCTAGGGAGATGTCCGGAATCGTCCCCCTATGGCCCGGCCTTCTGAAGGTTGGCGAGGACCCGGTGTTTAGGACAACTAGTCCTAGCCGGGACACCATGTCCATCACCCTCCTTCCACGGGAATTTGGCCGGGCCTCCCCCCATTCAATAGCTCTGGCGTTGAAGTCCCCGGCGACCACCAGGTCTCCCTGCACCATCCGAAGTTCGTCCTCCAGGCTGTCCAGCTTTTCCTGGAAGTCATCTATCCGGTCGTTTGGAGTGAGATACACGCTCACATAAACCGTGGCGTTGCATTTCACCCAGACAAAACCGCACCCGGATCCCACTCCCTCGATACAAAAGTTTCGTGGGTTTGGGATCCAGATGGCCGCAGTGCCGAGGTTGTCGGCATGCCATCCCAACCCTGCTCTTTCCCGGTACTGTTCGCTGATAAGTACCATATCAGCGCCTTTCTCGGTGCAGAGCTGGGTTAGGAGGTCATAGGCCGTCCTGCTCCTGTGGAGATTTGCCTGCAGAATGCGGGTCATCGCGAGGCCTTGACCGAAACCTCCCGAAAGGCTTTACAGCCTCTTGACCCCGCCACGTGGTTTGTGTTCCCCATGTTCCCCGCGGAACATAGGAAGCACAAGGGGTCAGCTGTGCAGCCCGCGCCCTTGTGGTCCGCCCCGCCACAGCGGTAGCACAACCTGCTCCGATCCGGTCCCTTGCAGGCTGAGCTAAGATGCCCGTATCCGAGGCAGCGGAAGCAGCGCTTCACGTCTACCCCGCGCCTCACTTGGCATCTGACGAAGCCAATTGTAACCCGCCCGTTCTCGAGGATCTTCGAGGCAGCGGCCTCCTCTAACCTGACGAAGGCCAGGCGTTGCTGCCTGGCGTTTGGCCTTGTTAGACCGACCGTGATTTCCCCCCTGTAGTCAGGGAGCGCCCCTCTCAGCGCCCCCTCTATCTCCTCCGCCGTCGTCCAGCTGTCAAAGTCTCTAACTTCCAACAGGGACCTCGGCACCAGCTCCCTTACGGTGCCCGTGCCGCCTACCGCCGTTCTCAAGGCGCTTGCCAGTGACGCCTTGTTTTCGGCGGTAGCCCGCCCCAGTTCCAGGAGCACCCCGCCGGCCCTGGTCTGCCGGACCGCTCTGACTTCCACTCCGATTTTCGTCGGCTCAACCTTCTCTCGGATAGCCTTGACGACTTCCGCGAAGGTGGAGCCTTCGGAGGGGGTCAGAAGCACCGCATCGGGCTTTTTCTTTTTCCTTCCTCCTCTGCGCCTTTTCCTCTTCCTCCGCTTGATAGCCGCGGGCTCCCGTTGGTCCTGCTCCCCGCCTGCTTTCGCCGCCTTCTCCTTCTTTTTCCGCCTTTTCCCCACAACCTCTGACCACTGGGTCTCAGTCGTGGCCTGAGCAGCAATTGTGGGCGGATCGACGGCAGCATGCTTAGCGACAGCTCGGGGCTTCTTTGAGCTCCTCTTCGCATCAGCTTTGGGGGAGCTTGTTGCCTTTCGCTTGCCGCCGCCCGGGGCTGCTGGAGGGGCCCGTTCAGGCACTTCGGCCAGTTTCGCGTTGATTTTTCTTATTGCCTTGTTGGCAGAGGCCACCCTGTCGACAAACTCCTCAAGCTTTGGTAGCCCCTGCTTGATGTCATTATTGACGTTTTTCTGCCTTTTTGTTGAAGTCACCATTTCCTTCAGCACGGCCCTTATGTCTTCGAGCCGGTCGTCGGACTCCTTTACGGCCGCCTCGAGCCGCCTCACGTGCTCCATCCAGGGGGTGTTTTCCCCCTCCGTCCCAGAAGACACCGTTGGGCCCGTCGGCGTCACGGGTGCCGCAGCTACCGCCGCAGCTCCGGCCCCGTCGATCGCGTCTTGGAGCTGTAGTGAGCTTCGATTTTCGGCCTCCTTGGTTGTTGTTGTTATTCCGCTGCTTACGAGAGGCTGGGTAACGCCCTCGAAACGTGCCGGCGGTGACCTAATTACTTTGGCCCTTATTCCGAACAAGGCTTGTTGTTCAGCGGCTAGTTCAGCCGCTTTCCTTAGTCTTTCCGCCTCATCGATCTCCTCCCTTTTTCCTTCGTCTAGTATTTGTTTTGATTTTTCTGTTTCTTCCATTTTCTGTTCCCACGAGTTTTGCCGGAAAGGATGGTCCACCCTGGCAGAGCCGCATTACCAGGGTAAGGCACTTTTACACACCGACCTTGCCCGGGCATCGGTGGGGACCGTTTGCGACCGGCCTCTTTACCACCGGCCGGCCACTCAGCCCTCAGCACGGTACCTTGACACCTTGGCTTAAGTGGGCGCTGATTTTGGTTCACCCCAGGGTATTTGATTTCCCTGGTACCTCCTTGGAGGCGTTCCCCTATCCACCGCCTGGGGAGGCGTCCGATCCGGGACCAGCAAAACCCGGCACCCGAAGGTTTCGGATGTATTATGTATTATGTATTATGTATTATGTATTATGTATTATGTATTATGTATTATGTATTATGTATTATGTATTATGTATTATGTATTATGTATTATGTATTATGTATTATGTATTATGTATTATGTATTATGTATTATGTATTATGTATTATGTATTATGTATTATGTATTATGTATTATGTATTATGTATTATGTATTATGTATTATGTATTATGTATTATGTATTATGTATTATGTATTATGTATTATGTATTATGTATTATGTATTATGTATTATGTATTATGTATTATGTATTATGTATTATGTATTATGTATTATGTATTATGTATTATGTATTATGTATTATGTATTATGTATTATGTATTATGTATTATGTATTATGTATTATGTATTATGTATTATGTATTATGTATTATGTATTATGTATTATGTATTATGTATTATGTATTATGTATTATGTATTATGTATTATGTATTATGTATTATGTATTATGTATTATGTATTATGTATTATGTATTATGTATTATGTATTATGTATTATGTATTATGTATTATGTATTATGTATTATGTATTATGTATTATGTATTATGTATTATGTATTATGTATTATGTATTATGTATTATGTATTATGTATTATGTATTATGTATTATGTATTATGTATTATGTATTATGTATTATGTATTATGTATTATGTATTATGTATTATGTATTATGTATTATGTATTATGTATTATGTATTATGTATTATGTATTATGTATTATGTATTATGTATTATGTATTATGTATTATGTATTATGTATTATGTATTATGTATTATGTATTATGTATTATGTATTATGTATTATGTATTATGTATTATGTATTATGTATTATGTATTATGTATTATGTATTATGTATTATGTATTATGTATTATGTATTATGTATTATGTATTATGTATTATGTATTATGTATTATGTATTATGTATTATGTATTATGTATTATGTATTATGTATTATGTATTATGTATTATGTATTATGTATTATGTATTATGTATTATGTATTATGTATTATGTATTATGTATTATGTATTATGTATTATGTATTATGTATTATGTATTATGTATTATGTATTATGTATTATGTATTATGTATTATGTATTATGTATTATGTATTATGTATTATGTATTATGTATTATGTATTATGTATTATGTATTATGTATTATGTATTATGTATTATGTATTATGTATTATGTATTATGTATTATGTATTATGTATTATGTATTATGTATTATGTATTATGTATTATGTATTATGTATTATGTATTATGTATTATGTATTATGTATTATGTATTATGTATTATGTATTATGTATTATGTATTATGTATTATGTATTATGTATTATGTATTATGTATTATGTATTATGTATTATGTATTATGTATTATGTATTATGTATTATGTATTATGTATTATGTATTATGTATTATGTATTATGTATTATGTATTATGTATTATGTATTATGTATTATGTATTATGTATTATGTATTATGTATTATGTATTATGTATTATGTATTATGTATTATGTATTATGTATTATGTATTATGTATTATGTATTATGTATTATGTATTATGTATTATGTATTATGTATTATGTATTATGTATTATGTATTATGTATTATGTATTATGTATTATGTATTATGTATTATGTATTATGTATTATGTATTATGTATTATGTATTATGTATTATGTATTATGTATTATGTATTATGTATTATGTATTATGTATTATGTATTATGTATTATGTATTATGTATTATGTATTATGTATTATGTATTATGTATTATGTATTATGTATTATGTATTATGTATTATGTATTATGTATTATGTATTATGTATTATGTATTATGTATTATGTATTATGTATTATGTATTATGTATTATGTATTATGTATTATGTATTATGTATTATGTATTATGTATTATGTATTATGTATTATGTATTATGTATTATGTATTATGTATTATGTATTATGTATTATGTATTATGTATTATGTATTATGTATTATGTATTATGTATTATGTATTATGTATTATGTATTATGTATTATGTATTATGTATTATGTATTATGTATTATGTATTATGTATTATGTATTATGTATTATGTATTATGTATTATGTATTATGTATTATGTATTATGTATTATGTATTATGTATTATGTATTATGTATTATGTATTATGTATTATGTATTATGTATTATGTATTATGTATTATGTATTATGTATTATGTATTATGTATTATGTATTATGTATTATGTATTATGTATTATGTATTATGTATTATGTATTATGTATTATGTATTATGTATTATGTATTATGTATTATGTATTATGTATTATGTATTATGTATTATGTATTATGTATTATGTATTATGTATTATGTATTATGTATTATGTATTATGTATTATGTATTATGTATTATGTATTATGTATTATGTATTATGTATTATGTATTATGTATTATGTATTATGTATTATGTATTATGTATTATGTATTATGTATTATGTATTATGTATTATGTATTATGTATTATGTATTATGTATTATGTATTATGTATTATGTATTATGTATTATGTATTATGTATTATGTATTATGTATTATGTATTATGTATTATGTATTATGTATTATGTATTATGTATTATGTATTATG
>CAWLCO010000028.1:0-50000 GCA_963855945.1 Thereva nobilitata | reverse complement strand
TTATGTATTATGTATTATGTATTATGTATTATGTATTATGTATTATGTATTATGTATTATGTATTATGTATTATGTATTATGTATTATGTATTATGTATTATGTATTATGTATTATGTATTATGTATTATGTATTATGTATTATGTATTATGTATTATGTATTATGTATTATGTATTATGTATTATGTATTATGTATTATGTATTATGTATTATGTATTATGTATTATGTATTATGTATTATGTATTATGTATTATGTATTATGTATTATGTATTATGTATTATGTATTATGTATTATGTATTATGTATTATGTATTATGTATTATGTATTATGTATTATGTATTATGTATTATGTATTATGTATTATGTATTATGTATTATGTATTATGTATTATGTATTATGTATTATGTATTATGTATTATGTATTATGTATTATGTATTATGTATTATGTATTATGTATTATGTATTATGTATTATGTATTATGTATTATGTATTATGTATTATGTATTATGTATTATGTATTATGTATTATGTATTATGTATTATGTATTATGTATTATGTATTATGTATTATGTATTATG
Organism: Thereva nobilitata; assembly: GCA_963855945.1. Lineage (NCBI taxonomy): Eukaryota > Metazoa > Arthropoda > Insecta > Diptera > Therevidae > Thereva > Thereva nobilitata. Next base: position 49,414 of record CAWLCO010000028.1, on the reverse strand, counting down.
TATTATGTATTATGTATATGTATTATGTATTATGTATTATGTATTATGTATTATGTATTATGTATTATGTATTATGTATTATGTATTATGTATTATGTATTATGTATTATGTATTATGTATTATGTATTATGTATTATGTATTATGTATTATGTATTATGTATTATGTATTATGTATTATGTATTATGTATTATGTATTATGTATTATGTATTATGTATTATGTATTATGTATTATGTATTATGTATTATGTATTATGTATTATGTATTATGTATTATGTATTATGTATTATGTATTATGTATTATGTATTATGTATTATGTATTATGTATTATGTATTATGTATTATGTATTATGTATTATGTATTATGTATTATGTATTATGTATTATGTATTATGTATTATGTATTATGTATTATGTATTATGTATTATGTATTATGTATTATGTATTATGTATTATGTATTATGTATTATGTATTATGTATTATGTATTATGTATTATGTATTATGTATTATGTATTATGTATTATGTATTATGTATTATGTATTATGTATTATGTATTATGTATTATGTATTATGTATTATGTATTATGTATTATGTATTATGTATTATGTATTATGTATTATGTATTATGTATTATGTATTATGTATTATGTATTATGTATTATGTATTATGTATTATGTATTATGTATTATGTATTATGTATTATGTATTATGTATTATGTATTATGTATTATGTATTATGTATTATGTATTATGTATTATGTATTATGTATTATGTATTATGTATTATGTATTATGTATTATGTATTATGTATTATGTATTATGTATTATGTATTATGTATTATGTATTATGTATTATGTATTATGTATTATGTATTATGTATTATGTATTATGTATTATGTATTATGTATTATGTATTATGTATTATGTATTATGTATTATGTATTATGTATTATGTATTATGTATTATGTATTATGTATTATGTATTATGTATTATGTATTATGTATTATGTATTATGTATTATGTATTATGTATTATGTATTATGTATTATGTATTATGTATTATGTATTATGTATTATGTATTATGTATTATGTATTATGTATTATGTATTATGTATTATGTATTATGTATTATGTATTATGTATTATGTATTATGTATTATGTATTATGTATTATGTATTATGTATTATGTATTATGTATTATGTATTATGTATTATGTATTATGTATTATGTATTATGTATTATGTATTATGTATTATGTATTATGTATTATGTATTATGTATTATGTATTATGTATTATGTATTATGTATTATGTATTATGTATTATGTATTATGTATTATGTATTATGTATTATGTATTATGTATTATGTATTATGTATTATGTATTATGTATTATGTATTATGTATTATGTATTATGTATTATGTATTATGTATTATGTATTATGTATTATGTATTATGTATTATGTATTATGTATTATGTATTATGTATTATGTATTATGTATTATGTATTATGTATTATGTATTATGTATTATGTATTATGTATTATGTATTATGTATTATGTATTATGTATTATGTATTATGTATTATGTATTATGTATTATGTATTATGTATTATGTATTATGTATTATGTATTATGTATTATGTATTATGTATTATGTATTATGTATTATGTATTATGTATTATGTATTATGTATTATGTATTATGTATTATGTATTATGTATTATGTATTATGTATTATGTATTATGTATTATGTATTATGTATTATGTATTATGTATTATGTATTATGTATTATGTATTATGTATTATGTATTATGTATTATGTATTATGTATTATGTATTATGTATTATGTATTATGTATTATGTATTATGTATTATGTATTATGTATTATGTATTATGTATTATGTATTATGTATTATGTATTATGTATTATGTATTATGTATTATGTATTATGTATTATGTATTATGTATTATGTATTATGTATTATGTATTATGTATTATGTATTATGTATTATGTATTATGTATTATGTATTATGTATTATGTATTATGTATTATGTATTATGTATTATGTATTATGTATTATGTATTATGTATTATGTATTATGTATTATGTATTATGTATTATGTATTATGTATTATGTATTATGTATTATGTATTATGTATTATGTATTATGTATTATGTATTATGTATTATGTATTATGTATTATGTATTATGTATTATGTATTATGTATTATGTATTATGTATTATGTATTATGTATTATGTATTATGTATTATGTATTATGTATTATGTATTATGTATTATGTATTATGTATTATGTATTATGTATTATGTATTATGTATTATGTATTATGTATTATGTATTATGTATTATGTATTATGTATTATGTATTATGTATTATGTATTATGTATTATGTATTATGTATTATGTATTATGTATTATGTATTATGTATTATGTATTATGTATTATGTATTATGTATTATGTATTATGTATTATGTATTATGTATTATGTATTATGTATTATGTATTATGTATTATGTATTATGTATTATGTATTATGTATTATGTATTATGTATTATGTATTATGTATTATGTATTATGTATTATGTATTATGTATTATGTATTATGTATTATGTATTATGTATTATGTATTATGTATTATGTATTATGTATTATGTATTATGTATTATGTATTATGTATTATGTATTATGTATTATGTATTATGTATTATGTATTATGTATTATGTATTATGTATTATGTATTATGTATTATGTATTATGTATTATGTATTATGTATTATGTATTATGTATTATGTATTATGTATTATGTATTATGTATTATGTATTATGTATTATGTATTATGTATTATGTATTATGTATTATGTATTATGTATTATGTATTATGTATTATGTATTATGTATTATGTATTATGTATTATGTATTATGTATTATGTATTATGTATTATGTATTATGTATTATGTATTATGTATTATGTATTATGTATTATGTATTATGTATTATGTATTATGTATTATGTATTATGTATTATGTATTATGTATTATGTATTATGTATTATGTATTATGTATTATGTATTATGTATTATGTATTATGTATTATGTATTATGTATTATGTATTATGTATTATGTATTATGTATTATGTATTATGTATTATGTATTATGTATTATGTATTATGTATTATGTATTATGTATTATGTATTATGTATTATGTATTATGTATTATGTATTATGTATTATGTATTATGTATTATGTATTATGTATTATGTATTATGTATTATGTATTATGTATTATGTATTATGTATTATGTATTATGTATTATGTATTATGTATTATGTATTATGTATTATGTATTATGTATTATGTATTATGTATTATGTATTATGTATTATGTATTATGTATTATGTATTATGTATTATGTATTATGTATTATGTATTATGTATTATGTATTATGTATTATGTATTATGTATTATGTATTATGTATTATGTATTATGTATTATGTATTATGTATTATGTATTATGTATTATGTATTATGTATTATGTATTATGTATTATGTATTATGTATTATGTATTATGTATTATGTATTATGTATTATGTATTATGTATTATGTATTATGTATTATGTATTATGTATTATGTATTATGTATTATGTATTATGTATTATGTATTATGTATTATGTATTATGTATTATGTATTATGTATTATGTATTATGTATTATGTATTATGTATTATGTATTATGTATTATGTATTATGTATTATGTATTATGTATTATGTATTATGTATTATGTATTATGTATTATGTATTATGTATTATGTATTATGTATTATGTATTATGTATTATGTATTATGTATTATGTATTATGTATTATGTATTATGTATTATGTATTATGTATTATGTATTATGTATTATGTATTATGTATTATGTATTATGTATTATGTATTATGTATTATGTATTATGTATTATGTATTATGTATTATGTATTATGTATTATGTATTATGTATTATGTATTATGTATTATGTATTATGTATTATGTATTATGTATTATGTATTATGTATTATGTATTATGTATTATGTATTATGTATTATGTATTATGTATTATGTATTATGTATTATGTATTATGTATTATGTATTATGTATTATGTATTATGTATTATGTATTATGTATTATGTATTATGTATTATGTATTATGTATTATGTATTATGTATTATGTATTATGTATTATGTATTATGTATTATGTATTATGTATTATGTATTATGTATTATGTATTATGTATTATGTATTATGTATTATGTATTATGTATTATGTATTATGTATTATGTATTATGTATTATGTATTATGTATTATGTATTATGTATTATGTATTATGTATTATGTATTATGTATTATGTATTATGTATTATGTATTATGTATTATGTATTATGTATTATGTATTATGTATTATGTATTATGTATTATGTATTATGTATTATGTATTATGTATTATGTATTATGTATTATGTATTATGTATTATGTATTATGTATTATGTATTATGTATTATGTATTATGTATTATGTATTATGTATTATGTATTATGTATTATGTATTATGTATTATGTATTATGTATTATGTATTATGTATTATGTATTATGTATTATGTATTATGTATTATGTATTATGTATTATGTATTATGTATTATGTATTATGTATTATGTATTATGTATTATGTATTATGTATTATGTATTATGTATTATGTATTATGTATTATGTATTATGTATTATGTATTATGTATTATGTATTATGTATTATGTATTATGTATTATGTATTATGTATTATGTATTATGTATTATGTATTATGTATTATGTATTATGTATTATGTATTATGTATTATGTATTATGTATTATGTATTATGTATTATGTATTATGTATTATGTATTATGTATTATGTATTATGTATTATGTATTATGTATTATGTATTATGTATTATGTATTATGTATTATGTATTATGTATTATGTATTATGTATTATGTATTATGTATTATGTATTATGTATTATGTATTATGTATTATGTATTATGTATTATGTATTATGTATTATGTATTATGTATTATGTATTATGTATTATGTATTATGTATTATGTATTATGTATTATGTATTATGTATTATGTATTATGTATTATGTATTATGTATTATGTATTATGTATTATGTATTATGTATTATGTATTATGTATTATGTATTATGTATTATGTATTATGTATTATGTATTATGTATTATGTATTATGTATTATGTATTATGTATTATGTATTATGTATTATGTATTATGTATTATGTATTATGTATTATGTATTATGTATTATGTATTATGTATTATGTATTATGTATTATGTATTATGTATTATGTATTATGTATTATGTATTATGTATTATGTATTATGTATTATGTATTATGTATTATGTATTATGTATTATGTATTATGTATTATGTATTATGTATTATGTATTATGTATTATGTATTATGTATTATGTATTATGTATTATGTATTATGTATTATGTATTATGTATTATGTATTATGTATTATGTATTATGTATTATGTATTATGTATTATGTATTATGTATTATGTATTATGTATTATGTATTATGTATTATGTATTATGTATTATGTATTATGTATTATGTATTATGTATTATGTATTATGTATTATGTATTATGTATTATGTATTATGTATTATGTATTATGTATTATGTATTATGTATTATGTATTATGTATTATGTATTATGTATTATGTATTATGTATTATGTATTATGTATTATGTATTATGTATTATGTATTATGTATTATGTATTATGTATTATGTATTATGTATTATGTATTATGTATTATGTATTATGTATTATGTATTATGTATTATGTATTATGTATTATGTATTATGTATTATGTATTATGTATTATGTATTATGTATTATGTATTATGTATTATGTATTATGTATTATGTATTATGTATTATGTATTATGTATTATGTATTATGTATTATGTATTATGTATTATGTATTATGTATTATGTATTATGTATTATGTATTATGTATTATGTATTATGTATTATGTATTATGTATTATGTATTATGTATTATGTATTATGTATTATGTATTATGTATTATGTATTATGTATTATGTATTATGTATTATGTATTATGTATTATGTATTATGTATTATGTATTATGTATTATGTATTATGTATTATGTATTATGTATTATGTATTATGTATTATGTATTATGTATTATGTATTATGTATTATGTATTATGTATTATGTATTATGTATTATGTATTATGTATTATGTATTATGTATTATGTATTATGTATTATGTATTATGTATTATGTATTATGTATTATGTATTATGTATTATGTATTATGTATTATGTATTATGTATTATGTATTATGTATTATGTATTATGTATTATGTATTATGTATTATGTATTATGTATTATGTATTATGTATTATGTATTATGTATTATGTATTATGTATTATGTATTATGTATTATGTATTATGTATTATGTATTATGTATTATGTATTATGTATTATGTATTATGTATTATGTATTATGTATTATGTATTATGTATTATGTATTATGTATTATGTATTATGTATTATGTATTATGTATTATGTATTATGTATTATGTATTATGTATTATGTATTATGTATTATGTATTATGTATTATGTATTATGTATTATGTATTATGTATTATGTATTATGTATTATGTATTATGTATTATGTATTATGTATTATGTATTATGTATTATGTATTATGTATTATGTATTATGTATTATGTATTATGTATTATGTATTATGTATTATGTATTATGTATTATGTATTATGTATTATGTATTATGTATTATGTATTATGTATTATGTATTATGTATTATGTATTATGTATTATGTATTATGTATTATGTATTATGTATTATGTATTATGTATTATGTATTATGTATTATGTATTATGTATTATGTATTATGTATTATGTATTATGTATTATGTATTATGTATTATGTATTATGTATTATGTATTATGTATTATGTATTATGTATTATGTATTATGTATTATGTATTATGTATTATGTATTATGTATTATGTATTATGTATTATGTATTATGTATTATGTATTATGTATTATGTATTATGTATTATGTATTATGTATTATGTATTATGTATTATGTATTATGTATTATGTATTATGTATTATGTATTATGTATTATGTATTATGTATTATGTATTATGTATTATGTATTATGTATTATGTATTATGTATTATGTATTATGTATTATGTATTATGTATTATGTATTATGTATTATGTATTATGTATTATGTATTATGTATTATGTATTATGTATTATGTATTATGTATTATGTATTATGTATTATGTATTATGTATTATGTATTATGTATTATGTATTATGTATTATGTATTATGTATTATGTATTATGTATTATGTATTATGTATTATGTATTATGTATTATGTATTATGTATTATGTATTATGTATTATGTATTATGTATTATGTATTATGTATTATGTATTATGTATTATGTATTATGTATTATGTATTATGTATTATGTATTATGTATTATGTATTATGTATTATGTATTATGTATTATGTATTATGTATTATGTATTATGTATTATGTATTATGTATTATGTATTATGTATTATGTATTATGTATTATGTATTATGTATTATGTATTATGTATTATGTATTATGTATTATGTATTATGTATTATGTATTATGTATTATGTATTATGTATTATGTATTATGTATTATGTATTATGTATTATGTATTATGTATTATGTATTATGTATTATGTATTATGTATTATGTATTATGTATTATGTATTATGTATTATGTATTATGTATTATGTATTATGTATTATGTATTATGTATTATGTATTATGTATTATGTATTATGTATTATGTATTATGTATTATGTATTATGTATTATGTATTATGTATTATGTATTATGTATTATGTATTATGTATTATGTATTATGTATTATGTATTATGTATTATGTATTATGTATTATGTATTATGTATTATGTATTATGTATTATGTATTATGTATTATGTATTATGTATTATGTATTATGTATTATGTATTATGTATTATGTATTATGTATTATGTATTATGTATTATGTATTATGTATTATGTATTATGTATTATGTATTATGTATTATGTATTATGTATTATGTATTATGTATTATGTATTATGTATTATGTATTATGTATTATGTATTATGTATTATGTATTATGTATTATGTATTATGTATTATGTATTATGTATTATGTATTATGTATTATGTATTATGTATTATGTATTATGTATTATGTATTATGTATTATGTATTATGTATTATGTATTATGTATTATGTATTATGTATTATGTATTATGTATTATGTATTATGTATTATGTATTATGTATTATGTATTATGTATTATGTATTATGTATTATGTATTATGTATTATGTATTATGTATTATGTATTATGTATTATGTATTATGTATTATGTATTATGTATTATGTATTATGTATTATGTATTATGTATTATGTATTATGTATTATGTATTATGTATTATGTATTATGTATTATGTATTATGTATTATGTATTATGTATTATGTATTATGTATTATGTATTATGTATTATGTATTATGTATTATGTATTATGTATTATGTATTATGTATTATGTATTATGTATTATGTATTATGTATTATGTATTATGTATTATGTATTATGTATTATGTATTATGTATTATGTATTATGTATTATGTATTATGTATTATGTATTATGTATTATGTATTATGTATTATGTATTATGTATTATGTATTATGTATTATGTATTATGTATTATGTATTATGTATTATGTATTATGTATTATGTATTATGTATTATGTATTATGTATTATGTATTATGTATTATGTATTATGTATTATGTATTATGTATTATGTATTATGTATTATGTATTATGTATTATGTATTATGTATTATGTATTATGTATTATGTATTATGTATTATGTATTATGTATTATGTATTATGTATTATGTATTATGTATTATGTATATGTATTATGTATTATTTATTATGTATTATGTATTATGTATTATGTATTATGTATTATGTATTATGTATTATGTATTATGTATTATGTATTATGTATTATGTATTATGTATTATGTATTATGTATTATGTATTATGTATTATGTATTATGTATTATGTATTATGTATTATGTATTATGTATTATGTATTATGTATTATGTATTATGTATTATGTATTATGTATTATGTATTATGTATTATGTATTATGTATTATGTATTATGTATTATGTATTATGTATTATGTATTATGTATTATGTATTATGTATTATGTATTATGTATTATGTATTATGTATTATGTATTATGTATTATGTATTATGTATTATGTATTATGTATTATGTATTATGTATTATGTATTATGTATTATGTATTATGTATTATGTATTATGTATTATGTATTATGTATTATGTATTATGTATTATGTATTATGTATTATGTATTATGTATTATGTATTATGTATTATGTATTATGTATTATGTATTATGTATAGTATATGTATTATGTATTATGTATTATGTATTATGTATTATGTATTATGTATTATGTATTATGTATTATGTATTATGTATTATGTATTATGTATTATGTATTATGTATTATGTATTATGTATTATGTATTATGTATTATGTATTATGTATTATGTATTATGTATTATGTATTATGTATTATGTATTATGTATTATGTATTATGTATTATGTATTATGTATTATGTATTATGTATTATGTATTATGTATTATGTATTATGTATTATGTATTATGTATTATGTATTATGTATTATGTATTATGTATTATGTATTATGTATTATGTATTATGTATTATGTATTATGTATTATGTATTATGTATTATGTATTATGTATTATGTATTATGTATTATGTATTATGTATTATGTATTATGTATTATGTATTATGTATTATGTATTATGTATTATGTATTATGTATTATGTATTATGTATTATGTATTATGTATTATGTATTATGTATTATGTATTATGTATTATGTATTATGTATTATGTATTATGTATTATGTATTATGTATTATGTATTATGTATTATGTATTATGTATTATGTATTATGTATTATGTATTATGTATTATGTATTATGTATTATGTATTATGTATTATGTATTATGTATTATGTATTATGTATTATGTATTATGTATTATGTATTATGTATTATGTATTATGTATTATGTATTATGTATTATGTATTATGTATTATGTATTATGTATTATGTATTATGTATTATGTATTATGTATTATGTATTATGTATTATGTATTATGTATTATGTATTATGTATTATGTATTATGTATTATGTATTATGTATTATGTATTATGTATTATGTATTATGTATTATGTATTATGTATTATGTATTATGTATTATGTATTATGTATTATGTATTATGTATTATGTATTATGTATTATGTATTATGTATTATGTATTATGTATTATGTATTATGTATTATGTATTATGTATTATGTATTATGTATTATGTATTATGTATTATGTATTATGTATTATGTATTATGTATTATGTATTATGTATTATGTATTATGTATTATGTATTATGTATTATGTATTATGTATTATGTATTATGTATTATGTATTATGTATTATGTATTATGTATTATGTATTATGTATTATGTATTATGTATTATGTATTATGTATTATGTATTATGTATTATGTATTATGTATTATGTATTATGTATTATGTATTATGTATTATGTATTATGTATTATGTATTATGTATTATGTATTATGTATTATGTATTATGTATTATGTATTATGTATTATGTATTATGTATTATGTATTATGTATTATGTATTATGTATTATGTATTATGTATTATGTATTATGTATTATGTATTATGTATTATGTATTATGTATTATGTATTATGTATTATGTATTATGTATTATGTATTATGTATTATGTATTATGTATTATGTATTATGTATTATGTATTATGTATTATGTATTATGTATTATGTATTATGTATTATGTATTATGTATTATGTATTATGTATTATGTATTATGTATTATGTATTATGTATTATGTATTATGTATTATGTATTATGTATTATGTATTATGTATTATGTATTATGTATTATGTATTATGTATTATGTATTATGTATTATGTATTATGTATTATGTATTATGTATTATGTATTATGTATTATGTATTATGTATTATGTATTATGTATTATGTATTATGTATTATGTATTATGTATTATGTATTATGTATTATGTATTATGTATTATGTATTATGTATTATGTATTATGTATTATGTATTATGTATTATGTATTATGTATTATGTATTATGTATTATGTATTATGTATTATGTATTATGTATTATGTATTATGTATTATGTATTATGTATTATGTATTATGTATTATGTATTATGTATTATGTATTATGTATTATGTATTATGTATTATGTATTATGTATTATGTATTATGTATTATGTATTATGTATTATGTATTATGTATTATGTATTATGTATTATGTATTATGTATTATGTATTATGTATTATGTATTATGTATTATGTATTATGTATTATGTATTATGTATTATGTATTATGTATTATGTATTATGTATTATGTATTATGTATTATGTATTATGTATTATGTATTATGTATTATGTATTATGTATTATGTATTATGTATTATGTATTATGTATTATGTATTATGTATTATGTATTATGTATTATGTATTATGTATTATGTATTATGTATTATGTATTATGTATTATGTATTATGTATTATGTATTATGTATTATGTATTATGTATTATGTATTATGTATTATGTATTATGTATTATGTATTATGTATTATGTATTATGTATTATGTATTATGTATTATGTATTATGTATTATGTATTATGTATTATGTATTATGTATTATGTATTATGTATTATGTATTATGTATTATGTATTATGTATTATGTATTATGTATTATGTATTATGTATTATGTATTATGTATTATGTATTATGTATTATGTATTATGTATTATGTATTATGTATTATGTATTATGTATTATGTATTATGTATTATGTATTATGTATTATGTATTATGTATTATGTATTATGTATTATGTATTATGTATTATGTATTATGTATTATGTATTATGTATTATGTATTATGTATTATGTATTATGTATTATGTATTATGTATTATGTATTATGTATTATGTATTATGTATTATGTATTATGTATTATGTATTATGTATTATGTATTATGTATTATGTATTATGTATTATGTATTATGTATTATGTATTATGTATTATGTATTATGTATTATGTATTATGTATTATGTATTATGTATTATGTATTATGTATTATGTATTATGTATTATGTATTATGTATTATGTATTATGTATTATGTATTATGTATTATGTATTATGTATTATGTATTATGTATTATGTATTATGTATTATGTATTATGTATTATGTATTATGTATTATGTATTATGTATTATGTATTATGTATTATGTATTATGTATTATGTATTATGTATTATGTATTATGTATTATGTATTATGTATTATGTATTATGTATTATGTATTATGTATTATGTATTATGTATTATGTATTATGTATTATGTATTATGTATTATGTATTATGTATTATGTATTATGTATTATGTATTATGTATTATGTATTATGTATTATGTATTATGTATTATGTATTATGTATTATGTATTATGTATTATGTATTATGTATTATGTATTATGTATTATGTATTATGTATTATGTATTATGTATTATGTATTATGTATTATGTATTATGTATTATGTATTATGTATTATGTATTATGTATTATGTATTATGTATTATGTATTATGTATTATGTATTATGTATTATGTATTATGTATTATGTATTATGTATTATGTATTATGTATTATGTATTATGTATTATGTATTATGTATTATGTATTATGTATTATGTATTATGTATTATGTATTATGTATTATGTATTATGTATTATGTATTATGTATTATGTATTATGTATTATGTATTATGTATTATGTATTATGTATTATGTATTATGTATTATGTATTATGTATTATGTATTATGTATTATGTATTATGTATTATGTATTATGTATTATGTATTATGTATTATGTATTATGTATTATGTATTATGTATTATGTATTATGTATTATGTATTATGTATTATGTATTATGTATTATGTATTATGTATTATGTATTATGTATTATGTATTATGTATTATGTATTATGTATTATGTATTATGTATTATGTATTATGTATTATGTATTATGTATTATGTATTATGTATTATGTATTATGTATTATGTATTATGTATTATGTATTATGTATTATGTATTATGTATTATGTATTATGTATTATGTATTATGTATTATGTATTATGTATTATGTATTATGTATTATGTATTATGTATTATGTATTATGTATTATGTATTATGTATTATGTATTATGTATTATGTATTATGTATTATGTATTATGTATTATGTATTATGTATTATGTATTATGTATTATGTATTATGTATTATGTATTATGTATTATGTATTATGTATTATGTATTATGTATTATGTATTATGTATTATGTATTATGTATTATGTATTATGTATTATGTATTATGTATTATGTATTATGTATTATGTATTATGTATTATGTATTATGTATTATGTATTATGTATTATGTATTATGTATTATGTATTATGTATTATGTATTATGTATTATGTATTATGTATTATGTATTATGTATTATGTATTATGTATTATGTATTATGTATTATGTATTATGTATTATGTATTATGTATTATGTATTATGTATTATGTATTATGTATTATGTATTATGTATTATGTATTATGTATTATGTATTATGTATTATGTATTATGTATTATGTATTATGTATTATGTATTATGTATTATGTATTATGTATTATGTATTATGTATTATGTATTATGTATTATGTATTATGTATTATGTATTATGTATTATGTATTATGTATTATGTATTATGTATTATGTATTATGTATTATGTATTATGTATTATGTATTATGTATTATGTATTATGTATTATGTATTATGTATTATGTATTATGTATTATGTATTATGTATTATGTATTATGTATTATGTATTATGTATTATGTATTATGTATTAGGTATTATGTATTATGTATTATGTATTATGTATTTCCGTCCTTCGGGTGCCGGGTTTTGCTGGTCCCGGATCGGACGCCTCCCCAGGCGGTGGATAGGGGAACGCCTCCAAGGAGGTACCAGGGAAATCAAATACCCTGGGGTGAACCAAAATCAGCGCCCACTTAAGCCAAGGTGTCAAGGTACCGTGCCGATGGCTGAGTGGCCAGCCGGTGGTAAAAGAGGCTGGTCGCAAACGGTCCCCACCGATGCCCGGGCAAGGTCGGTGCGTAAAAGTGCCTTACCCTGGTAAGCGGCTCTGCCAGGGTGGACCACCCCTTCCGGCAATACTCGTGGGAATTTAGATGGAGACAAAAAATCAAAAAATAAAAACAAACACCGATAAACCAGTTTCAGAAACTGAAAAAGAAGCCGCTGAACTGGCAAGAATAGAGGCTGAAAGAAAGGATGCTGAACTGGCTGCGGAACGGCAGGCCCTGTTCGGGAGGAAGGCGAGGGTGGCGAGGTCGCCGCCGCCTCTCCCGGGTAGGGCAGACATCAACAGGGAGGAGCGCAGGGGCGCGCTGACCGACACGGAGCTGGCCTCCACCGCCAATCCCGACCGGTCTGGAGCTGCGGCGATGGCCGCGGGCCCTGCGGCCCCAAAAGCTGCAGGGACGACATCGGACGGGGAAGAGGAGGAATGCGGCCGCCAGGCAAATGCTCTCATGGGGCAACTTGAGGCAGCCGTTAACGCCTTCGACGAGCAGTTGAAGACAATGAGAGAGATTATTGCGGAGATGTTGGCTGCGGTCAAGAGGCAGCCAAACGTCACCAACGCAATTAAGCTGGGACTGCCGAGGCTTGCGGAGTGCGTTGACAAGGTGGCCTTCGTCAACAAGAAGACGGCAGATGTGAGGACGGAAATTGCCAAGGAAATCCTCTCCCTTGGACGGGCCTCTACAGCACCCGCGGAGGGCGATGGCCAGTCAAAACGGAAGGCCACAAGCTCTCCAAAGGACGATGGGAAGAGGAGTAGCAAGAAGCCTCGCGCAGTCGCCGAGCCCACAACCGAGACCCAGTGGTCGGAGGTTGTGGGAAAGAAGAAAAAGAGAGAAAGGGCGAAAGCAAAAAAGCAAGAGCAGCAGGAGTCAGCAAAAGCCAATACGCCGGCAGAGAAAAGCGAGAAAAATAAGAAGAAGAAGAAGAAAACGAGAAAGAAGAAAAAGCCCGACGCGGTGCTCCTGACCCCCTCCGAAGGCTCCACGTTCGCGGAAGTCGTTAAGACTATCCGTGAGAAGGTTGAGCCGGCAAAAATCGGAGTGGAGGTCAGGGCGGTTCGGCAGACCCGGGCCGGCGGGGTGCTGCTGGAGCTGGGCCACACCACCGCCGAAAATAAGGCGTCATTGGCGGGCGCCTTGAGATCGGCGATAGAAGGGAGGGGCACCGTCAGGGAGCTGGTGTCGAAGTCTCTGTTAGAGGTCAGAGACTTCGACAGCTGGACGACGCCGGCGGAGGTCGAGGAGGCAATTAGAAGGGCGCTCCCTGATGGTTACGCGGGGGAGATTCTGGTTTCCCTGACGAGGCCAAACGCCAGGCAGCAGCGCCTCGCCTTCGTTAGGATGGAGGAGGCTGCCGCGGCAAAGGTACTAGAGGGCGGGCGCGTGCTTATTGGTTTCGTCCGATGCCACGTGAGACGCGGAACCGACGTGAAACGCTGTTTCCGCTGTCTCGGGTACGGACACCTTAGCACAACCTGTAAGGGGCCGGATAGGAGCAGGCTGTGCTACCGCTGTGGCGGGGCGGACCACAAGAGTGCGGGCTGTACAGCCGACCCCTCGTGCTTCCTGTGTTCGGCGGGGAACATGGGGGACACGAGTCATGTGGCGGGATCGAAAGGCTGTAAAGCCTTCCGGGAGGGTCTAGGAAAGGCTTCGCGATGATCCGTATTCTACAAGCGAACCTCCACAGGAGTAGGACGGCCCATGACCTCCTGGCCCAGCTCTGCACCGAGAAAGGCGCTGATATAGTGATTATCAGCGAACAGTACCGGGAAAGAGCTGGGTCGGGATGGCATGCCGACGACCTCGGCACCGCGGCCATCTGGATCCCAAACCCACGAAACTTCTGTGTCGAGGGAGTGGGATCCGGGTGCGGTTTTGTTTGGGCGAAATGCAACGCCACGGTTTATGTGAGCGTGTATCTCACTCCAAACGACCGGATAGATGACTTCCAGGAAAAACTGGACAGTCTGGAGGACGAACTCCGGGTGATGCAGGGAGACCTGGTGGTCGCTGGGGATTTCAACGCCAGAGCTGTCGAATGGGGGGAGGCCCGGCCAAATTCCCGTGGAAGGAGGGTGATGGACATGGTGTCCCGGCTGGGACTAGTTGTCCTAAACACCGGGTCCTCGCCAACCTTCAGAAGGCCGGGCCAAAGGGGGACAATCCCAGACATCTCCCTAGCCAGCGAACATCTGGCAGCGCGAGTGGCAGACTGGAGGGTGATCGAAGACTTCACGGGAAGCGATCACCAGTACATCATGTTCCATGTACATGATGTGCGGCCGGCTACCACTGCTCGTGTGGCGCGCCCCCCCAGATGGAACGTTGGGGGAATGAATCCCGTGACGTTCTCCGCGGCTCTGGAGCGTGGCCAGCAATCCCTGCCTGCCGTCCCCGAAGATCTATCGCCGCCTGAACGAGCAGAACGGATGACCGCACGGACGATGCGAATCATCCGAAATGCTTGCGAAGAAGCAGTGCCGAGACGCGGGTCGAGTCGACGAGGTCGCCCTGCTTATTGGTGGACGGATGAGATCGCGGAACTCCGCAGGACGTGCCTACGACTCCGTCGGCAGGTACAGAGGGCGAGAGTCCGCGATACCTACGCAGCCCCTTTGGCCGCAGCGTTTCAAGCGGCCAAAAAATCCCTCAAGCGAGCCATCAAAGATAGCCAGCGAAGATGCTGGAGGGCCCTCATGCAGGACGTGGACCGGGACCCGTGGGGACTGGGGTACAGGATTGTCACCAGGAGGCTGGGGGTGATTAGCAATTAGAAGAGTACTTCTAAACAAGTGTAGCGGATTTGTTGTTGAGGAATATTTTAAATAAGTAACGCACACACCTTGATTCACAATTTCTTAATCCTTTTATTTTCTTTGTCCATCTCACACATGATTTTACAATTCATTTAGATATTTTTACATAAATCCCGTTATCCCTGGTTTTTTATTCAAAGAAACCATATAATTAATGCCAAAAAAAATATATAAAAATCCGTAATACAACTAACAACCCAAAGAATTCAACTTAAATTTTTATAATAACAATATAATGCAAAAATTCAATTTTTTTTTTTCCTAAGATTAATATGGGCAACGTTCTTCTATTTAATAAACCCGTTATCTTCTTCAATTTTCTCTCATAATTCCATAAGTATATGTTCCTGAGAAATAATATGCTATTAAACCGTTCATTTGGCAAACGTAACTTCGATATTTTCAGTAATAATCATTAATTCTAATATTTTCAATTCCCTCGTGGATTAATTGTAAAAAAAATTTTTTATGGTACTGACGCAAATTTTACTGGTTTCTTTCTTAGAATAAGTAACTGTTGTCTGACAACATAAATTCCCTCGTTGATAACGGTTCGGACGCAAATTTCATTGTTTTTTCACAAATTCCCTCGTTGATAAAGTGTTTATTGGTTTTTACTCTAAAGACGCACGGTTTACTGCCCTTTCATATGCATAATTGGTTAAATTCCCTCGTTGAGACCAAGAAAAAGGTGAGAATTAATTTCAGATAAATAACAAGAGCATTTCCAAACCCTAATGACCAATGGCATTACTCGGGTTCATACTGCTTGTTACTCTGATTACCTTCTCTCCAAACTAGTAGTGATTCCAATGAAGTCCAAATGAAAACTGATCTGTCCAGCGCTGCCCATGAAACTCTAGCCTCTGTCCGCTGGTCTTCGGCTTTGGTGTCGATAAAAACTAGTACAATTAGTACAGTGATCGACATTAGTACATCGATCGATCGTCCATTTTAGAAAGAAAAATTGCTAGTTCTAAATTGCTAAGTTATTTTTTGGTTTTTTGGTTTTTGGACAAATTGTGCTTTATATGAGCATTGTTGGAGGTCCCTTGGTTTTAATTATAATGGATTTTTTGTTTTTTGGTCTCATCGTCGTAGGGAAATTATTGTTATTATTTATTAATCTTGACGGGTTCGCCTGGGTGATGAGGCGAACATTCTCCCCCCTGTTGAACCACATGGTTCGAAAGTTTCCGTACTACGCCTCCTTTGTGATAATGGAAGAACGTTAATCGACCATCGGCTTTCAACTTCAGTCGTACTTGATATCGGTCGGGCAAGTTGATCGTTTTTTCCTTCCGCTTCGTTTTCGAAATGGCCTCGTAGTTGATCCTTTTCAGGACTTCCCTTTCAAGAAAAATGTCGACTCCCTCACGCGTCACAAATCGCTGATGTGTATTTTCGATGCGCTGTTTCAGCTCTTTTATTGTAGTCGTTGGTCTCAAAATTGAGAGTGAATGCTCTCGTGCACCATTTATGATCGCTGGGTTTGGTAACGTTGCGTTTGTGTGCGGAGTATTAGTTAAGCGTCTAGACGGATGATTCTGGGATGGCATGCCTTGGTTCGATGCTCGACGTGTTCTGAATTCTGTCTTAGATGTTGTTTGTACGGCACTAGAAGGTTTTACGATTTCACTGCGGGTATCGTTGTCAGGCTCAGCATACATTTCCGGGTCCGACTCGAAGGTTGATGAAAAGAATATCCTTTCGGATAAAATTAGGACGTCTTCGTCGTACTCCATCTAAAAGATAAACCTTGAATGTTACTTAATAGACAGTTTGGACAACACAAAAAAAACAGACGAATATAACGGTTAGAAATTCAACTTAATTATGTTGCCTCTATGGGAAGGCGTACTAGCTTAGTAACTGGTCGTCGTAAAGTGCTGGTTTCTGTTTTGATTTGCGCTACTCTGACAAGTCCGTCGGCGCCTGGATGCACCTCTTCGACTATGCCTAACGGCCATTTTGCTGGCGGCATGTTTTCATTGGTTACTAGAACTACATCTCCGATTTGAAGGTTCCTCCTTTCGTGATTCCACTTAGGTCTGGTTTGGAGTTGATGTAAATACTCCTTTGACCATCTTTTCCAGAAAAGGTGAATTCTTTGTTGAAGCTGCTTCCATCTTTGTGTTAGTGGTGCTTCGACTGCATAATCCGGCTCTGGCAGAGCGTTCAATGGTTGGCCAATCAAAAAATGCCCAGGAGTAAGCAATTCTGGGTTGCTGGGATCTGTGGTGACGTAGCATAATGGTCGTGAGTTCAATATTGCTTCAATTTGGCTTAGTATTGTTGCATACTCTTCGAATGTGCATGTCATATTGCCAATACTACGACGTAAATGGTGTTTTACCGATCGTACCCCCGCTTCCCAAATTCCACCAAAGTGAGGTGCGCCTGGTGGGTTGAAGTGCCAACTGATTGATTGATTGGCGGAATATTTCACAGCTTCTTGTGTTGCATTAGAAATTGCATTTCTCACATCCTTGTCGATTGCCGATCTTGCCCCAATAAAATTGGACCCGCAGTCGGAGTAAATATCCGTACAGAGGCCTCTTCTAGCAATGAACCTTTTCAATGCTGCGATGAATGCATCTGTGGTTAGTGCAGAGACCAATTCAATATGTATGGCTCGTGTTGCCATACACACAAAAATGCACAAGTAAGCCTTCAGAAGTGGCGCCTTTCTTAGAGGCGATGCCTTTACGTGTATGGGTCCAGCATAATCTATTCCGACTTTACAGAAAGGTTTTGTGATGTTAACACGAGCCTCCGGTAAATCACCCATCAATTGTTGACAAGTTTCTTTGCGAAACCTAGCGCATGTTATGCACTTATATATTCTGCTTGCGATAGCTCGCCTAGCATCTAAAATCCAGTACCTACTGCGACTGGTGGCAAGTACCAATGAAGTTCCTCCATGTAAAGTCTCACGATGAATTTTATCTATCAGTAGTGATGTTAGATGATGTGCCTTCGGCAGAATAATTGGATGTTTGCTGTCATATGCAATGGAAGCCTTGGAAAGTCGTCCCTTTACTCGTATGAGTCCTTGAACATCAATAAATGGACTTAGTTGGATTAGTGTGCTCTTGTGTGCTAAAGGTTTATTGTGCAAGAGATTATAATGGTCGTTAGGAAAACTAGTTTTCTGCAATAATCGAAGGACGGTCGCCTCTGCATTGCGCAGTTCACTACTGGAAATGAATCCGATTTGTTTGCTGGTTGGATCCTTACAATTCCCTTTAAAACGTAATATAAGCGCCGTAATTCGTCTTAATTTGTCGTAGGATGAATATCGAGAAAGGAAATCGTCTTGTGCTGTAGTAGCAAAGCTTGCCGCGATGTCTCGTTTAGCCTCTAGGTCCGTAGTTTCTGGAGCTTTTTCGAGTTTGGGCCATTTGTCTTCGCTCTTCGTTAACCAGTCTGGCCCATGCCACCAGATATCTTTAGATAGCAACTCCTTCATCGTGATGCCTCTAGAGGCCAGATCAGCTGGATTTTCTGTGGTTGGCACATGTTGCCAAGTTTCATATTTGACGCTGTCTTGGATTTCAACGACCCTGTTGGCCACGTACGTTTTCCAACGTGAAGGGTGTTCTCTTATCCATTGCAGCACAATTGTGGAATCGGTTCATGCAAATATAGGAACGTTTTCCAGTTCCATGTCCTTGGTAGTGGTTTTAATCAGGCGTGCTAAAATTACTGCTCCATTCAATTCTAAACGAGGAGTTGTGGTTGGTTTAGTGGGTGCCACTCTTGTTTTGGCCGTCAGCAGCATGGCTGATATGCTGCCGTCTTCCTGGATTGTGCGTAGATAAATTACCGCGGCGTATGCCTTGGTTGAGGCGTCGCAGAAGCCATGGAGTTGAATGTATCTTTTACTCGTATATTGGACCCATCGAGGAATTCTTACCCTGGGCAGGTGCTCTAAGTCCTCTTTGAATTTATTCCATTGGTTATTTATAGTCGGCGAAGCTGGTTCGTCCCATGAGCAACCAGTTATCCACATTGCCTGCATAAGAATTTTTGCCACTATTATAATTGGTGCTAGCCAACCAAGTGGATCGTACAACGCCGCGATTTCCGACAGTATGGAACGTTTGGTGGCAATACCTTGTTTTATCTTTGGAGATACCCGAAAGGTGAAGTAATCTTGTTTTGGTATCCATTGTATTCCTAGTGTTTTCAAGGTTTCTACTTCCCCGATGGATAAGGAATCGCAACTTGCGCAATATTCGGGAGGCAAATGATTTAATAACTCTGTGTTGTTGCTGGCCCATTTCCGTAGCTTAAACCCTCCAGATTGCAACATGAGTATTAATTCGTTCTGCAATAATTTAGCGCTTGTGACATCTTCTGCTCCTGTCAGCAAATCGTCGACATAGAAGTCCTTGAATGCTGCCTTGGATGCCAAAGGCCAATTATCTTTTTCATCGTCGGCTAATTGTTGTAGGGTTCTTATTGCCAGATAGGGTGCTGATGACGTGCCAAAAGTGACGGTGTTTAGTTGATAATCTTGTTCTTCACCGGTTTCTGGATGTTTCCAAATAATTCGTTGGTAAGGTCGATGTTCTGGATGAATTAAAATCATTCTATACATCTTTTCTACGTCGGCTATCATGGCAATCTTATATTTCCGCCACTTTAGTAACGTTGCAAAGAGTTTCGGCTGTAATATGGGTCCCTTCAGCAGATATTCATTTAGTGATTTTCCTGTGCTCGTCTTGCATGAAGCGTCAAAGACAACTCTTAATTTAGTTGTTGTACTGTCCTTAAATACAGCATGATGCGGGATATAATAATGTGGAGCATTGTCGACGATAGGAGCTGCCATCTCCATATGCCCAAGCTGTATATACTCGTTGAGACAATGTGTGTACTCTCTAGCCAGATCTGGTTTTCTCCCAAATTGTTTCTGCAGGGTTAAAAATCTTGTGAGCGCCTGTGGTCGAGATTTACCTAATTTAGGAGCTTCGTCGTCTACGAATGGCAGTTTTACTTGATACTGTCCATTTTCCATACGTTTATGGGTCGTTTTGAATATTGTTTGGCATAGTGCTTCCTCCTTTTTGAACACCGGATGCGACGGGTATTCTTCGATTTCAAAAAATTGTTTGAGTCGATTACTCAAATCAGTGTCCGTAGTAGCCATGAGAGATACTGCTTCCGTATTAGCTTGGTGGTTGGTTGGTCCTACCAGAATCCAACCAACTATCGTATTGATGGCTACTGGAGCCGTCTTGTTTCCTCGTATGATACCGTCCAGTAGTATTTGCGCATACACTTTTGCTCCGAGCAGAGCATCTACTTTGCCGGGTTTCCAATAGGTAGGATCGGCTAACTGAAGACCGACCACATGTTGGAAAGTTCCCTTGGCTATTCGTCGCCTTGGTAGTGCATCCGTGATTTCCTTCAAAATTAAAAATTCCTCTTCAACTGTTGGTCCGTTTGACCGCGTAGATTGCAGTTGTAAGGTCGTTTCCTTACGCCCGTTGGCTGCAGGGATATTACATATGCCTGTGATGACCGTAGAGATGGAAGTGCAGGATGTTTGAAGTGTCTTGCAGGCTTCCTCAGTTAGGAAAGATGATTCCGATCCTGGATCGATAAGGCATCTTATTGTTTTTGCTTGTCCTTGTCTACCTCGTGCTACGACTAACGCGGTTGATAGTAGTGCGCGCAACCTATGTCGGGTGACGAACGCTTGGGTGATCTCTTGTTCGGCTGCACCGCAATGATTGTCTTCTTGGTTTGTTTGCAATTGTTTTGGCTTCGAACCCGTTGGTTCACCGTTCTCCCTTATGTGACGTGTGGTAGATTGTTTCCTTGGACCATCCTCATGCAATGATGTATGGTGTCGTTGATTGCATTTGAAACAATTATACCTGCTTTTACACTCCGAGTGAGCATGTTGTTGGGATAGGCAATTCAGGCATCGGCCGGTGGATGTGATTACCTTTCGTCTCGCTTCGGGAGACATCCCCGAGTACTTGGCACACTTTCGTACATAATGTTTACCTTGACAGGCAGGACATCTTCCTTCCTTCATTGTATGTAGCACTGATGTTCTTTCCCTTTGTTGAAGCTTGGGTTTTGTGGGGGTGCTTCTGTGCCCAAGAATATCAGCAATTGATTCTAAGACCGTCAACCGGGTGTTCAAGAAAGATTTAAACTGCTCCATTGTTGGCAATTCTTCACTGGCACCCTGATCCTCTTCCCAAAGTTTCAGGGTATAAAATGGAAGTTTTTGCACTAAAATGTATATTAGTAGCGCGTCCCAAGAACTAGTGTCAACGCATAAACTCTTGAGCTGTTGCAAACATTCTTCAGTCGTGTCAATCAATGTTTTAATTCCCTTATTAGTCTCAGAAATTAGTTTTGGCTGATTGACTAGTTGCTTAAGCTGGTGGTTGACCAAGATTCTGGTGTTTTCAAAACGTTTCTTTAACTTACTCCAAGCCGGTAGATAATCTGCATCCGTTATAGGCGTGTGGCGTAGTACTCGTTCAGCTTCACCCATTAAACACGATTTTAAATGGTGAAGTTTTTGTACTGCCGATAGCCTCGCATTGTTATGCACTAGCGAGGTGAACAAATCCGCGAATGGACGCCACATGTCGTAATCTCCGTTAAACTTGGGTAATGAGATCCGTGGTAATGCTGCATCTTGTTGGACGACGATGGTTGATGACGATTCGTTAGTTGGTGCGGGTGCTTCATTTTCGATTTTACATCGTCGTAGGCCTTCCGCTACCTCACCCATATAATCTGCATATTTCCCCTCCATGATGGAGTAGTAGCCTTCCTTAATATACTCGACCTTCGATTCCTCCTCTGGACACTCTTCGCATATTGTTTGCACTATTTGCAAATCTAGCTCGCAATATTGCTTCCACAAACCCCGTAATTCTTCATCCCGTATTTCATAGAAACCCTGGGTTCTTTTCGCTAAGGCAGCCTTCTTTGCGATTTCAATGTTCTTTTCGATCCGGCCTCTCAAGACGCGTTCCTGAATGAGATGCTGCGCTAAGGTGGTCATCATATGACGTGGTGTATTGCACAAAGAAAACAAGTCTTTATTAGATACCGTACGTATCTACTTCTCTCGTATGAAACAAAAAGAAATTGTGAACGGGCTGTGTACTAAGTTCCTGGATGGAACCACCAAAAAATGATTAGCAATTAGAAGAGTACTTCTAAACAAGTGTAGCGGATTTGTTGTTGAGGAATATTTTAAATAAGTAACGCACACACCTTGATTCACAATTTCTTAATCCTTTTATTTTCTTTGTCCATCTCACACATGATTTTACAATTCATTTAGATATTTTTACATAAATCCCGTTATCCCTGGTTTTTTATTCAAAGAAACCATATAATTAATGCCAAAAAAAATATATAAAAATCCGTAATACAACTAACAACCCAAAGAATTCAACTTAAATTTTTATAATAACAATATAATGCAAAAATTCAATTTTTTTTTTCCTAAGATTAATATGGGCAACGTTCTTCTATTTAATAAACCCGTTATCTTCTTCAATTTTCTCTCATAATTCCATAAGTATATGTTCCTGAGAAATAATATGCTATTAAACCGTTCATTTGGCAAACGTAACTTCGATATTTTCAGTAATAATCATTAATTCTAATATTTTCAATTCCCTCGTGGATTAATTGTAAAAAAAATTTTTTATGGTACTGACGCAAATTTTACTGGTTTCTTTCTTAGAATAAGTAACTGTTGTCTGACAACATAAATTCCCTCGTTGATAACGGTTCGGACGCAAATTTCATTGTTTTTTCACAAATTCCCTCGTTGATAAAGTGTTTATTGGTTTTTACTCTAAAGACGCACGGTTTACTGCCCTTTCATATGCATAATTGGTTAAATTCCCTCGTTGAGACCAAGAAAAAGGTGAGAATTAATTTCAGATAAATAACAAGAGCATTTCCAAACCCTAATGACCAATGGCATTACTCGGGTTCATACTGCTTGTTACTCTGATTACCTTCTCTCCAAACTAGTAGTGATTCCAATGAAGTCCAAATGAAAACTGATCTGTCCAGCGCTGCCCATGAAACTCTAGCCTCTGTCCGCTGGTTTTCGGCTTTGGTGTCGATAAAAACTAGTACAATTAGTACAGTGATCGACATTAGTACATCGATCGATCGTCCATTTTAGAAAGAAAAATTGCTAGTTCTAAATTGCTAAGTTATTTTTTGGTTTTTTGGTTTTTGGACAAATTGTGCTTTATATGAGCATTGTTGGAGGTCCCTTGGTTTTAATTATAATGGATTTTTTGTTTTTTGGTCTCATCGTCGTAGGGAAATTATTGTTATTATTTATTAATCTTGACGGGTTCGCCTGGGTGATGAGGCGAACAGGGGGCTTTTGCTCAAGGGTCCCCCAGGGATCCAGTCGCTCTGGATGACATCGTAAGTACCCTTTTCCCCGCCCATCCGAGGCGACCGTCCGAGCTGCCACTGCACTCGGACCTCGAAGAACCCCCCCCTTCAGTGAAGAGGAGCTAATAGTGACCGCTCGTTCGATGCGTAACCGGAAGGCTCCTGGTCCAGATGGCCTTCCAGCGGAAGTGGTGAAGGCAGTAGCTTCCAGTCACCCCTCTCTTTTGCTAGAGATGTACAACGCGTGCCTGAAGGCGGGCAGTTTCCCTGCTCGCTGGAAGATCGCGCGACTCGTGCTGATCAGCAAAGGAGGGGGGCCGGCAGACGCAGCGGCGTCCTACAGACCCCTGTGCATGCTGGACACGACGGGGAAGCTACTGGAGAGATTGCTACGGCCTCGCCTACACGAGGCCGTACGGGCGGCGGGTGACCTGGCCGCCAGACAGTTCGGCTTCCGACCGGGCCGCTCTACAATAGATGCGGTCCAGCAGGTGGTCGAGGTTGCCAGGTCGACTGAGCGGGGAAACCATCGCTCCCGACACGTGTGTCTGCTGGCCACACTGGACGTGAAGAACGCGTTCGGTTCGGTCAGGTGGGACAGGGCGCTCAGGGTGATGGAGCGTGACTTCAGACTCCCTCAGTACCTGCAAAGGATGCTGGGGGACTACCTGAATGAGCGCTTCATCGAATACGAAACGCAGGATGGCTTGCAACGGAGGGAAGTAACGTCTGGGGCCGCCCAGGGCTCCATTCTGGGTCCTGACGTATGGAATATTTCCTACGACGGGCTCCTACGTCTGGAGATGCCCGAGGGTGTTTGCCTGGTTGGGTACGCTGACGACGTTGCGGTCATAATCACCGCAAGAGACGTGGAAGCCGCGCAGATGCTCCTCAACCAGGCAATGCGTAGAATCTCCTCCTGGATGGATGACTGCGGGCTTGAGCTTGCGGCTCATAAAACGGAGATCGTGTTACTCACGAAAAAGCGCATCAACGTGGTGCGCAATTTCGGGGTGGGAGACGCGACAATTGAGTCGGCGAGGGCGGTAAAGTACCTCGGAGTGACGCTTGATAACAAGTTGTCCTTCGGGGTACACGTACTGAAGGCGGCGGACAAGGCAGCGGCGGCGGTGGCGTCGCTTAGCAGGATCATGGCCAACGTGCATGGTCCCAGGCCCTGCATGCGGCGTCTACTAATGCGCACTGCCGAGTCCATCTTGCTCTACGGAGCAGAGGTGTGGGCCGATGCGCTGCGGTATGAAAAATACCGCAAGCGCATGGCCGCAGTACAGAGGCGTGCAGCTCTTCGTGTCGCGTGCTCCTATCGCACGGTCTCCGAGCCCGCGGTGCTGGTGGTCGCCGGAGTTATTCCGATAGACTTACTAGCCCAGGAGAGGCAGTTCGTCCACAGGGAGAGGAGTAGCTTGGGGAAAAGAGAGGCGGCGAGGGCCGCCAGGGCCAACACAATGGAGGTCTGGCAAACGCGCTGGGAGGGTGATCCTAGGGGTAGGTGGACAGCCCGCCTGATCGGCCAGCTGAACACCTGGGTTGACCGGGAGTTCGGCGAAGTCGATTACTACCTTACCCAATTTCTGACAGGTCACGGTCTTTTCCGATCGTACCTGAGGAAAATGGGTAAGGTGGCGGAAGCCGCGTGCCCCTACGGGGATTCCGCTTCGGACGACGCCCACCATACATTCTTTGAATGTGTTAGGTGGGAGGCCGAACGAAGCGCGATGGAGGAGGGCCTCGGAAGCATGACCCCCGACATAATTGTTGGGACCATGCTACGAGGCCCTGAGAAATGGTCGAGAGTGGCGCGGTTTGTCCAGACCGTCCTAAAGACAAAGAAGACGGAGACGGAGGTTCGCTGATTCGTCTCCACGGAGCCCTGGCATCTTCTTGCCCGTGATCAGAGGGACGCGAAAGGGTCATGTTGGTGACGCCCGCCCGAAGTAATGCCTCGCGGCGGTGCCGGGCGGGACCAAACGTCACCGAAAGGGGTGGTGAGTTTAGTCAGTAAAAATCTGACACTACCGTCTGAGGCCGGACCCTCAGCGGTGTCTATGAAGATTCTCACCACCCCTCGCAAAAAAAAAAAAAAAAAAAAAATGTATTATGTATTATGTATTATGTATTATGTATTATGTATTATGTATTATGTATTATGTATTATGTATTATGTATTATGTATTATGTATTATGTATTATGTATTATGTATTATGTATTATGTATTATGTATTATGTATTATGTATTATGTATTATGTATTATGTATTATGTATTATGTATTATGTATTATGTATTATGTATTATGTATTATGTATTATGTATTATGTATTATGTATTATGTATTATGTATTATGTATTATGTATTATGTATTATGTATTATGTATTATGTATTATGTATTATGTATTATGTATTATGTATTATGTATTATGTATTATGTATTATGTATTATGTATTATGTATTATGTATTATGTATTATGTATTATGTATTATGTATTATGTATTATGTATTATGTATTATGTATTATGTATTATGTATTATGTATTATGTATTATGTATTATGTATTATGTATTATGTATTATGTATTATGTATTATGTATTATGTATTATGTATTATGTATTATGTATTATGTATTATGTATTATGTATTATGTATTATGTATTATGTATTATGTATTATGTATTATGTATTATGTATTATGTATTATGTATTATGTATTATGTATTATGTATTATGTATTATGTATTATGTATTATGTATTATGTATTATGTATTATGTATTATGTATTATGTATTATGTATTATGTATTATGTATTATGTATTATGTATTATGTATTATGTATTATGTATTATGTATTATGTATTATGTATTATGTATTATGTATTATGTATTATGTATTATGTATTATGTATTATGTATTATGTATTATGTATTATGTATTATGTATTATGTATTATGTATTATGTATTATGTATTATGTATTATGTATTATGTATTATGTATTATGTATTATGTATTATGTATTATGTATTATGTATTATGTATTATGTATTATGTATTATGTATTATGTATTATGTATTATGTATTATGTATTATGTATTATGTATTATGTATTATGTATTATGTATTATGTATTATGTATTATGTATTATGTATTATGTATTATGTATTATGTATTATGTATTATGTATTATGTATTATGTATTATGTATTATGTATTATGTATTATGTATTATGTATTATGTATTATGTATTATGTATTATGTATTATGTATTATGTATTATGTATTATGTATTATGTATTATGTATTATGTATTATGTATTATGTATTATGTATTATGTATTATGTATTATGTATTATGTATTATGTATTATGTATTATGTATTATGTATTATGTATTATGTATTATGTATTATGTATTATGTATTATGTATTATGTATTATGTATTATGTATTATGTATTATGTATTATGTATTATGTATTATGTATTATGTATTATGTATTATGTATTATGTATTATGTATTATGTATTATGTATTATGTATTATGTATTATGTATTATGTATTATGTATTATGTATTATGTATTATGTATTATGTATTATGTATTATGTATTATGTATTATGTATTATGTATTATGTATTATGTATTATGTATTATGTATTATGTATTATGTATTATGTATTATGTATTATGTATTATGTATTATGTATTATGTATTATGTATTATGTATTATGTATTATGTATTATGTATTATGTATTATGTATTATGTATTATGTATTATGTATTATGTATTATGTATTATGTATTATGTATTATGTATTATGTATTATGTATTATGTATTATGTATTATGTATTATGTATTATGTATTATGTATTATGTATTATGTATTATGTATTATGTATTATGTATTATGTATTATGTATTATGTATTATGTATTATGTATTATGTATTATGTATTATGTATTATGTATTATGTATTATGTATTATGTATTATGTATTATGTATTATGTATTATGTATTATGTATTATGTATTATGTATTATGTATTATGTATTATGTATTATGTATTATGTATTATGTATTATGTATTATGTATTATGTATTATGTATTATGTATTATGTATTATGTATTATGTATTATGTATTATGTATTATGTATTATGTATTATGTATTATGTATTATGTATTATGTATTATGTATTATGTATTATGTATTATGTATTATGTATTATGTATTATGTATTATGTATTATGTATTATGTATTATGTATTATGTATTATGTATTATGTATTATGTATTATGTATTATGTATTATGTATTATGTATTATGTATTATGTATTATGTATTATGTATTATGTATTATGTATTATGTATTATGTATTATGTATTATGTATTATGTATTATGTATTATGTATTATGTATTATGTATTATGTATTATGTATTATGTATTATGTATTATGTATTATGTATTATGTATTATGTATTATGTATTATGTATTATGTATTATGTATTATGTATTATGTATTATGTATTATGTATTATGTATTATGTATTATGTATTATGTATTATGTATTATGTATTATGTATTATGTATTATGTATTATGTATTATGTATTATGTATTATGTATTATGTATTATGTATTATGTATTATGTATTATGTATTATGTATTATGTATTATGTATTATGTATTATGTATTATGTATTATGTATTATGTATTATGTATTATGTATTATGTATTATGTATTATGTATTATGTATTATGTATTATGTATTATGTATTATGTATTATGTATTATGTATTATGTATTATGTATTATGTATTATGTATTATGTATTATGTATTATGTATTATGTATTATGTATTATGTATTATGTATTATGTATTATGTATTATGTATTATGTATTATGTATTATGTATTATGTATTATGTATTATGTATTATGTATTATGTATTATGTATTATGTATTATGTATTATGTATTATGTATTATGTATTATGTATTATGTATTATGTATTATGTATTATGTATTATGTATTATGTATTATGTATTATGTATTATGTATTATGTATTATGTATTATGTATTATGTATTATGTATTATGTATTATGTATTATGTATTATGTATTATGTATTATGTATTATGTATTATGTATTATGTATTATGTATTATGTATTATGTATTATGTATTATGTATTATGTATTATGTATTATGTATTATGTATTATGTATTATGTATTATGTATTATGTATTATGTATTATGTATTATGTATTATGTATTATGTATTATGTATTATGTATTATGTATTATGTATTATGTATTATGTATTATGTATTATGTATTATGTATTATGTATTATGTATTATGTATTATGTATTATGTATTATGTATTATGTATTATGTATTATGTATTATGTATTATGTATTATGTATTATGTATTATGTATTATGTATTATGTATTATGTATTATGTATTATGTATTATGTATTATGTATTATGTATTATGTATTATGTATTATGTATTATGTATTATGTATTATGTATTATGTATTATGTATTATGTATTATGTATTATGTATTATGTATTATGTATTATGTATTATGTATTATGTATTATGTATTATGTATTATGTATTATGTATTATGTATTATGTATTATGTATTATGTATTATGTATTATGTATTATGTATTATGTATTATGTATTATGTATTATGTATTATGTATTATGTATTATGTATTATGTATTATGTATTATGTATTATGTATTATGTATTATGTATTATGTATTATGTATTATGTATTATGTATTATGTATTATGTATTATGTATTATGTATTATGTATTATGTATTATGTATTATGTATTATGTATTATGTATTATGTATTATGTATTATGTATTATGTATTATGTATTATGTATTATGTATTATGTATTATGTATTATGTATTATGTATTATGTATTATGTATTATGTATTATGTATTATGTATTATGTATTATGTATTATGTATTATGTATTATGTATTATGTATTATGTATTATGTATTATGTATTATGTATTATGTATTATGTATTATGTATTATGTATTATGTATTATGTATTATGTATTATGTATTATGTATTATGTATTATGTATTATGTATTATGTATTATGTATTATGTATTATGTATTATGTATTATGTATTATGTATTATGTATTATGTATTATGTATTATGTATTATGTATTATGTATTATGTATTATGTATTATGTATTATGTATTATGTATTATGTATTATGTATTATGTATTATGTATTATGTATTATGTATTATGTATTATGTATTATGTATTATGTATTATGTATTATGTATTATGTATTATGTATTATGTATTATGTATTATGTATTATGTATTATGTATTATGTATTATGTATTATGTATTATGTATTATGTATTATGTATTATGTATTATGTATTATGTATTATGTATTATGTATTATGTATTATGTATTATGTATTATGTATTATGTATTATGTATTATGTATTATGTATTATGTATTATGTATTATGTATTATGTATTATGTATTATGTATTATGTATTATGTATTATGTATTATGTATTATGTATTATGTATTATGTATTATGTATTATGTATTATGTATTATGTATTATGTATTATGTATTATGTATTATGTATTATGTATTATGTATTATGTATTATGTATTATGTATTATGTATTATGTATTATGTATTATGTATTATGTATTATGTATTATGTATTATGTATTATGTATTATGTATTATGTATTATGTATTATGTATTATGTATTATGTATTATGTATTATGTATTATGTATTATGTATTATGTATTATGTATTATGTATTATGTATTATGTATTATGTATTATGTATTATGTATTATGTATTATGTATTATGTATTATGTATTATGTATTATGTATTATGTATTATGTATTATGTATTATGTATTATGTATTATGTATTATGTATTATGTATTATGTATTATGTATTATGTATTATGTATTATGTATTATGTATTATGTATTATGTATTATGTATTATGTATTATGTATTATGTATTATGTATTATGTATTATGTATTATGTATTATGTATTATGTATTATGTATTATGTATTATGTATTATGTATTATGTATTATGTATTATGTATTATGTATTATGTATTATGTATTATGTATTATGTATTATGTATTATGTATTATGTATTATGTATTATGTATTATGTATTATGTATTATGTATTATGTATTATGTATTATGTATTATGTATTATGTATTATGTATTATGTATTATGTATTATGTATTATGTATTATGTATTATGTATTATGTATTATGTATTATGTATTATGTATTATGTATTATGTATTATGTATTATGTATTATGTATTATGTATTATGTATTATGTATTATGTATTATGTATTATGTATTATGTATTATGTATTATGTATTATGTATTATGTATTATGTATTATGTATTATGTATTATGTATTATGTATTATGTATTATGTATTATGTATTATGTATTATGTATTATGTATTATGTATTATGTATTATGTATTATGTATTATGTATTATGTATTATGTATTATGTATTATGTATTATGTATTATGTATTATGTATTATGTATTATGTATTATGTATTATGTATTATGTATTATGTATTATGTATTATGTATTATGTATTATGTATTATGTATTATGTATTATGTATTATGTATTATGTATTATGTATTATGTATTATGTATTATGTATTATGTATTATGTATTATGTATTATGTATTATGTATTATGTATTATGTATTATGTATTATGTATTATGTATTATGTATTATGTATTATGTATTATGTATTATGTATTATGTATTATGTATTATGTATTATGTATTATGTATTATGTATTATGTATTATGTATTATGTATTATGTATTATGTATTATGTATTATGTATTATGTATTATGTATTATGTATTATGTATTATGTATTATGTATTATGTATTATGTATTATGTATTATGTATTATGTATTATGTATTATGTATTATGTATTATGTATTATGTATTATGTATTATGTATTATGTATTATGTATTATGTATTATGTATTATGTATTATGTATTATGTATTATGTATTATGTATTATGTATTATGTATTATGTATTATGTATTATGTATTATGTATTATGTATTATGTATTATGTATTATGTATTATGTATTATGTATTATGTATTATGTATTATGTATTATGTATTATGTATTATGTATTATGTATTATGTATTATGTATTATGTATTATGTATTATGTATTATGTATTATGTATTATGTATTATGTATTATGTATTATGTATTATGTATTATGTATTATGTATTATGTATTATGTATTATGTATTATGTATTATGTATTATGTATTATGTATTATGTATTATGTATTATGTATTATGTATTATGTATTATGTATTATGTATTATGTATTATGTATTATGTATTATGTATTATGTATTATGTATTATGTATTATGTATTATGTATTATGTATTATGTATTATGTATTATGTATTATGTATTATGTATTATGTATTATGTATTATGTATTATGTATTATGTATTATGTATTATGTATTATGTATTATGTATTATGTATTATGTATTATGTATTATGTATTATGTATTATGTATTATGTATTATGTATTATGTATTATGTATTATGTATTATGTATTATGTATTATGTATTATGTATTATGTATTATGTATTATGTATTATGTATTATGTATTATGTATTATGTATTATGTATTATGTATTATGTATTATGTATTATGTATTATGTATTATGTATTATGTATTATGTATTTTTTTTTTTTTTTTTTGCGAGGGGTGGTGAGAATCTTTATAGACACCGCTGAGGGTCCGGCCTCAGACGGTAGTGTCAGATTTTTACTGACTAAACTCACCACCCCTTTCGGTGACGTTTGGTCCCGCCCGGCACCGCCGCGAGGCATTACTTCACTGACTAAACTCACCACCCCTTTCGGTGACGTTTGGTCCCGCCCGGCACCGCCGCGAGGCATTACTTCGGGCGGGCGTCACCAACATGACCCTTTCGCGTCTCTCCGATCACGGGCGAGAAGATGCCAGGGCTCCGTGGAGACGGATCAGCGAACCTCGGTCTCTGTCTTCTTTGTTTTTAGGACGGTCTGGACAAACCGCGCCACCCTCGACCATTTCTCAGGGCCTCGTAGCATGGTCCCAACAATTATGTCGGGGGTCATGCTTCCGAGGCCCTCCTCCATCGCGCTTCATTCGGCCTCCCACCTAACACATTCAAAGAATGTATGGTGGGCGTCGTCCGAAGCGGAATCCCCGTAGGGGCACGCGGCATCCGCCACCTTACCCATTTTCTTCAGGTACGATCGGAAAAGACCGTGACCTGTCAAAAATTGGGTAAGGTAGTAATCGACTTCGCCGAACTCCCGGTCAACCCAGGTGTTCAGCTGGCCGATCAGGCGGGCTGTCCACCTACCCCTAGGATCACCCTCCCAGCGCGTTTGCCAGACCTCCATTGTGTTGGCCCTGGCGGCCCTCGCCGCCTCTCTTTTCCCCAAACTACTCCTCTCCCTGTGGACGAACTGCCTCTCCTGGGCTAGTAAGTCTATCGGAATAACTCCGGCGACCACCAGCACCGCGGGCTCGGAGACCGTGCGATAGGAGCACGCGACACGAAGAGCTGCACGCCTCTGTACTGCGGCCATGCGCTTGCGTTATTTTTCATACCGCAGCGCATCGGCCCACACCTCTGCTCCGTAGAGCAAGATGGACTCGGCAGTGCGCATTAGTAGACGCCGCATGCAGGGCCTGGGACCATGCACGTTGGCCATGATCCTGCTAAGCGACGCCACCGCCGCCGCTGCCTTGTCCGCCGCCTTCAGTACGTGTACCCCGAAGGACAACTTGTTATCAAGCGTCACTCCGAGGTACTTTACCGCCCTCGCCGACTCAATTGTCGCGTCTCCCACCCCGAAATTGCGCACCACGTTGATGCGCTTTTTCGTGAGTAACACGATCTCCGTTTTATGAGCTGCAAGCTCAAGCCCGCAGTCATCCATCCAGGAGGAGATTCTACGCATTGCCTGGTTGAGGAGCATCTGCGCGGCTTCCACGTCTCTTGCGGTGATTATGACCGCAACGTCGTCAGCGTACCCAACCAGGCAAACACCCTCGGGCATCTCCAGACGTAGGAGCCCGTCGTAGGAAATATTCCATACGTCAGGACCCAGAATGGAGCCCTGGGCGGCCCCAGACGTTACTTCCCTCCGTTGCAAGCCATCCTGCGTTTCGTATTCAATGAAGCGCTCATTCAGGTAGTCCCCCAGCATTTTTTGCAGGTACTGCGGGAGTCTGAAGTCACGCTCCATCACCCTGAGCGCCCTGTCCCACCTGACCGAACCGAACGCGTTCTTCACGTCCAGTGTGGCCAGCAGGCACACGTGTCGGGAGCGATGGTTTCCCCGCTCAGTCGACCTGGCAACCTCGACCACCTGCTGGACCGCATCTATTGTAGAGCGGCCCGGTCGGAAGCCGAACTGTCTGGCGGCCAGGTCACCCGCCGCCCGTACGGCCTCGTGTAGGCGAGGCCGTAGCAATCTCTCCAGTAGCTTCCCCGTCGTGTCCAGCATGCACAGGGGTCTGTAGGACGCCGCTGCGTCTGCCGGCCCCCCTCCTTTGCTGATCAGCACGAGTCGCGCGATCTTCCAGCGAGCAGGGAAACTGCCCGCCTTCAGGCACGCGTTGTACATCTCTAGCAAAAGAGAGGGGTGACTGGAAGCTACTGCCTTCACCACTTCCGCTGGAAGGCCATCTGGACCAGGAGCCTTCCGGTTACGCATCGAACGAGCGGCCACTATTAGCTCCTCTTCACTGAAGGGGGGGGGGGGTTCTTCGAGGTCCGAGGGCAGTGGCAGCTCGGACGGTCGCCTCGGATGGGCGGGGAAAAGGGTACTTACGATGTCATCCAGAGCGACTGGATCCCTGGGGGACCCTTGAGCAAAAGCCCCCAGCCTCCTGGTGACAATCCTGTACCCCAGTCCCCACGGGTCCCGGTCCACGTCCTGCATGAGGGCCCTCCAGCATCTTCGCTGGCTATCTTTGATGGCTCGCTTGAGGGATTTTTTGGCCGCTTGAAACGCTGCGGCCAAAGGGGCTGCGTAGATATCGCGAACTCTCGCCCTCTGTACCTGCCGGCGAAGTCGTAGGCACGTCCTGCGGAGCTCCGCGATCTCGTCCGTCCACCAATAAGCAGGGCGACCTCGTCGACTCGACCCGCGTCTCGGCACTGCTTCTTCGCAAGCATCACGGATGATTCGCATCGTCCGTGCGGTCATCCGTTCTGCTCGCTCAGACGGCGATAGATCCTCGGGGATGGCGGGCAGGGATTGCTGGCCACGCTCCAGAGCTGCGGAGAACGTCACGGGATCCATTCCCCCGACGTTCCATCTGGGGGGCGCGCCACGCGAGCAGTGGTAGCCGGGCGCACATCATGTACATAGAACATGATGTACTGGTGATCGCTTCCCGTGAAGTCTTCGATAACCCTCCAGTCTACCACTCGCGCTGCCAGATGTTCGTTGGCTAGGGAGATGTCCGGAATCGTCCCCCTATGGCCCGGCCTTCTGAAGGTTGGCGAGGACCCGGTGTTTAGGACAACTAGTCCTAGCCGGGACACCATGTCCATCACCCTCCTTCCACGGGAATTACGCCGGGCCTCCCCCCATTCAATAGCTCTGGCGTTGAAATCCCCGGCGACCACCAAGTCTCCCTGCACCATCCGAAGTTCGTCCTCCAGGCTGTCCAGCTTTTCCTGGAAGTCATCTATCCGGTCGTTTGGAGTGAGATACACGCTCACATAAACCGTGGCGTTGCATTTCACCCAGACAAAACCGCACCCGGATCCCACTCCCTCGATACAAAAGTTTCGTGGGTTTGGGATCCAGATGGCCGCAGTGCCGAGGTCGTCGGCATGCCATCCCAACCCAGCCCTTTCCCGGTACTGTTCGCTGATAATCACTATATCAGCATCTTTCTCGGTGCAGAGCTGGGTTAGAAGGTCATGGGCCGTCCTACTCCTGTGGAGATTTGCTTGTAGGATACGCGTCATCGCGAAGCCTTACCCAAAACCTCCCGGAAGGCTTTACAGCCTTTCGACCTCGCCACGTGGTTTGTGTCTCCCATGTTCCCCGCCGAACATAGGAAGCACGAGGGGTCGGCTGTACAGCCCGCGCCCTTGTGATCCGCTCCACCGCAGCGGTAGCACAACCTGCTCCTATCTGGACCCTTGCAGGTTGTGCTAAGGTGCCCGTACCCGAGACAGCGGAAACAGCGCTTCACGTCTGTTACGCGTCTCACCTGGCACCGGACGAAACCAATGAGCACGCGCCCGCCCTCCAGCACCTTTTCCGCGGCAGCCTCTTCCATCCTGACGAAGGCGACGCGCTGCTGCCTGACGTTTGGCCTCGTCAGGGAAACCAAAATCTCCCCCGCGTAACCATCAGGGAGCACCCTTCGGATGGCCTCCTCGACCTCCGCCGTCGTCGTCCAGCTGTCGAAGTCTCTGACCCCTAGTAGCGACTTCGACACCAGCTCCCTGACGGTGCCCCTCCCCTCTATCGCCGATCTCAAGGCGCCTGCTAATGACGCCTTATTTTCGGCGGTGGTGTGGCCCAGCTCCAGCAGTACCCCGCCCGCCCGGGTCTGCCGGACCGCTCTGACCTCCACTCCGATTTTGCTCGGCCTTTACGACTTCCGCGAAGGTGGAGCCTTCGGAGGGGGTCAGGAGTACCGCGTCGGGCTTTTTATTCTTCCTCCTTTTCCTCTTCTTCTTCTTTTTGGCCCCGTTTTCCTCAGCCGGCGTTATTGCCTTGGCTGGCTCCTGCTGCTCTTGCTTTTGGAGTTTCGCCCTCTGCCTTTTCTTCTTCTTACCCACAACCTCCGACCACTGGGTCTCGGTTGTGGGCTCGGCGACTGCGCGAGGCTTCTTATTGCTCCTCTTCCCGTCGTCTTTGGGGGAGCTTGTGGCCTTCCGCTTCGTCTGACCGTCGCCCTCCACGGGTGCTGTAGGGACCCACCCGAGGCGGAGGGTTCCCTTGGCGAGTTCCGTCCTCACCTCGGCCGTCTTTCTATTGGCGAAGGCCACTTTGTCTATGCACTCCGCGAGCCTCGGCAGTCCCAGCTTGATGGCATTGTTTACGTTTGGCTGCCTCTTGACCGCAGCCGTCATTTCCGCAATGATATCTATCATGACCTTCAGCTGGTCGTCAAAGGCGTTAACAGCTGCCTCCAGTTGCCCCATGAGTGCCTCCCCTTTGCCGTCTGAGGGCGTCCCTGTGGCCTTTGGAGCCACAGGATCCGCGGCCACCGTCGGAGCTCCAGCCAGGCCGGGGTTGGCGTCGGAGGCTGGCTCCTCGCCAGCGTCAGCAGCGCTCTTGTGTTTTTCTTTCATGCTATTACTTGTCCTGCCCGGGAGAGGCGGCGGTGATCTCGCCACCCTCGACTGCCTCCCGAACTGAAGCAGTTCCGCAGCCAGTCTAGCCTCCGTTTCAGCCTCTATTCTTTTTTTTCTCTGATTCAGCGGCTTCAATTCCTGAATCAGTATTAGTTTTGTTTTTGTTTTCTTTGTCCATTTATAATCCCACGAGTATTGCCGGAAGGGATGGTCCACCCTGGCAGAGCCGCATACCAGGGTAAGGCACTTTTACACACCGACCTTGCCCGGGCATCGATGGGGACCGTTTGCGACCGGCCTCTTTACCACCGGCCGGCCACTCAGCCATCGGCCCGGTACCTTGACACCTTGGCTTAAGTGGGCGCTGATTTTGGTTCACCCCAGGGTATTTGATTTCCCTGGTACCTCCTTGGAGGCGTTCCCCTATCCACCGCCTGGGGAGGCGTCCGATCCGGGACCAGCAAAACCCGGCACCCGAAGGACGGAATGTATTATGTATTATGTATTATGTATTATGTATTATGTATTATGTATTATGTATTATGTATTATGTATTATGTATTATGTATTATGTATTATGTATTATGTATTATGTATTATGTATTATGTATTATGTATTATGTATTATGTATTATGTATTATGTATTATGTATTATGTATTATGTATTATGTATTATGTATTATGTATTATGTATTATGTATTATGTATTATGTATTATGTATTATGTATTATGTATTATGTATTATGTATTATGTATTATGTATTATGTATTATGTATTATGTATTATGTATTATGTATTATGTATTATGTATTATGTATTATGTATTATGTATTATGTATTATGTATTATGTATTATGTATTATGTATTATGTATTATGTATTATGTATTATGTATTATGTATTATGTATTATGTATTATGTATATGTATTATGTATTATGTATTATGTATTATGTATTATGTATTATGTATTATGTATTATGTATTATGTATTATGTATTATGTATTATGTATTATGTATTATGTATTATGTATTATGTATTATGTATTATGTATTATGTATTATGTATTATGTATTATGTATTATGTATTATGTATTATGTATTATGTATTATGTATTATGTATTATGTATTATGTATTATGTATTATGTATTATGTATTATGTATTATGTATTATGTATTATGTATTATGTATTATGTATTATGTATTATGTATTATGTATTATGTATTATGTATTATGTATTATGTATTATGTATTATGTATTATGTATTATGTATTATGTATTATGTATTATGTATTATGTATTATGTATTATGTATTATGTATTATGTATTATGTATTATGTATTATGTATTATGTATTATGTATTATGTATTATGTATTATGTATTATGTATTATGTATTATGTATTATGTATTATGTATTATGTATTATGTATTATGTATTATGTATTATCGCTCATTTGCTGCAATAATGACATAATCCCAAACCCTTGAATTTTGAGATGAATGCATGAAACTACACAACATTTATAGCTCTTTCTACTACAAAAATTTCATATCTCAACCTTGCCTACTCACTGAGAGATGGCAGTTGTGTCACTATAGTATGGCAGTACTTCATTAATTTCGTTTGTATAAATAACGTATCAGCTTAGTTATGACACAGTGTTTATGGTGGAAAGATCTAGTCTCCCTCGAGTAGATTGTCATATTTATTATAAGTGTAGTCTTACAGCAAAGGCAAGTATAATTTTTGTCGTTTTTTTTCGTTAAGATTGAATTAATTGTACTTATGACTTTCTTGAAGAGATTGTTTGCCACGCTCACTTTGCAAATAATTCAAAATGAGACGATATTGCAGAAAGATATTTTTTTAATAATTGTATTATTTCTAGTTATGACATTCTTACAAAAAATAATTTTATTAGTTCCCACTTTTTACATTTTTATATTTGTTTTTGTGTCACTATTTTCTAAAAAATAGGTTTTACATTATAAACTTAGGTTTCATTATTCGAACTTATGTCGATATTGTTGCAATTTATTTTTATTTTTTTGATTTAAATTAAACAATTATCTTAATTTATAGTTGGCACATGGCGTTTAGGGGGAAACTAATGGTTGAATTAGCAAAAGATAAGTACAGAGAAGAACAAAAACTAAACTATGATGGTGGGTATAAAAGTAGAGTAGAGTTTTGTAATTACCATTGAATTGATAAATCCCCACTAAATTAGCATTTAATTAATTTCCATATTTTTTGTAAATATAGAAAACGAAACTACAACTGCAGCAACAGCAAGCTATTTAGCTGATAGTAGTAACAATGTTGCAATTAGTTCTCTTTTGTCATCAAATTCTGGTTCTTCATCCTCCAACGAGTCATTCTCTGAAGACTGTGATGACTCATTTAATGATAAAACCTATGAACCGACTAAACTTTCCGAAAGCGATAGCAGCGATGGTATGTCAGCAACTGACTGTCGTAATTGTAATAATGATGAAGTTAATACTCCTACCACATCTGCATTAGAATCTGCCATTAGTGCACCATGTTCAAATGATTCTATGATATTAACGAGTCCACTTAAGACAGCAAGAAAACGTAAAAGGAATGAAAGCGCTTGGAAAAGAAATATATTAAAAACTTTAAGAAATACCGGAAAGGCCTATGCATCTCATACGACAGGTAAAAAGATAAAAAATGAAAGAGAGATGAAATCTGCATGTGGTGAAACCTGTAAATTTAGATGTTCAGCGAATATCTTCGAAGAAGAGAGAAGAAAGTTATTTACAATGTTCTGGGAACTAGGACATTTAGAAAAACAAAGGCAATTTATTTCAAATAGTATGGAGACCATCCAACCAAAATATCGTTACATTCGTATTGGTGGTACCAGGAAGGAAAGGCAAAATAATAATGCTTTTTTCTTTCGTATTGATGATAAAAAAATAAGAGTGTGCAAGCTCTTTTTCAAAAATACTTTAGATATTAATGACCGTCCCATTCGCACTGTATTGGAAAAACGAAATAAAGTAGCATACACAATTTCAGAAAGTGATCAACGAGGTAGACATGGAAAGCATAAAAAATTAGATGAAAGCATTAAAGAAAATATAAGAGAGCATATACGTACAATACCTAAAATTGAAAGCCATTATACTAGAGCTAACACTTCAAAACACTTTATTGATGGAAGTAAATCGATTGCAGGCATACACAGAGATTATGTTGATATTTGTAAAGCCAAAAATATTCCATTTGGAAATTACACACTCTTTTATAAAATTTTTGTCGAAGAGTTTAATATATCTTTTTTCCAGCCAAAAAAGGACTTATGCAATACATGCACTGCTTATAATAATGCAGAAGGTGAAGAAAAAGAAAAAGCAGAAGATAAATATAAAGAACATTTAATTGAAAAGGAATTAGCAAGGAAAGAAAAAAATACAGATAAACAAGTATCTAATGCAATTATGGCCGTATATGATTTGCAAGCTGTCATGCAATTACCAAAAGGAGATTTGTCCATATTTTATTACAAATCCAAGCTAAACGTTTTCAATTTCACTATTTACGACTTGAAAAATAATAGTTGTAATTGTTACGTATGGGATGAATCTGAGGGTCACAGAGGTGTAAATGAATTGGGAACTTGTGTACTAAAATATTTAACTGAAATATCAAAGAATAATAAAGAAGAAACGGAGATTATATTTTATTCTGACAATTGTGCTGGTCAACAAAAAAATAAATTTATGATTTCATTATATTTATACGCTGTACGTCAATTAAACATAAGAACAATTACACATAAATATTTAATATCGGGACATACACAGAACGAAGGAGATTCTGCACACTCTTTGATTGAAAGGCAGATAAAACGACAATTAAAAAGTGGTCCTATATACACTCCAGACGCTTTCGTATCGATGATTCGCATTGCAAGAAAGACTGGTCAACCCTTTCACGTGCAAGAATTATGCGCCGAAGATTTTTATGATTTGAAAAATCTATCTACTCAAATGGGAACTAATATTACTGTAAATTGCCAAAATGAACCAGCAAAAATTTCAGAGATGAAAATTTTAAAAGTTCATAAGCAATTTCCTAAATCAGTATTTTATAAAAATTCGTATGCAGACGAAAACTTTAAAGAGGCTATTATTATAAAAAAGAAAAAGGATGTAAACCTTGTATTGCAACCAGCCTTCGCAACAAAGCCAGGACTTGCAGAGAGGAAAAAAAGTGATTTACTCCATTTAGTTAATAAAAATTTTATACCAAAAGTTTATAAACGCTTTTATGAAAATTTGTAAGACTAAAATCATTGTTTTTTAAAAGTATGAAAGTGTGAAGTATTTTATGTTTTACGAAGAAGGCATTTTTTTGTATTTTTGATCTCATTAATTTTGTTCTTTTTATAGATGTTGAATTAAATAAAGTTTATTTTTTTGATAAAATATTACAACACTGTCTCATTTTTAATTAATTTCGAAAAATCCAACTTAATTGAAAATTATTTTTGATAAAAACGTCATATTTTCAAATAAATCTAAACTTCAAAAAAATCTTTCCATCAAGAGCGGCATAAAAGCTTATTGAATACAAAAACACACCCATTAACTGTTCTTTGTAATAGTTACCTAATATTCAATACACAGCATTTACACCTAGAAGTACCCCTTTCTAAAGTATTAACTTACTTACATGATTATGTAATAAAAAATATGTGATTTTACTATAACAAAACTTCAAATTAACTTCCTGAAAAATAATGATTTTTGCATTATGCCACTATTGCAGCAAATGAGCGTTATGTATTATGTATTATGTATTATGTATTATGTATTATGTATTATGTATTATGTATTATGTATTATGTATTATGTATTATGTATTATGTATTATGTATTATGTATTATGTATTATGTATTATGTATTATGTATTATGTATTATGTAT
Organism: Thereva nobilitata; assembly: GCA_963855945.1. Lineage (NCBI taxonomy): Eukaryota > Metazoa > Arthropoda > Insecta > Diptera > Therevidae > Thereva > Thereva nobilitata. Next base: position 4,806 of record CAWLCO010000028.1, on the reverse strand, counting down.
TATGTATTATGTATTATGTATTATGTATTATGTATTATGTATTATGTATTATGTATTATGTATTATGTATTATGTATTATGTATTATGTATTATGTATTATGTATTATGTATTATGTATTATGTATTATGTATTATGTATTATGTATTATGTATTATGTATTATGTATTATGTATTATGTATTATGTATTATGTATTATGTATTATGTATTATGTATTATGTATTATGTATTATGTATTATGTATTATGTATTATGTATTATGTATTATGTATTATGTATTATGTATTATGTATTATGTATTATGTATTATGTATTATGTATTATGTATTATGTATTATGTATTATGTATTATGTATTATGTATTATGTATTATGTATTATGTATTATGTATTATGTATTATGTATTATGTATTATGTATTATGTATTATGTATTATGTATTATGTATTATGTATTATGTATTATGTATTATGTATTATGTATTATGTATTATGTATTATGTATTATGTATTATGTATTATGTATTATGTATTATGTATTATGTATTATGTATTATGTATTATGTATTATGTATTATGTATTATGTATTATGTATTATGTATTATGTATTATGTATTATGTATTATGTATTATGTATTATGTATTATGTATTATGTATTATGTATTATGTATTATGTATTATGTATTATGTATTATGTATTATGTATTATGTATTATGTATTATGTATTATGTATTATGTATTATGTATTATGTATTATGTATTATGTATTATGTATTATGTATTATGTATTATGTATTATGTATTATGTATTATGTATTATGTATTATGTATTATGTATTATGTATTATGTATTATGTATTATGTATTATGTATTATGTATTATGTATTATGTATTATGTATTATGTATTATGTATTATGTATTATGTATTATGTATTATGTATTATGTATTATGTATTATGTATTATGTATTATGTATTATGTATTATGTATTATGTATTATGTATTATGTATTATGTATTATGTATTATGTATTATGTATTATGTATTATGTATTATGTATTATGTATTATGTATTATGTATTATGTATTATGTATTATGTATTATGTATTATGTATTATGTATTATGTATTATGTATTATGTATTATGTATTATGTATTATGTATTATGTATTATGTATTATGTATTATGTATTATGTATTATGTATTATGTATTATGTATTATGTATTATGTATTATGTATTATGTATTATGTATTATGTATTATGTATTATGTATTATGTATTATGTATTATGTATTATGTATTATGTATTATGTATTATGTATTATGTATTATGTATTATGTATTATGTATTATGTATTATGTATTATGTATTATGTATTATGTATTATGTATTATGTATTATGTATTATGTATTATGTATTATGTATTATGTATTATGTATTATGTATTATGTATTATGTATTATGTATTATGTATTATGTATTATGTATTATGTATTATGTATTATGTATTATGTATTATGTATTATGTATTATGTATTATGTATTATGTATTATGTATTATGTATTATGTATTATGTATTATGTATTATGTATTATGTATTATGTATTATGTATTATGTATTATGTATTATGTATTATGTATTATGTATTATGTATTATGTATTATGTATTATGTATTATGTATTATGTATTATGTATTATGTATTATGTATTATGTATTATGTATTATGTATTATGTATTATGTATTATGTATTATGTATTATGTATTATGTATTATGTATTATGTATTATGTATTATGTATTATGTATTATGTATTATGTATTATGTATTATGTATTATGTATTATGTATTATGTATTATGTATTATGTATTATGTATTATGTATTATGTATTATGTATTATGTATTATGTATTATGTATTATGTATTATGTATTATGTATTATGTATTATGTATTATGTATTATGTATTATGTATTATGTATTATGTATTATGTATTATGTATTATGTATTATGTATTATGTATTATGTATTATGTATTATGTATTATGTATTATGTATTATGTATTATGTATTATGTATTATGTATTATGTATTATGTATTATGTATTATGTATTATGTATTATGTATTATGTATTATGTATTATGTATTATGTATTATGTATTATGTATTATGTATTATGTATTATGTATTATGTATTATGTATTATGTATTATGTATTATGTATTATGTATTATGTATTATGTATTATGTATTATGTATTATGTATTATGTATTATGTATTATGTATTATGTATTATGTATTATGTATTATGTATTATGTATTATGTATTATGTATTATGTATTATGTATTATGTATTATGTATTATGTATTATGTATTATGTATTATGTATTATGTATTATGTATTATGTATTATGTATTATGTATTATGTATTATGTATTATGTATTATGTATTATGTATTATGTATTATGTATTATGTATTATGTATTATGTATTATGTATTATGTATTATGTATTATGTATTATGTATTATGTATTATGTATTATGTATTATGTATTATGTATTATGTATTATGTATTATGTATTATGTATTATGTATTATGTATTATGTATTATGTATTATGTATTATGTATTATGTATTATGTATTATGTATTATGTATTATGTATTATGTATTATGTATTATGTATTATGTAGTATGTATTATGTATTATGTATTATGTATTATGTATTATGTATTATGTATTATGTATTATGTATTATGTATTATGTATTATGTATTATGTATTATGTATTATGTATTATGTATTATGTATTATGTATTATGTATTATGTATTATGTATTATGTATTATGTATTATGTATTATGTATTATGTATTATGTATTATGTATTATGTATTATGTATTATGTATTATGTATTATGTATTATGTATTATGTATTATGTATTATGTATTATGTATTATGTATTATGTATTATGTATTATGTATTATGTATTATGTATTATGTATTATGTATTATGTATTATGTATTATGTATTATGTATTATGTATTATGTATTATGTATTATGTATTATGTATTATGTATTATGTATTATGTATTATGTATTATGTATTATGTATTATGTATTATGTATTATGTATTATGTATTATGTATTATGTATTATGTATTATGTATTATGTATTATGTATTATGTATTATGTATTATGTATTATGTATTATGTATTATGTATTATGTATTATGTATTATGTATTATGTATTATGTATTATGTATTATGTATTATGTATTATGTATTATGTATTATGTATTATGTATTATGTATTATGTATTATGTATTATGTATTATGTATTATGTATTATGTATTATGTATTATGTATTATGTATTATGTATTATGTATTATGTATTATGTATTATGTATTATGTATTATGTATTATGTATTATGTATTATGTATTATGTATTATGTATTATGTATTATGTATTATGTATTATGTATTATGTATTATGTATTATGTATTATGTATTATGTATTATGTATTATGTATTATGTATTATGTATTATGTATTATGTATTATGTATTATGTATTATGTATTATGTATTATGTATTATGTATTATGTATTATGTATTATGTATTATGTATTATGTATTATGTATTATGTATTATGTATTATGTATTATGTATTATGTATTATGTATTATGTATTATGTATTATGTATTATGTATTATGTATTATGTATTATGTATTATGTATTATGTATTATGTATTATGTATTATGTATTATGTATTATGTATTATGTATTATGTATTATGTATTTATGTATTATGTATTATGTATTATGTATTATGTATTATGTATTATGTATTATGTATTATGTATTATGTATTATGTATTATGTATTATGTATTATGTATTATGTATTATGTATTATGTATTATGTATTATGTATTATGTATTATGTATTATGTATTATGTATTATGTATTATGTATTATGTATTATGTATTATGTATTATGTATTATGTATTATGTATTATGTATTATGTATTATGTATTATGTATTATGTATTATGTATTATGTATTATGTATTATGTATTATGTATTATGTATTATGTATTATGTATTATGTATTATGTATTATGTATTATGTATTATGTATTATGTATTATGTATTATGTATTATGTATTATGTATTATGTATTATGTATTATGTATTATGTATTATGTATTATGTATTATGTATTATGTATTATGTATTATGTATTATGTATTATGTATTATGTATTATGTATTATGTATTATGTATTATGTATTATGTATTATGTATTATGTATTATGTATTATGTATTATGTATTATGTATTATGTATTATGTATTATGTATTATGTATTATGTATTATGTATTATGTATTATGTATTATGTATTATGTATTATGTATTATGTATTATGTATTATGTATTATGTATTATGTATTATGTATTATGTATTATGTATTATGTATTATGTATTATGTATTATGTATTATGTATTATGTATTATGTATTATGTATTATGTATTATGTATTATGTATTATGTATTATGTATTATGTATTATGTATTATGTATTATGTATTATGTATTATGTATTATGTATTATGTATTATGTATTATGTATTATGTATTATGTATTATGTATTATGTATTATGTATTATGTATTATGTATTATGTATTATGTATTATGTATTATGTATTATGTATTATGTATTATGTATTATGTATTATGTATTATGTATTAT
>CAWLCO010000027.1:65000-67847 GCA_963855945.1 Thereva nobilitata | reverse complement strand
TTATGTATTATGTATTATGTATTATGTATTATGTATTATGTATTATGTATTATGTATTATGTATTATGTATTATGTATTATGTATTATGTATTATGTATTATGTATTATGTATTATGTATTATGTATTATGTATTATGTATTATGTATTATGTATTATGTATTATGTATTATGTATTATGTATTATGTATTATGTATTATGTATTATGTATTATGTATTATGTATTATGTATTATGTATTATGTATTATGTATTATGTATTATGTATTATGTATTATGTATTATGTATTATGTATTATGTATTATGTATTATGTATTATGTATTATGTATTATGTATTATGTATTATGTATTATGTATTATGTATTATGTATTATGTATTATGTATTATGTATTATGTATTATGTATTATGTATTATGTATTATGTATTATGTATTATGTATTATGTATTATGTATTATGTATTATGTATTATGTATTATGTATTATGTATTATGTATTATGTATTATGTATTATGTATTATGTATTATGTATTATGTATTATGTATTATGTATTATGTATTATGTATTATGTATTATGTATTATGTATTATGTATTATGTATTATGTATTATGTATTATGTATTATGTATTATGTATTATGTATTATGTATTATGTATTATGTATTATGTATTATGTATTATGTATTATGTATTATGTATTATGTATTATGTATTATGTATTATGTATTATGTATTATGTATTATGTATTATGTATTATGTATTATGTATTATGTATTATGTATTATGTATTATGTATTATGTATTATGTATTATGTATTATGTATTATGTATTATGTATTATGTATTATGTATTATGTATTATGTATTATGTATTATGTATTATGTATTATGTATTATGTATTATGTATTATGTATTATGTATTATGTATTATGTATTATGTATTATGTATTATGTATTATGTATTATGTATTATGTATTATGTATTATGTATTATGTATTATGTATTATGTATTATGTATTATGTATTATGTATTATGTATTATGTATTATGTATTATGTATTATGTATTATGTATTATGTATTATGTATTATGTATTATGTATTATGTATTATGTATTATGTATTATGTATTATGTATTATGTATTATGTATTATGTATTATGTATTATGTATTATGTATTATGTATTATGTATTATGTATTATGTATTATGTATTATGTATTATGTATTATGTATTATGTATTATGTATTATGTATTATGTATTATGTATTATGTATTATGTATTATGTATTATGTATTATGTATTATGTATTATGTATTATGTATTATGTATTATGTATTATGTATTATGTATTATGTATTATGTATTATGTATTATGTATTATGTATTATGTATTATGTATTATGTATTATGTATTATGTATTATGTATTATGTATTATGTATTATGTATTATGTATTATGTATTATGTATTATGTATTATGTATTATGTATTATGTATTATGTATTATGTATTATGTATTATGTATTATGTATTATGTATTATGTATTATGTATTATGTATTATGTATTATGTATTATGTATTATGTATTATGTATTATGTATTATGTATTATGTATTATGTATTATGTATTATGTATTATGTATTATGTATTATGTATTATGTATTATGTATTATGTATTATGTATTATGTATTATGTATTATGTATTATGTATTATGTATTATGTATTATGTATTATGTATTATGTATTATGTATTATGTATTATGTATTATGTATTATGTATTATGTATTATGTATTATGTATTATGTATTATGTATTATGTATTATGTATTATGTATTATGTATTATGTATTATGTATTATGTATTATGTATTATGTATTATGTATTATGTATTATGTATTATGTATTATGTATTATGTATTATGTATTATGTATTATGTATTATGTATTATGTATTATGTATTATGTATTATGTATTATGTATTATGTATTATGTATTATGTATTATGTATTATGTATTATGTATTATGTATTATGTATTATGTATTATGTATTATGTATTATGTATTATGTATTATGTATTATGTATTATGTATTATGTATTATGTATTATGTATTATGTATTATGTATTATGTATTATGTATTATGTATTATGTATTATGTATTATGTATTATGTATTATGTATTATGTATTATGTATTATGTATTATGTATTATGTATTATGTATTATGTATTATGTATTATGTATTATGTATTATGTATTATGTATTATGTATTATGTATTATGTATTATGTATTATGTATTATGTATTATGTATTATGTATTATGTATTATGTATTATGTATTATGTATTATGTATTATGTATTATGTATTATGTATTATGTATTATGTATTATGTATTATGTATTATGTATTATGTATTATGTATTATGTATTATGTATTATGTATTATGTATTATGTATTATGTATTATGTATTATGTATTATGTATTATGTATTATGCATTATGTATTATGTATTATGTATTATGTATTATGTATTATGTATTATGTATTATGTATTATGTATTATGTATTATGTATTATGTATTATGTATTATGTATTATGTATTATGTATTATGTATTATGTATTATGTATTATGTATTATGTATTATGTATTATGTATTATGTATTATGTATTATGTATTATGTATTATGTATTATGTATTATGTATTATGTATTATGTATTATGTATTATGTATTATGTATTATGTATTATGTATTATGTATTATGTATTATGTATTATGTATTATGTATTATGTATTATGTATTATGTATTATGTATTATG
>CAWLCO010000027.1:32500-60000 GCA_963855945.1 Thereva nobilitata | reverse complement strand
TATTATGTATTATGTATTATGTATTATGTATTATGTATTATGTATTATGTATTATGTATTATGTATTATGTATTATGTATTATGTATTATGTATTATGTATTATGTATTATGTATTATGTATTATGTATTATGTATTATGTATTATGTATTATGTATTATGTATTATGTATTATGTATTATGTATTATGTATTATGTATTATGTATTATGTATTATGTATTATGTATTATGTATTATGTATTATGTATTATGTATTATGTATTATGTATTATGTATTATGTATTATGTATTATGTATTATGTATTATGTATTATGTATTATGTATTATGTATTATGTATTATGTATTATGTATTATGTATTATGTATTATGTATTATGTATTATGTATTATGTATTATGTATTATGTATTATGTATTATGTATTATGTATTATGTATTATGTATTATGTATTATGTATTATGTATTATGTATTATGTATTATGTATTATGTATTATGTATTATGTATTATGTATTATGTATTATGTATTATGTATTATGTATTATGTATTATGTATTATGTATTATGTATTATGTATTATGTATTATGTATTATGTATTATGTATTATGTATTATGTATTATGTATTATGTATTATGTATTATGTATTATGTATTATGTATTATGTATTATGTATTATGTATTATGTATTATGTATTATGTATTATGTATTATGTATTATGTATTATGTATTATGTATTATGTATTATGTATTATGTATTATGTATTATGTATTATGTATTATGTATTATGTATTATGTATTATGTATTATGTATTATGTATTATGTATTATGTATTATGTATTATGTATTATGTATTATGTATTATGTATTATGTATTATGTATTATGTATTATGTATTATGTATTATGTATTATGTATTATGTATTATGTATTATGTATTATGTATTATGTATTATGTATTATGTATTATGTATTATGTATTATGTATTATGTATTATGTATTATGTATTATGTATTATGTATTATGTATTATGTATTATGTATTATGTATTATGTATTATGTATTATGTATTATGTATTATGTATTATGTATTATGTATTATGTATTATGTATTATGTATTATGTATTATGTATTATGTATTATGTATTATGTATTATGTATTATGTATTATGTATTATGTATTATGTATTATGTATTATGTATTATGTATTATGTATTATGTATTATGTATTATGTATTATGTATTATGTATTATGTATTATGTATTATGTATTATGTATTATGTATTATGTATTATGTATTATGTATTATGTATTATGTATTATGTATTATGTATTATGTATTATGTATTATGTATTATGTATTATGTATTATGTATTATGTATTATGTATTATGTATTATGTATTATGTATTATGTATTATGTATTATGTATTATGTATTATGTATTATGTATTATGTATTATGTATTATGTATTATGTATTATGTATTATGTATTATGTATTATGTATTATGTATTATGTATTATGTATTATGTATTATGTATTATGTATTATGTATTATGTATTATGTATTATGTATTATGTATTATGTATTATGTATTATGTATTATGTATTATGTATTATGTATTATGTATTATGTATTATGTATTATGTATTATGTATTATGTATTATGTATTATGTATTATGTATTATGTATTATGTATTATGTATTATGTATTATGTATTATGTATTATGTATTATGTATTATGTATTATGTATTATGTATTATGTATTATGTATTATGTATTATGTATTATGTATTATGTATTATGTATTATGTATTATGTATTATGTATTATGTATTATGTATTATGTATTATGTATTATGTATTATGTATTATGTATTATGTATTATGTATTATGTATTATGTATTATGTATTATGTATTATGTATTATGTATTATGTATTATGTATTATGTATTATGTATTATGTATTATGTATTATGTATTATGTATTATGTATTATGTATTATGTATTATGTATTATGTATTATGTATTATGTATTATGTATTATGTATTATGTATTATGTATTATGTATTATGTATTATGTATTATGTATTATGTATTATGTATTATGTATTATGTATTATGTATTATGTATTATGTATTATGTATTATGTATTATGTATTATGTATTATGTATTATGTATTATGTATTATGTATTATGTATTATGTATTATGTATTATGTATTATGTATTATGTATTATGTATTATGTATTATGTATTATGTATTATGTATTATGTATTATGTATTATGTATTATGTATTATGTATTATGTATTATGTATTATGTATTATGTATTATGTATTATGTATTATGTATTATGTATTATGTATTATGTATTATGTATTATGTATTATGTATTATGTATTATGTATTATGTATTATGTATTATGTATTATGTATTATGTATTATGTATTATGTATTATGTATTATGTATTATGTATTATGTATTATGTATTATGTATTATGTATTATGTATTATGTATTATGTATTATGTATTATGTATTATGTATTATGTATTATGTATTATGTATTATGTATTATGTATTATGTATTATGTATTATGTATTATGTATTATGTATTATGTATTATGTATTATGTATTATGTATTATGTATTATGTATTATGTATTATGTATTATGTATTATGTATTATGTATTATGTATTATGTATTATGTATTATGTATTATGTATTATGTATTATGTATTATGTATTATGTATTATGTATTATGTATTATGTATTATGTATTATGTATTATGTATTATGTATTATGTATTATGTATTATGTATTATGTATTATGTATTATGTATTATGTATTATGTATTATGTATTATGTATTATGTATTATGTATTATGTATTATGTATTATGTATTATGTATTATGTATTATGTATTATGTATTATGTATTATGTATTATGTATTATGTATTATGTATTATGTATTATGTATTATGTATTATGTATTATGTATTATGTATTATGTATTATGTATTATGTATTATGTATTATGTATTATGTATTATGTATTATGTATTATGTATTATGTATTATGTATTATGTATTATGTATTATGTATTATGTATTATGTATTATGTATTATGTATTATGTATTATGTATTATGTATTATGTATTATGTATTATGTATTATGTATTATGTATTATGTATTATGTATTATGTATTATGTATTATGTATTATGTATTATGTATTATGTATTATGTATTATGTATTATGTATTATGTATTATGTATTATGTATTATGTATTATGTATTATGTATTATGTATTATGTATTATGTATTATGTATTATGTATTATGTATTATGTATTATGTATTATGTATTATGTATTATGTATTATGTATTATGTATTATGTATTATGTATTATGTATTATGTATTATGTATTATGTATTATGTATTATGTATTATGTATTATGTATTATGTATTATGTATTATGTATTATGTATTATGTATTATGTATTATGTATTATGTATTATGTATTATGTATTATGTATTATGTATTATGTATTATGTATTATGTATTATGTATTATGTATTATGTATTATGTATTATGTATTATGTATTATGTATTATGTATTATGTATTATGTATTATGTATTATGTATTATGTATTATGTATTATGTATTATGTATTATGTATTATGTATTATGTATTATGTATTATGTATTATGTATTATGTATTATGTATTATGTATTATGTATTATGTATTATGTATTATGTATTATGTATTATGTATTATGTATTATGTATTATGTATTATGTATTATGTATTATGTATTATGTATTATGTATTATGTATTATGTATTATGTATTATGTATTATGTATTATGTATTATGTATTATGTATTATGTATTATGTATTATGTATTATGTATTATGTATTATGTATTATGTATTATGTATTATGTATTATGTATTATGTATTATGTATTATGTATTATGTATTATGTATTATGTATTATGTATTATGTATTATGTATTATGTATTATGTATTATGTATTATGTATTATGTATTATGTATTATGTATTATGTATTATGTATTATGTATTATGTATTATGTATTATGTATTATGTATTATGTATTATGTATTATGTATTATGTATTATGTATTATGTATTATGTATTATGTATTATGTATTATGTATTATGTATTATGTATTATGTATTATGTATTATGTATTATGTATTATGTATTATGTATTATGTATTATGTATTATGTATTATGTATTATGTATTATGTATTATGTATTATGTATTATGTATTATGTATTATGTATTATGTATTATGTATTATGTATTATGTATTATGTATTATGTATTATGTATTATGTATTATGTATTATGTATTATGTATTATGTATTATGTATTATGTATTATGTATTATGTATTATGTATTATGTATTATGTATTATGTATTATGTATTATGTATTATGTATTATGTATTATGTATTATGTATTATGTATTATGTATTATGTATTATGTATTATGTATTATGTATTATGTATTATGTATTATGTATTATGTATTATGTATTATGTATTATGTATTATGTATTATGTATTATGTATTATGTATTATGTATTATGTATTATGTATTATGTATTATGTATTATGTATTATGTATTATGTATTATGTATTATGTATTATGTATTATGTATTATGTATTATGTATTATGTATTATGTATTATGTATTATGTATTATGTATTATGTATTATGTATTATGTATTATGTATTATGTATTATGTATTATGTATTATGTATTATGTATTATGTATTATGTATTATGTATTATGTATTATGTATTATGTATTATGTATTATGTATTATGTATTATGTATTATGTATTATGTATTATGTATTATGTATTATGTATTATGTATTATGTATTATGTATTATGTATTATGTATTATGTATTATGTATTATGTATTATGTATTATGTATTATGTATTATGTATTATGTATTATGTATTATGTATTATGTATTATGTATTATGTATTATGTATTATGTATTATGTATTATGTATTATGTATTATGTATTATGTATTATGTATTATGTATTATGTATTATGTATTATGTATTATGTATTATGTATTATGTATTATGTATTATGTATTATGTATTATGTATTATGTATTATGTATTATGTATTATGTATTATGTATTATGTATTATGTATTATGTATTATGTATTATGTATTATGTATTATGTATTATGTATTATGTATTATGTATTATGTATTATGTATTATGTATTATGTATTATGTATTATGTATTATGTATTATGTATTATGTATTATGTATTATGTATTATGTATTATGTATTATGTATTATGTATTATGTATTATGTATTATGTATTATGTATTATGTATTATGTATTATGTATTATGTATTATGTATTATGTATTATGTATTATGTATTATGTATTATGTATTATGTATTATGTATTATGTATTATGTATTATGTATTATGTATTATGTATTATGTATTATGTATTATGTATTATGTATTATGTATTATGTATTATGTATTATGTATTATGTATTATGTATTATGTATTATGTATTATGTATTATGTATTATGTATTATGTATTATGTATTATGTATTATGTATTATGTATTATGTATTATGTATTATGTATTATGTATTATGTATTATGTATTATGTATTATGTATTATGTATTATGTATTATGTATTATGTATTATGTATTATGTATTATGTATTATGTATTATGTATTATGTATTATGTATTATGTATTATGTATTATGTATTATGTATTATGTATTATGTATTATGTATTATGTATTATGTATTATGTATTATGTATTATGTATTATGTATTATGTATTATGTATTATGTATTATGTATTATGTATTATGTATTATGTATTATGTATTATGTATTATGTATTATGTATTATGTATTATGTATTATGTATTATGTATTATGTATTATGTATTATGTATTATGTATTATGTATTATGTATTATGTATTATGTATTATGTATTATGTATTATGTATTATGTATTATGTATTATGTATTATGTATTATGTATTATGTATTATGTATTATGTATTATGTATTATGTATTATGTATTATGTATTATGTATTATGTATTATGTATTATGTATTATGTATTATGTATTATGTATTATGTATTATGTATTATGTATTATGTATTATGTATTATGTATTATGTATTATGTATTATGTATTATGTATTATGTATTATGTATTATGTATTATGTATTATGTATTATGTATTATGTATTATGTATTATGTATTATGTATTATGTATTATGTATTATGTATTATGTATTATGTATTATGTATTATGTATTATGTATTATGTATTATGTATTATGTATTATGTATTATGTATTATGTATTATGTATTATGTATTATGTATTATGTATTATGTATTATGTATTATGTATTATGTATTATGTATTATGTATTATGTATTATGTATTATGTATTATGTATTATGTATTATGTATTATGTATTATGTATTATGTATTATGTATTATGTATTATGTATTATGTATTATGTATTATGTATTATGTATTATGTATTATGTATTATGTATTATGTATTATGTATTATGTATTATGTATTATGTATTATGTATTATGTATTATGTATTATGTATTATGTATTATGTATTATGTATTATGTATTATGTATTATGTATTATGTATTATGTATTATGTATTATGTATTATGTATTATGTATTATGTATTATGTATTATGTATTATGTATTATGTATTATGTATTATGTATTATGTATTATGTATTATGTATTATGTATTATGTATTATGTATTATGTATTATGTATTATGTATTATGTATTATGTATTATGTATTATGTATTATGTATTATGTATTATGTATTATGTATTATGTATTATGTATTATGTATTATGTATTATGTATTATGTATTATGTATTATGTATTATGTATTATGTATTATGTATTATGTATTATGTATTATGTATTATGTATTATGTATTATGTATTATGTATTATGTATTATGTATTATGTATTATGTATTATGTATTATGTATTATGTATTATGTATTATGTATTATGTATTATGTATTATATGTATTATGTATTATGTATTATGTATTATGTATTATGTATTATGTATTATGTATTATGTATTATGTATTATGTATTATGTATTATGTATTATGTATTATGTATTATGTATTATGTATTATGTATTATGTATTATGTATTATGTATTATGTATTATGTATTATGTATTATGTATTATGTATTATGTATTATGTATTATGTATTATGTATTATGTATTATGTATTATGTATTATGTATTATGTATTATGTATTATGTATTATGTATTATGTATTATGTATTATGTATTATGTATTATGTATTATGTATTATGTATTATGTATTATGTATTATGTATTATGTATTATGTATTATGTATTATGTATTATGTATTATGTATTATGTATTATGTATTATGTATTATGTATTATGTATTATGTATTATGTATTATGTATTATGTATTATGTATTATGTATTATGTATTATGTATTATGTATTATGTATTATGTATTATGTATTATGTATTATGTATTATGTATTATGTATTATGTATTATGTATTATGTATTATGTATTATGTATTATGTATTATGTATTATGTATTATGTATTATGTATTATGTATTATGTATTATGTATTATGTATTATGTATTATGTATTATGTATTATGTATTATGTATTATGTATTATGTATTATGTATTATGTATTATGTATTATGTATTATGTATTATGTATTATGTATTATGTATTATGTATTATGTATTATGTATTATGTATTATGTATTATGTATTATGTATTATGTATTATGTATTATGTATTATGTATTATGTATTATGTATTATGTATTATGTATTATGTATTATGTATTATGTATTATGTATTATGTATTATGTATTATGTATTATGTATTATGTATTATGTATTATGTATTATGTATTATGTATTATGTATTATGTATTATGTATTATGTATTATGTATTATGTATTATGTATTATGTATTATGTATTATGTATTATGTATTATGTATTATGTATTATGTATTATGTATTATGTATTATGTATTATGTATTATGTATTATGTATTATGTATTATGTATTATGTATTATGTATTATGTATTATGTATTATGTATTATGTATTATGTATTATGTATTATGTATTATGTATTATGTATTATGTATTATGTATTATGTATTATGTATTATGTATTATGTATTATGTATTATGTATTATGTATTATGTATTATGTATTATGTATTATGTATTATGTATTATGTATTATGTATTATGTATTATGTATTATGTATTATGTATTATGTATTATGTATTATGTATTATGTATTATGTATTATGTATTATGTATTATGTATTATGTATTATGTATTATGTATTATGTATTATGTATTATGTATTATGTATTATGTATTATGTATTATGTATTATGTATTATGTATTATGTATTATGTATTATGTATTATGTATTATGTATTATGTATTATGTATTATGTATTATGTATTATGTATTATGTATTATGTATTATGTATTATGTATTATGTATTATGTATTATGTATTATGTATTATGTATTATGTATTATGTATTATGTATTATGTATTATGTATTATGTATTATGTATTATGTATTATGTATTATGTATTATGTATTATGTATTATGTATTATGTATTATGTATTATGTATTATGTATTATGTATTATGTATTATGTATTATGTATTATGTATTATGTATTATGTATTATGTATTATGTATTATGTATTATGTATTATGTATTATGTATTATGTATTATGTATTATGTATTATGTATTATGTATTATGTATTATGTATTATGTATTATGTATTATGTATTATGTATTATGTATTATGTATTATGTATTATGTATTATGTATTATGTATTATGTATTATGTATTATGTATTATGTATTATGTATTATGTATTATGTATTATGTATTATGTATTATGTATTATGTATTATGTATTATGTATTATGTATTATGTATTATGTATTATGTATTATGTATTATGTATTATGTATTATGTATTATGTATTATGTATTATGTATTATGTATTATGTATTATGTATTATGTATTATGTATTATGTATTATGTATTATGTATTATGTATTATGTATTATGTATTATGTATTATGTATTATGTATTATGTATTATGTATTATGTATTATGTATTATGTATTATGTATTATGTATTATGTATTATGTATTATGTATTATGTATTATGTATTATGTATTATGTATTATGTATTATGTATTATGTATTATGTATTATGTATTATGTATTATGTATTATGTATTATGTATTATGTATTATGTATTATGTATTATGTATTATGTATTATGTATTATGTATTATGTATTATGTATTATGTATTATGTATTATGTATTATGTATTATGTATTATGTATTATGTATTATGTATTATGTATTATGTATTATGTATTATGTATTATGTATTATGTATTATGTATTATGTATTATGTATTATGTATTATGTATTATGTATTATGTATTATTGTCGTGCCTTTATAACACGAGCAGGACAAGACCGTGCTTTCCTTTGCAGGAGAAGATCTCTTGCCCTTGATGTATCTTTAATTCCACAGAAACACTTTAGAGTTGATAGTTATGTATTTTTTATTTATTAATTTTTACACTTGAGTTATAAATTTGAGTTTTACAATTTGCTTTTACTCGGGTTTATAGTTTTAATGTTACACTCACTTTTCTTAGGTTTAATTCTTTAAGTTACAGATTAAGATTACTTATAGCCACAACTAGACTCTTCCTCCTCTAAACTTGGCCCTCTTGAATTGAGGTCTGAATTTCGACTGCCCGCCACTAATTTGGATCGATCGCTATTTATCATTATCGATCCCACCAAAGCTCTTTAATTCCATTATGATGAAAGTGTTCTTATTCCGCCGTTCCAATATTTCAGGGTGAACTCCCATTGGCTGAATTAATTCAAGTTATGATTTTCCAATAGTAAGCCCGGCCAATGGGAGTAATCGCAATTTAGCATTTCCCTATTGAAAGCTCTCTCGCGGGATTTTTGTGGGAGTTGACAATTACCGAGCGGGGTAATGCACTGCGCATGCACACCTTGCTAAAATGGGATTTTTTGTGTGCAGACCCATTGACGTAGTTTGTGCTCGTGTTGGGCGCCTCGGTCGTTGAATCCACTAGCAGGGTGCAAGGGTACATTGATCGCTCGAGAAATTAGTTCAGAGGAAAAGCGATATCGAATTTCGGATGTTTATCGCTTTCTTTTGCAATATGTAATTTAGGGAATGTGGAATTCGAGAACTTATGACCTGAGTGCATAAGTCAATGTATTGCAATTCGAGAGTTTTGTAATTATGAAAGCTCGTGTTATATTTTGATCGAGTCATTGGCTGAGGGCAAAGTTTCTGGGTATATCTCGAATGAATTATGCGAGATGCTCGAAAGGTTTGATGAGATGAGATTTTGATATGAAAGGGTTTGTATATTTTAGGGGTTTTAGGTAATGAGCGACGATCATTACACCTTCCCCCTTAATCAGAAGGTTGTGCGACTTTAGGAAGCAGAACCTTCGTTTTAGTCGTAAGTGTTGGTGGAATCGTGATATTAGCGTCGTGGTCCAATCATTATTACAATTTTCTTTTTCTATTTGTGTACTTAAAAGATAGTTAACTTAGGTTTACTACATTTTTTTTTATATATATACCTACATATATAGAATTCTTAACGTATTTATTCTTTTGCATACTTTCATGCGTTTTTGTCTTGAAGTAAGTTTACTATATATTTTTTTTGCTATTATGTACATTTATCTAAAGTATTCTTAATATACTTTGTTATACATATTTTTTGTGTTATATGTATATATTTTGCGGTTTTGTTTATATGTGTTTTAAAGGTTCTAAAGTGAATATTATTTGCACATTTTTAGGTTTTTTGCTAAATTTTATTTTAAAACATTCTTAATTACTTTTTTTTGTTTTAAGGAAAAGAATAAAACCTATTTTCTAGTTTAATTAAGGCTCATTTCTACAGTTAGCTTTATATATGTGTCTATTTAAATTTATTTAAAGGATTCTTAGTCTTGATTATCTATCCGTATAATGTTCTTAATGAATTTATATCTTTGCATATTTTTAGGCGAAACTACGAAACTTATTAGTATTTACTTTCTAAACTAATTAGTGAATTTTTTTTTTTATATATATATTTATATGTGTTTTGAAAGGGTTTTTTTTTTTTTTAAATTTGTTCAAATTAGCATAACAAATGTAATTAAATTTATATATGTTCCTAATTATTATTTTTTGTGTATTTGTTTTATCTTTACATTCTATATTTTTTTTCTATAAAGGTATTTTATTTTACAATGTTCTTAAGATTTATTTTATAAGTATATGTGTGTTTTTTTTTTTTATATTTTATACGTTTATATGTATTGTATGTAAAAAAAAAACATGGTGCAATTTGCGCATTTTAATGAAAAAATTGGTTTCCGATGGCATCGTTTTTCTTGTAGGAAAAATTTTTGCATTACACTCGTGCGGGTGTCAGATTTCGCGGTCAATTAGTCGTGGGTGATATGTTTTGATCAAATGTGCTCCACTTCATTCTTGATTAATAGATTGAATAGGTAAGTAGGTACTTATCCTAAAGTACAAAAAGAATTTTTCTCTTTTTTTTTTTTATTATTATATATATATATTATATATATTTTTTTTTCTTTACAGAAGGAGAAAGAAGAAGAAAAAATGGATAGGGAGGAAATTATAGACTTGACGGTGGATTCCGATATCGAGGAAATTGAGGAAGAACGGGGACCGTCTCCTATTCCACAGGTGGACCACCGCCGTGTTTATGTATATATGTGTCAAGTCACTAGAATTTATTATTTTTGTATTTTTTTCTAATAAAAACTTGAAAATGTGCTTATTGTGTATGTGTTGTTGGTTTCGATCCCCCTCCTTTTTTTTTATTTTAATACTTCGGCCGAAAAAAAAAAAATGTTTTATATGGTTTTTCTCTGGTTTTATGATTGATGTTAGGGCAATAATTGTTTTTCGGTGAGCTGCATGCTACTTGTGCTTTTCCTTCGGTGGGGATTTTTCTTTTTCTTGAAGCTTTTAAAAGCTGTTGGACATATAAGATTCTATGATTAGGTAAGTTGATGGACGGTATAATACCAGTGGAAAAGGTGGAGTTGTTGTTCCGAGAGGGCTTATTTGAGAGTTTGTTGAATATGTTCCCGAAGGAACATTACGGGTCTTTGCGATTGTACTGTTTAATAAAATGGTAAACTTGAGCAAATGTCTTGGTTGCCAAAGGGGTGATAGCTTTTATCAGCGTCAGCGTATGGCTCTGTACACGCACGATGCTTACTAGCGCTGCTAGCGGGTGATAAAAAATAATCGGACCCCCTTTCTTATTGTTTTATACTGCGAACGTTTACATATCCGCTTACTGAAAGATTGAGCTTAGAATTTATAATGGTGCTTACCCCGCGCGCTCGGATCGAAATTAGGTTGTAGCTCTGCCCCCATGCATATGGCCCATAACTATTTTAGGTTGGTACTAAAAGTGGGAAGTTGAATTTAGTCTATTTTTTGAAAAGGATTTAGTCCAAAAGAGAGGAGGACGGGGAGAGAGAGAGAAAAAAAAAATTTTGCTCACTCCCAAGGTAGATGCTATATTGAGAGAGAGAAAAAAAAAATTTGAAGATAGCTGCAGGAGTAAGTCGGTGCATAAATATAATAACACAATGTTGGTAAATTTTATCATCATAAATTTTGTGCCACCATTAAATTTATAAACTATTATAAATTTTGTTCTTCGAACTTATATGGTAATTCCCTTAGTGTTTCGCTACACATGAATATATGGGTTGATCCGTAGATAGTGTGTATGGTGCGCTTGTGGGTTCCTCTGGGTTGGGTTCGGTATTTCTATTTATTTTATTAATTGTTATTTTGTTGCGATTTATGCGAATCGGCCATTTAACTTTTATAAGTATTAAGAAAAGTATGACTATTAGTGTTAACAGAATGTAGCCTAAGGAATAATGGTGTATGTCGTGACCATTAGTTTTATTTAAGATCAGGTGTTCGTTCCCTTTTTGCTGTTGAATCATTTTGCTTAAGTTGTTCAGTTCCTTATCACTGTTGTATTTTATTAAAACTGCCTTGGCTATCTTTTGATCGGGCTGTAGGTTTTGTTTGAAGAACTCGTCCACGTTACTTGTTAAGTTAATTGTGGGTAGGTAGAAAGTGTTTAATTTAGATGTCTGAACATTGTGAGCTTGGATTGTGAGCTCTTTGCTTCTTAAGTAACAGCCGGCTTTGATTTCTATTATTCCGCTCCCGTTCAGGGGTTAAGGGGTGATCTTGTCACTACAGACTACGTCGATGGTACTGTATTCGTCCATGACGAACAACCATTTGTTGGGTTGGTTTAATTGGATCCAATAGTTAGTTCTAGGGATCGACTTTATATGGCACGAGTTCGGGATGGTACGATCGTGTTTTAAGAGGTCGATTTCACACAGGTTGTTTTTGGAATCGACATTGAAGATGGGGTGTATGATTCTACACAGAAATTTTTCTAAGTTATTTGTCAAACAGTTTGCTAAGTCCACTGCATTGAGAGTGTAGTAGTGCTCTCGGTTATAGTCTACCACTAAGTATTCTAAGGATGGTTGGACAAAGATGTAATCATTTTTGTAGTATGTGGGGATGGGAACTACTTTATATAATTGATAATTATCCTTAAAAGGTAATGGGATTTTTAATTTAAAGATAATTTTGTCTGCCACTATCGCGGTACTGACGTGTCCTAGTCTGTAGATTTGTAGTTCGTTGTCCCGAATTCTGTCGATAGGCAGCATTAGTGTGTTGGGTAAGTGCCGTTGTACTTCTGTAAGGATTTTGTTTAGTTGTCCAGGAGTGATAATAGAGGGGTGTGGCTTGCCGTGCCGAACGTCTGTAACAAGGTCTAAGAGTGCATTTAAGGTTGACTGGTAGCGAATAGTAATAAGGGTGGTTAGTGAAGTAAGGGATTCTAATTCGTCGAACACATTTATTTGAGTTAACTCAGAATTTATGGCGTTCACTCTCTTGTCAATTTTGGCTATTTTGCTATCCAAGTGTTTAAATTGCTCATCGATAGCGAGGCGACTTTTGTTGAAGATGTTAGCTGTAGTTTCTATAATCAACGTTTGGTTTTTCATGAGGTTGAGTAGGCGGTTTTGATCATTCCTTGTATTGTCTATTAGTTCGTTATACTTTTGCGCATCGTCTTCGTTCAGTGTCCCGAATAGGGTTTTGCTTAGGGTCCCGATTGCGTTGAAGAGTCCTCTTTTACGCCGAAGTGGTTCCCTTTGTAACAGACTTCGTTTTTCTTGAATGTCGGATAATAAGAGGGATAGTTGTTGCACTATTGACACACACAATTGCAATGTTCCTTCATTTGTTCGTAGATTTTTACACATATACTCTATTTTTCCCTTATATTCTTCTAATTTTCTTAATTCATACTTAAAACTAGCTAAATCATAAAAAATTACCAATTGCCATTCGTTACTATACAAATTGACTTTCCCACCGCTGCCACCATAAATTTTGTCGTGCCTTTATAACACGAGCAGGACAAGACCGTGCTTTCCTTTGCAGGAGAAGATCTCTTGCCCTTGATGTATCTTTAATTCCACAGAAACACTTTAGAGTTGATAGTTATGTATTTTTTATTTATTAATTTTTACACTTGAGTTATAAATTTGAGTTTTACAATTTGCTTTTACTCGGGTTTATAGTTTTAATGTTACACTCACTTTTCTTAGGTTTAATTTTTTAAGTTTACAGATTAAGATTACTTATAGCCACAACTAGACTCTTCCTCCTCTAAACTTGGCCCTCTTGAATTGAGGTCTGAATTTCGACTGCCACTAATTTGGATCGATCGCTATTTATCATTATCGATCCCACCAAAGCTCTTTAATTCCATTATGATGAAAGTGTTCTTATTCCGCCGTTCCAATATTTCAGGGTGAACTCCCATTGGCTGAATTAATTCAAGTTATGATTTTCCAATGGTAAGCCCGGCCAATGGAAGTAATCGCAATTTAGCATTTCCCTATTGAAAGCTCTCTCGCGGGATTTTTGTGGGAGTTGACAATTACCGAGCGGGGTAATGCACTGCGCATGCACACCTTGCTAAAATGGGATTTTTTGTGTGCAGACCCATTGACGTAGTTTGTGCTCGTGTTGGGCGCCTCGGTCGTTGAATCCACTAGCAGGGTGCAAGGGTACATTGATCGCTCGAGAAATTAGTTCAGAGGAAAAGCGATATCGAATTTCGGATGTTTATCGCTTTCTTTTGCAATATGTAATTTAGGGAATGTGGAATTCGAGAACTTATGACCTGAGTGCATAAGTCAATGTATTGCAATTCGAGAGTTTTGTAATTATGAAAGCTCGTGTTATATTTTGATCGAGTCATTGGCTGAGGGCAAAGTTTCTGGGTATATCTCGAATGAATTATGCGAGATGCTCGAAAGGTTTGATGAGATGAGATTTTGATATGAAAGGGTTTGTATATTTTAGGGGTTTTAGGTAATGAGCGACGATCATTACACCTTCCCCCTTAATCAGAAGGTTGTGCGACTTTAGGAAGCAGAACCTTCGTTTTAGTCGTAAGTGTTGGTGGAATCGTGATATTAGCGTCGTGGTCCAATCATTATTACAATTTTCTTTTTCTATTTGTGTACTTAAAAGATAGTTAACTTAGGTTTACTACATTTTTTTTTTATATATATACCTACATATATAGAATTCTTAACGTATTTATTCTTTTGCATACTTTCATGCGTTTTTGTCTTGAAGTAAGTTTACTATATATTTTTTTTTGCTATTATGTACATTTATCTAAAGTATTCTTAATATACTTTGTTATACATATTTTTTGTGTTATATGTATATATTTTGCGGTTTTGTTTATATGTGTTTTAAAGGTTCTAAAGTGAATATTATTTGCACATTTTTAGGTTTTTTTTGCTAAATTTTATTTTTAAACATTCTTAATTACTTTTTTTTTTGTTTTAAGGAAAAGAATAAAACCTATTTTCTAGTTTAATTAAGGCTCATTTCTACAGTTAGCTTTATATATGTGTCTATTTAAATTTATTTAAAGGATTCTTAGTCTTGATTATCTATCCGTATAATGTTCTTAATGAATTTATATCTTTGCATATTTTTAGGCGAAACTACGAAACTTATTAGTATTTACTTTCTAAACTAATTAGTGAATTTTTTTTTTTTTTTTTTTTAATATATATATTTATATGTGTTTTGAAAGGGTTTTTTTTTTTTTTTTTTTTAAATTTGTTCAAATTAGCATAACAAATGTAATTAAATTTATATATGTTCCTAATTATTATTTTTTGTGTATTTGTTTTATCTTTACATTCTATATTTTTTTTCTATAAAGGTATTTTATATTATAATGTTCCTAAAATTTATTTTATAAGAATATGTGTTTTGTTTTTCTTCTTTTTTTTTTTTGTTTTATACACATATATTTGATTCAATTGCCTTTTTAATGTGTGCTATTTGGTGCAATTTTCGCATAAAAAAAAATTTGATTTCCGATGGTATCGTTTTTCTTATGGAAAAATTTTTGCATTACACTCGTGCGGGTGTCAGATTTTGCGGTGAGTTATACAAATTTACTTTCCCGACGTTTTCGAAATATATCCCCGGGTTGGTTTCAAACTTCGTAATATTGACTGCATTTTCTCCCGATGTCTTGGGGATGGCAAAAAGCCATGTTAATAGGAGTAACCTATGAAAATCTATGCGTTAGTATCTTCGTTAAATAATTTGAGATTATTGTTATGCAATAATCGATTTTTATTCTTAATTCTAATGGTGGTATTTTCTGCAGAATTTAACTCGATTACTGGGTAGGGGCCTTCCCATAAGGGTTCTAGTTTATTTTTTCTCTTGTTATTTTTAACCAGGACTTTGTCGCCTAGATTAAATGTTTTAATCCCGGTTCTTTGATCGTAATACCTTTTATTCTTCTCTTTCGCAGAAATTATTGTTTCTTTTGCGATTCCATACCCGTGTTGTAGTCGTGCTTTTAGCTCATTCGCGTAGTTTTCATAGTTATATGAGGGAGTTGGGCTTGATTTCAGGCTGGACGGAATTTCGGCTGGAAATCCGTATAAAAGTTCGTAAGGGGTGAAGTTGGTACTGGAGTGCGGTGTGGTGTTGTACACGAACATAGCGTAAGGTACCCATGTATCCCATGTCAAGGGATCTCTATTTACATAATGCCGGAGATATTCGGCTAAAGTCCGGTGACTTCTTTCCAATGCTCCATTAGTTTGTGGGTGGTAGGGAGTCGTTTGCAATTGTTTTATATGGAGTAACTTAGTTACCTCTTTAAACATTGCACTAAGGAAATTAGAACCTTGATCAGTGAGTACTGAATGGGGTATACCGTGCTTACAAATAATCTCCTCTACTAATGCCCTTGCTACAGTCGCGGCCTCAATGTCTTCCAGAGCGATCGCGGTGGAGAACTTTGTGAGGTCGTCTTGGAAGGTAAGTAGGTATTTCTTGTTTGTGTAGCTCATTGGTAGTGGCCCTACAATGTCTAAGAATATCTTTTGGAAAGGCCTTGAGCTGGTAGTTGTGATTTTCATGGGTACCTTGGGATTTGATAATAGCTTGTTCTTTTGGCACGATGAACATTTTTTTATATATGCTTTTATGTCAGGTCGCATTCCTTGCCAGTAGTAGTCCTTCTGAATTCTCTTAAGGGTTCTGGTGATACCCTGATGTCCTCCGGTTGGAAGTTCATGGTATTCACGCAGAACTTTTTGTATTTCCTCGGGAGTTGTAAGGAACTTTACTCTGCCTGTGTAGCAAATGATTTCGATATCTGGTTCTGATATTATGTCGGCACATATTTTCCTGAAGTGATACATGTCATGGTTGTTGAGAGGTGGAATGGCTATGTTTAATTTATTTACGCCGGCAAGTTCGCATAGTTTTAAGAAAGAGGTTAACACTTGCCTTACATTTTCTTCATCTCGTTTCATACGTATGGGGAGTGAGCATTTTGCCAGTATGTAATTATTATGATTCCCTTTTTTGTATTCGTAAACGCGGTTTATTTCTAAATTTGGGGGGATTTCGGTAATCTTATCTCTTAGTACTAATTCCACGTCACTGGAGGTCGGAGGTAGTAGGAAGAATTTATGGGTGATTCCCTTTAGTTTGATTAACGCTTGATTAGTATCTGTCACTTTCCTGAAATTATCTGTATCAGTGTTTGTGTTGTCTGCGTTCCGTATAGGATCAGCCTGAGTTGGGGCGGCTGTTCGGACGGCCTTTTTTGCCTGGTTTCTAGTAATTACCCTAACTGCCTTTTCCTCTGCCGCCGTGTCAGTAGGGTTTATTCTACTGAGGGCATCTGCATTGGCATTCAACTTACCTGGTTTATAAACTATCTTGTAGTCATACTCTTCCAACCGTATCCTCCATCTGGTAAGTCTACTATTACAATCTTTCAGATTCATTAACCAAACTAGAGGTTTATGGTCTGTGATTATCGTGAACTTTCTTCCATATATGTACGGGCGAAATTGCTGCACCGCGTAAACAATGGCGAGAAGTTCTTTTTCTATGGTAGAATACCGGGATTCGGCAGGGTTTAGAGTACGACTGGCATAACAAATTGGTCTATCTTGACCTATTTCGCCTTGGGACAAGATAGCTCCTAGGGCTACGTCGCTAGCATCGGTAGTTACTATGAATTCTTTATCGAATTCTGGGTAAGCTAATATTGGGGTTGTGATTAATTTTTCCTTCAATGACCTAAATGCTTCGTCGCAAAAAGCGTCCCACTCAAACGGGGTGTTCTTTTTCAGAAGTCTTGTTAATGGCTTCGCCGTCTTGGCGAAATCTGGTATAAATCTGCGGTAGTAGCCCACAAACCCTAGGAATGCCTTAATGTCCTTTTGCTTTCTGGGTCGGGGATAGGTTTTTAGTGCGCTAATTTTAGTGGGGTCCGGATGTACGCCTTTGGAGCTTACTACATGCCCTAAGTATGTAATTTCCTTTGCCAAGAAGTGGCATTTTTCTGGTTGGAGCTTTAGATTATTCTCCCTTAATCTCGTGAGTACCTCTTCCAACTTCATATGGTGGTCTCGTAAGTCGTACCCATACACGACTATGTCGTCTAAATAGACGAAGCATCGCATTCCCTGTAAGCCGGTTAAAACCGTATTCATTAGCCGTTGGAAGGTGGCTGGGGCTCTTTTGAGACCGAAAGGCATACGGTTATAATGATAGTGGCCAAACGAGGTACTGAAAGCGGTTTTATCTTTGTCAGCCTCTTCCATGGGTATCTGGTGAAATCCATTGGCTAAATCTAAAGTAGTAAAATACTTAGACTTACCCAATTGATCCAAGATATCCGTGATATTGGGCAACGGATAGGCGTCCCCTACAGTTATCTCGTTCAACCTACGGAAATCCACCACTAATCTCCATTTCCTGTTTCCGTTAGCGTCGGGTTTCTTGGGGACAAGTAGGAGTGGTGAATTCCATGGGCTACTACTAGGGCTTATGATGCCATCTTCCAACATGGTCTGAATTTGCCTGTTTACCTCACACCTTTGCGATTCTGGTAGCCGATAGGGCTTTGTATATATGGGTGGCTTATCTGCCAAAGTGGGAATGGTGTGGGTGATAGCATCGGTGCACGTAAGGAAATCTCCTTCTAAATGGAACAGGTCATTGTACTTCCTACAGATGTGTATCATTTGCTTTCGCTCTTCCTCGTTGCAGTGACTTAAATCTATGAGACTTTCCAATTTCTCTAATCTCCGGTTGGTTTTTCCCCCGTTGGGCTGTATAACATCGTATTGTTCTAACTCAGTATATGAGGGTATTACGTCCTCGAGTGGTATTTCTGTGCCTTCTTCATTTATATTGAGGACCGCCACCTTGGCATATCCTCTTTCTGGTCGTACAATACAATTCCCTAAATAGACGCCAGTTTTTATTAATTTCTTCTCGCAAACTAGAGGTTCATCTTTTGTGACTGGGATTTCCACGATCGCTTCGGATCTGGCTGGAATTGTTATTTTATTATTATTTAATTTAATTATTTCTTTATTACTTTCCCTTTTAACATCTTTGTATTCAACCCTTTTTACCTTGAATTTAGGTTCTTCTCCACAGTTTTTCTTTTTACTTGTGGGAGGTATTTTAACTATTTTAATGGGCATTTCTTCGCCACATACTTCTATTCTATCCAATTCTCCGTACACCCTATTCCCGTTCTCACTTATTACGACTGGCCTTGTTTCCGACCTTTTATTTATTTTAATTTTTACTTTCTCGTCCACGCAGCTTCCGTCGGATAGACTGGTGGGTAATTTATATAATTCACCGTTTGCTAGGTCTTCCCCGCAGATTTCTTCTTTCCTGGGAGGTACTTCATAATTTTCCTTTTCTTCTTCAGCGTATTCTTCGTAAAGATCTATGCTTTCATTATTTATCCCTTGACATTCTATGGGATAGTTATTTTGTTTATGGTGAGCGGGTAGTTTTTGTTTATTATGGGTCAACTCATTCGTTTTGTGAGTGCTTCGAAAATTAACATGTGGGTTGTTGATTCGATAGATGTTTTTGGAGGGAGTGAAATTTTGAGTATCTATGATATTCCAAGCATCATCTAAGGGGAGTTTGAATTCCATCACACTCTCCGAATACTTGATGTCACAATCATACCTATAGAAGAAATCGTGACCCAACAATCCATCACAGGACAGAATGTTTCCATCCCTTATAATATGGAAGGGGTTGGAAACTTGTAAACCATTGCTGCCATTATTTACATCCAGACTTCCGAGAGATAAGCCCTCAGAGGTGACGTGTTCATCATAAAAAGATATAATAGTACATCTTTTTGTTACGTCAACCCAGCTGTCTTCAGAACAAGATGAAAGTTTGTACAGACTGATTTCTGAACCTGTATCGATGAAAAAGGTTGCGGTTCCATTCTTAGAAAGTGAAAAAGGTAAGATAGTTGTGACACCTCGCTCGGTGATAGTGACCGGAACACGAACTGTGATGCTTAGTTGAGAGTATGCACTTCGGCGAGAATTTCGCGATTGCGGGTTGGAATGCCGGGGATTCCTTCCCGCGGCTCCTCGTTTCCCGCCTCGTAGCCGTTCTGGTTGAGTAACCTTACTTGCTTGTAAGGTTGTTCGGGACTACTTCTGTTATTCTGTTGGCCAGAAGGGCGCCCGTTGTTGGTTGGATATTGTCGCTGCTCTGGGCGTCTGTTGGGGGATGAATTTACTGGTGTCCACGAGTCGCGGTTAAAATTTTGCTGCCTGGGTTCCTGTCGTCTATGGTTGGAACGTCTTTCATAGTCTAAGCGACGCGTCCTACATTCGCTGATATCGTGGTTCGGTCTGTTACAATAAGAACAGAAAAGTCGTCGAACCTCTTTCTTTATTTGCGCGCCTGTAAAGCTAGGGATGGCCCTGTTCCTATAACAGGTCTCCCTGGTGTGCCCTCGTTTATTACAAACTTCGCATACGGGTGTACTACGGGATCCCTCTCCGAATGTATCCTTGTACGTTCTCTCTTCTGCTCGAGAAACGCGTTCCAGGATGTAGTCAATAAGGGTCGATAAGTCGTCTTCCCCTCGGGCTTGAGCAAGAGTCTGCAATCTCTCGCTTCTTAACCCGTTTTCAAATGCAGTTACCGCCTCCCTGCTATTTTCCTTGATTAATGCTTCACTAGCGGCGCCACCACCTAAGGCTATTTTCGTTGCCTTATTTAATTCCCCCAAGGTACGGGTTATTCTTTCAGAATAGTCTAGGACGCTTTCCCTGGGTCCCTGTTTTGTTTTCCTCAAGTCCTCCCGTAACACTGCTCGAGAGACTCTGTATCTCTTTTGAAGGGCGCTTTTTAGTTCGTTCCAATCGCTTGCTCCACCGTATTCGATCATATCAAATACGGCGCCAGAAACCTTGGATTTAAGGATATTGAAGAACAGTACCCTGTCCCTCTCATTTTTAGCCGTGTTAAAAAGAGTGTCACAGCAGGAGATGAATTGGTCTAAGCCTTCCTTATTACCAGCGAATTTGGGTATCATCTCTCGCACATCTGCGATGGAGATTCTGTATTCCGAGCTACCGGGTGCATTAGCCGGGTGTGGTGGTTCCTCGGGTGGAGCCATTATGGGTGCTGGAATGAGGATTATGCGGTTTCGCAAGATTCGTGATTCAATTTTGTCACAGAATTTTGGACTTGGCTAAGGGAATATTTAGTGAAGGCCTGTGATGAGGCGAAAAAAAAAGGTCCTGACTGAATATTGTAATAGAGAGTTCTATTACTAAACTAAACTTCCTGGGTAATCCCAGACATTCCGAAACGTGATGGCAAGAAATACATAAGGCCAGTTGAGAAAAGAAAATATAACAATGAGGGAGAATAAGTAATAAACAATACCAGAATTAAAAATAAAAAATCGACTCGTGTGGATTGCACAAACATACGTAATTAGCAGAAAACAAAAAAAATAAAGTGAGTGGATCACATAAAAATTCAAAACATTCGTTATGGGAATTCACCAATCCCAAGATGAAGATAAATAATAAAAATTAGCAATCGTTTCGTGATTCGTAATGCGCAATAAATACAACCGACACATAAACAACGTTTAAACAAAAAAATGAACGCATCACGAAAGAAAAAAATTTTTTGCAGGGAAGATTTCGCCCTTTTAATTACGCGCACGAAAGTAGACACAAAAATAAAAATTTTAATTCGAACCACACATAAAAAATAAATCAAATTATTCCATAATAATAGCACTTATAGTTTGCACGTATTCCAAAAATAATAATTTACGGTAAAAGGAAATCGAAGATTGCACCTCACAATATAATATAATTTTTATTTAATCGTTATTCAAGTTCAATGAAAATAAAATGTATGTATGTATAAATAAATTTTTTTTTTTGAATATACTTTAAAGATAGCTAAATTTCGCTTACTTGTAAATTAGGTTGCCGGCGAGTTGCTCCGCGTGCGCTGTGTGCACGCAATCCTTGAGGTTGTTGATGTTGTTGATCATTGTGTCTGCAAGTTCCCACGTTGTTTGTTTTAGTTAAGATGAGTCCCTCGATGATGAGTAGTCGATGTTGATCCCTCGTTGGTTAGTTGTTTGTTGATTTGTTGATGTTGGTTGGTCCCTCGTTGGTTAATGATGTTGGTTGGTCCCTCGTTGGTTAATGATGTTGGTTGGTCCCTCGTTGGTTAATGATGTTGGTTGGTTATTCAGTTATTGTTGGCACCACCCTAACTCCGGCGCCTGGCCTCTGGAGGGGCTAATAGTTGAAAAATGAGGTGCTTTTGTAGGTTGTTAAAGCTGGAGGTGCCTATTCTTTCAGGACAACCTCTTTCACCACGGTAGCGGATACTGGATTTGTCCGTATCTCACCTTGCTGCCACCATAAATTTTGTCGTGCCTTTATAACACGAGCAGGACAAGACCGTGCTTTCCTTTGCAGGAGAAGATCTCTTGCCCTTGATGTATCTTTAATTCCACAGAAACACTTTAGAGTTGATAGTTATGTATTTTTTATTTATTAATTTTTACACTTGAGTTATAAATTTGAGTTTTACAATTTGCTTTTACTCGGGTTTATAGTTTTAATGTTACACTCACTTTTCTTAGGTTTAATTCTTTAAGTTACAGATTAAGATTACTTATAGCCACAACTAGACTCTTCCTCCTCTAAACTTGGCCCTCTTGAATTGAGGTCTGAATTTCGACTGCCCGCCACTAATTTGGATCGATCGCTATTTATCATTATCGATCCCACCAAAGCTCTTTAATTCCATTATGATGAAAGTGTTCTTATTCCGCCGTTCCAATATTTCAGGGTGAACTCCCATTGGCTGAATTAATTCAAG
Organism: Thereva nobilitata; assembly: GCA_963855945.1. Taxonomy (NCBI): domain Eukaryota; kingdom Metazoa; phylum Arthropoda; class Insecta; order Diptera; family Therevidae; genus Thereva; species Thereva nobilitata. The sequence goes on along the minus strand of CAWLCO010000027.1, from coordinate 35,741 downwards.
TTATGATTTTCCAATAGTAAGCCCGGCCAATGGGAGTAATCGCAATTTAGCATTTCCCTATTGAAAGCTCTCTCGCGGGATTTTTGTGGGAGTTGACAATTACCGAGCGGGGTAATGCACTGCGCATGCACACCTTGCTAAAATGGGATTTTTTGTGTGCAGACCCATTGACGTAGTTTGTGCTCGTGTTGGGCGCCTCGGTCGTTGAATCCACTAGCAGGGTGCAAGGGTACATTGATCGCTCGAGAAATTAGTTCAGAGGAAAAGCGATATCGAATTTCGGATGTTTATCGCTTTCTTTTGCAATATGTAATTTAGGGAATGTGGAATTCGAGAACTTATGACCTGAGTGCATAAGTCAATGTATTGCAATTCGAGAGTTTTGTAATTATGAAAGCTCGTGTTATATTTTGATCGAGTCATTGGCTGAGGGCAAAGTTTCTGGGTATATCTCGAATGAATTATGCGAGATGCTCGAAAGGTTTGATGAGATGAGATTTTGATATGAAAGGGTTTGTATATTTTAGGGGTTTTAGGTAATGAGCGACGATCATTACATTATGTATTATGTATTATGTATTATGTATTATGTATTATGTATTATGCATTATGTATTATGTATTATGTATTATGTATTATGTATTATGTATTATGTATTATGTATTATGTATTATGTATTATGTATTATGTATTATGTATTATGTATTATGTATTATGTATTATGTATTATGTATTATGTATTATGTATTATGTATTATGTATTATGTATTATGTATTATGTATTATGTATTATGTATTATGTATTATGTATTATGTATTATGTATTATGTATTATGTATTATGTATTATGTATTATGTATTATGTATTATGTATTATGTATTATGTATTATGTATTATGTATTATGTATTATGTATTATGTATTATGTATTATGTATTATGTATTATGTATTATGTATTATGTATTATGTATTATGTATTATGTATTATGTATTATGTATTATGTATTATGTATTATGTATTATGTATTATGTATTATGTATTATGTATTATGTATTATGTATTATGTATTATGTATTATGTATTATGTATTATGTATTATGTATTATGTATTATGTATTATGTATTATGTATTATGTATTATGTATTATGTATTATGTATTATGTATTATGTATTATGTATTATGTATTATGTATTATGTATTATGTATTATGTATTATGTATTATGTATTATGTATTATGTATTATGTATTATGTATTATGTATTATGTATTATGTATTATGTATTATGTATTATGTATTATGTATTATGTATTATGTATTATGTATTATGTATTATGTATTATGTATTATGTATTATGTATTATGTATTATGTATTATGTATTATGTATTATGTATTATGTATTATGTATTATGTATTATGTATTATGTATTATGTATTATGTATTATGTATTATGTATTATGTATTATGTATTATGTATTATGTATTATGTATTATGTATTATGTATTATGTATTATGTATTATGTATTATGTATTATGTATTATGTATTATGTATTATGTATTATGTATTATGTATTATGTATTATGTATTATGTATTATGTATTATGTATTATGTATTATGTATTATGTATTATGTATTATGTATTATGTATTATGTATTATGTATTATGTATTATGTATTATGTATTATGTATTATGTATTATGTATTATGTATTATGTATTATGTATTATGTATTATGTATTATGTATTATGTATTATGTATTATGTATTATGTATTATGTATTATGTATTATGTATTATGTATTATGTATTATGTATTATGTATTATGTATTATGTATTATGTATTATGTATTATGTATTATGTATTATGTATTATGTATTATGTATTATGTATTATGTATTATGTATTATGTATTATGTATTATGTATTATGTATTATGTATTATGTATTATGTATTATGTATTATGTATTATGTATTATGTATTATGTATTATGTATTATGTATTATGTATTATGTATTATGTATTATGTATTATGTATTATGTATTATGTATTATGTATTATGTATTATGTATTATGTATTATGTATTATGTATTATGTATTATGTATTATGTATTATGTATTATGTATTATGTATTATGTATTATGTATTATGTATTATGTATTATGTATTATGTATTATGTATTATGTATTATGTATTATGTATTATGTATTATGTATTATGTATTATGTATTATGTATTATGTATTATGTATTATGTATTATGTATTATGTATTATGTATTATGTATTATGTATTATGTATTATGTATTATGTATTATGTATTATGTATTATGTATTATGTATTATGTATTATGTATTATGTATTATGTATTATGTATTATGTATTATGTATTATGTATTATGTATTATGTATTATGTATTATGTATTATGTATTATGTATTATGTATTATGTATTATGTATTATGTATTATGTATTATGTATTATGTATTATGTATTATGTATTATGTATTATGTATTATGTATTATGTATTATGTATTATGTATTATGTATTATGTATTATGTATTATGTATTATGTATTATGTATTATGTATTATGTATTATGTATTATGTATTATGTATTATGTATTATGTATTATGTATTATGTATTATGTATTATGTATTATGTATTATGTATTATGTATTATGTATTATGTATTATGTATTATGTATTATGTATTATGTATTATGTATTATGTATTATGTATTATGTATTATGTATTATGTATTATGTATTATGTATTATGTATTATGTATTATGTATTATGTATTATGTATTATGTATTATGTATTATGTATTATGTATTATGTATTATGTATTATGTATTATGTATTATGTATTATGTATTATGTATTATGTATTATGTATTATGTATTATGTATTATGTATTATGTATTATGTATTATGTATTATGTATTATGTATTATGTATTATGTATTATGTATTATGTATTATGTATTATGTATTATGTATTATGTATTATGTATTATGTATTATGTATTATGTATTATGTATTATGTATTATGTATTATGTATTATGTATTATGTATTATGTATTATGTATTATGTATTATGTATTATGTATTATGTATTATGTATTATGTATTATGTATTATGTATTATGTATTATGTATTATGTATTATGTATTATGTATTATGTATTATGTATTATGTATTATGTATT
>CAWLCO010000027.1:0-30000 GCA_963855945.1 Thereva nobilitata | reverse complement strand
TCTCTGCACTGCAGCCATGCGCTTGCGGTATTTTTCATATTATGTATTATGTATTATGTATTATGTATTATGTATTATGTATTATGTATTATGTATTATGTATTATGTATTATGTATTATGTATTATGTATTATGTATTATGTATTATGTATTATGTATTATGTATTATGTATTATGTATTATGTATTATGTATTATGTATTATGTATTATGTATTATGTATTATGTATTATGTATTATGTATTATGTATTATGTATTATGTATTATGTATTATGTATTATGTATTATGTATTATGTATTATGTATTATGTATTATGTATTATGTATTATGTATTATGTATTATGTATTATGTATTATGTATTATGTATTATGTATTATGTATTATGTATTATGTATTATGTATTATGTATTATGTATTATGTATTATGTATTATGTATTATGTATTATGTATTATGTATTATGTATTATGTATTATGTATTATGTATTATGTATTATGTATTATGTATTATGTATTATGTATTATGTATTATGTATTATGTATTATGTATTATGTATTATGTATTATGTATTATGTATTATGTATTATGTATTATGTATTATGTATTATGTATTATGTATTATGTATTATGTATTATGTATTATGTATTATGTATTATGTATTATGTATTATGTATTATGTATTATGTATTATGTATTATGTATTATGTATTATGTATTATGTATTATGTATTATGTATTATGTATTATGTATTATGTATTATGTATTATGTATTATGTATTATGTATTATGTATTATGTATTATGTATTATGTATTATGTATTATGTATTATGTATTATGTATTATGTATTATGTATTATGTATTATGTATTATGTATTATGTATTATGTATTATGTATTATGTATTATGTATTATGTATTATGTATTATGTATTATGTATTATGTATTATGTATTATGTATTATGTATTATGTATTATGTATTATGTATTATGTATTATGTATTATGTATTATGTATTATGTATTATGTATTATGTATTATGTATTATGTATTATGTATTATGTATTATGTATTATGTATTATGTATTATGTATTATGTATTATGTATTATGTATTATGTATTATGTATTATGTATTATGTATTATGTATTATGTATTATGTATTATGTATTATGTATTATGTATTATGTATTATGTATTATGTATTATGTATTATGTATTATGTATTATGTATTATGTATTATGTATTATGTATTATGTATTATGTATTATGTATTATGTATTATGTATTATGTATTATGTATTATGTATTATGTATTATGTATTATGTATTATGTATTATGTATTATGTATTATGTATTATGTATTATGTATTATGTATTATGTATTATGTATTATGTATTATGTATTATGTATTATGTATTATGTATTATGTATTATGTATTATGTATTATGTATTATGTATTATGTATTATGTATTATGTATTATGTATTATGTATTATGTATTATGTATTATGTATTATGTATTATGTATTATGTATTATGTATTATGTATTATGTATTATGTATTATGTATTATGTATTATGTATTATGTATTATGTATTATGTATTATGTATTATGTATTATGTATTATGTATTATGTATTATGTATTATGTATTATGTATTATGTATTATGTATTATGTATTATGTATTATGTATTATGTATTATGTATTATGTATTATGTATTATGTATTATGTATTATGTATTATGTATTATGTATTATGTATTATGTATTATGTATTATGTATTATGTATTATGTATTATGTATTATGTATTATGTATTATGTATTATGTATTATGTATTATGTATTATGTATTATGTATTATGTATTATGTATTATGTATTATGTATTATGTATTATGTATTATGTATTATGTATTATGTATTATGTATTATGTATTATGTATTATGTATTATGTATTATGTATTATGTATTATGTATTATGTATTATGTATTATGTATTATGTATTATGTATTATGTATTATGTATTATGTATTATGTATTATGTATTATGTATTATGTATTATGTATTATGTATTATGTATTATGTATTATGTATTATGTATTATGTATTATGTATTATGTATTATGTATTATGTATTATGTATTATGTATTATGTATTATGTATTATGTATTATGTATTATGTATTATGTATTATGTATTATGTATTATGTATTATGTATTATGTATTATGTATTATGTATTATGTATTATGTATTATGTATTATGTATTATGTATTATGTATTATGTATTATGTATTATGTATTATGTATTATGTATTATGTATTATGTATTATGTATTATGTATTATGTATTATGTATTATGTATTATGTATTATGTATTATGTATTATGTATTATGTATTATGTATTATGTATTATGTATTATGTATTATGTATTATGTATTATGTATTATGTATTATGTATTATGTATTATGTATTATGTATTATGTATTATGTATTATGTATTATGTATTATGTATTATGTATTATGTATTATGTATTATGTATTATGTATTATGTATTATGTATTATGTATTATGTATTATGTATTATGTATTATGTATTATGTATTATGTATTATGTATTATGTATTATGTATTATGTATTATGTATTATGTATTATGTATTATGTATTATGTATTATGTATTATGTATTATGTATTATGTATTATGTATTATGTATTATGTATTATGTATTATGTATTATGTATTATGTATTATGTATTATGTATTATGTATTATGTATTATGTATTATGTATTATGTATTATGTATTATGTATTATGTATTATGTATTATGTATTATGTATTATGTATTATGTATTATGTATTATGTATTATGTATTATGTATTATGTATTATGTATTATGTATTATGTATTATGTATTATGTATTATGTATTATGTATTATGTATTATGTATTATGTATTATGTATTATGTATTATGTATTATGTATTATGTATTATGTATTATGTATTATGTATTATGTATTATGTATTATGTATTATGTATTATGTATTATGTATTATGTATTATGTATTATGTATTATGTATTATGTATTATGTATTATGTATTATGTATTATGTATTATGTATTATGTATTATGTATTATGTATTATGTATTATGTATTATGTATTATGTATTATGTATTATGTATTATGTATTATGTATTATGTATTATGTATTATGTATTATGTATTATGTATTATGTATTATGTATTATGTATTATGTATTATGTATTATGTATTATGTATTATGTATTATGTATTATGTATTATGTATTATGTATTATGTATTATGTATTATGTATTATGTATTATGTATTATGTATTATGTATTATGTATTATGTATTATGTATTATGTATTATGTATTATGTATTATGTATTATGTATTATGTATTATGTATTATGTATTATGTATTATGTATTATGTATTATGTATTATGTATTATGTATTATGTATTATGTATTATGTATTATGTATTATGTATTATGTATTATGTATTATGTATTATGTATTATGTATTATGTATTATGTATTATGTATTATGTATTATGTATTATGTATTATGTATTATGTATTATGTATTATGTATTATGTATTATGTATTATGTATTATGTATTATGTATTATGTATTATGTATTATGTATTATGTATTATGTATTATGTATTATGTATTATGTATTATGTATTATGTATTATGTATTATGTATTATGTATTATGTATTATGTATTATGTATTATGTATTATGTATTATGTATTATGTATTATGTATTATGTATTATGTATTATGTATTATGTATTATGTATTATGTATTATGTATTATGTATTATGTATTATGTATTATGTATTATGTATTATGTATTATGTATTATGTATTATGTATTATGTATTATGTATTATGTATTATGTATTATGTATTATGTATTATGTATTATGTATTATGTATTATGTATTATGTATTATGTATTATGTATTATGTATTTTTTTTTTTTTTTTTTTTTTTTTTTTTTTTTTTTTTTTTTGCGAGGGGTGGTGAGAATCTTCAAAAGACACCGCTGAGGATCCGCACTCAGACGGTAGTGTCAGATTTTTACTGACTAAACTCACCACCCCTTTCGGTGACGTTTGGCCCCGCCCGGCACCGCCGCGAGGCATTACTTCGGGCGGGCGTCACCAACTAGACGATTACGCGTCCCTCCCGTTGCGCGTGAAGCTGCCAGAGCTGCGTGGCGACAGATTAACGACCTTCCGTCTCCCTCTTCTTCGTTTTTAGGACGGTCTGGACGAAACGCGCCACCGTCAACCATTCCTGGGGGCCTCGTAGCATGATCCCAACAATTGTGTCGGGGGTCACGCTTCCGAGCCCCTCCTCCATCCCGCCTCGTTCGGCCTCCCACCTAATGCATTCAAAGAATGTATGGTGGGCGTCGTCCGAAGCGGAGTCCCCGTAAGGGCATGCGGCATCCGCCACCTTACCCATTTTCCTCAGGTACGCACGGAAAAGACCGTGCCCTGTCAGAAATTGGGTAAGGTAGTAATCGACCTCGCCGAACTCCCGGTCTACCCAAGTGCTCAGCTGGCCGATCAGGCGGGCTGTCCACCTGCCCCTGGGATCACCCTCCCAGCGCGTTTGCCAGACCTCCATGGTGTTGGCCCTGGCAGCCCTCGCCGCCTCGCGTTTCCCCATCCTGCTCCTTTCTCGGCGGACGGACTGTCTCTCCTGGGCTAGCAGGTCGATCGGGATGACTCCGGCGACCACCAGCACTGCGGGCTCGGAGACCGTGCGGTAGGAGCACGCGACACGAAGAGCTCCCCGTCTCTGCACTGCAGCCATGCGCTTGCGGTATTTTTCATATTATGTATTATGTATTATGTATTATGTATTATGTATTATGTATTATGTATTATGTATTATGTATTATGTATTATGTATTATGTATTATGTATTATGTATTATGTATTATGTATTATGTATTATGTATTATGTATTATGTATTATGTATTATGTATTATGTATTATGTATTATGTATTATGTATTATGTATTATGTATTATGTATTATGTATTATGTATTATGTATTATGTATTATGTATTATGTATTATGTATTATGTATTATGTATTATGTATTATGTATTATGTATTATGTATTATGTATTATGTATTATGTATTATGTATTATGTATTATGTATTATGTATTATGTATTATGTATTATGTATTATGTATTATGTATTATGTATTATGTATTATGTATTATGTATTATGTATTATGTATTATGTATTATGTATTATGTATTATGTATTATGTATTATGTATTATGTATTATGTATTATGTATTATGTATTATGTATTATGTATTATGTATTATGTATTATGTATTATGTATTATGTATTATGTATTATGTATTATGTATTATGTATTATGTATTATGTATTATGTATTATGTATTATGTATTATGTATTATGTATTATGTATTATGTATTATGTATTATGTATTATGTATTATGTATTATGTATTATGTATTATGTATTATGTATTATGTATTATGTATTATGTATTATGTATTATGTATTATGTATTATGTATTATGTATTATGTATTATGTATTATGTATTATGTATTATGTATTATGTATTATGTATTATGTATTATGTATTATGTATTATGTATTATGTATTATGTATTATGTATTATGTATTATGTATTATGTATTATGTATTATGTATTATGTATTATGTATTATGTATTATGTATTATGTATTATGTATTATGTATTATGTATTATGTATTATGTATTATGTATTATGTATTATGTATTATGTATTATGTATTATGTATTATGTATTATGTATTATGTATTATGTATTATGTATTATGTATTATGTATTATGTATTATGTATTATGTATTATGTATTATGTATTATGTATTATGTATTATGTATTATGTATTATGTATTATGTATTATGTATTATGTATTATGTATTATGTATTATGTATTATGTATTATGTATTATGTATTATGTATTATGTATTATGTATTATGTATTATGTATTATGTATTATGTATTATGTATTATGTATTATGTATTATGTATTATGTATTATGTATTATGTATTATGTATTATGTATTATGTATTATGTATTATGTATTATGTATTATGTATTATGTATTATGTATTATGTATTATGTATTATGTATTATGTATTATGTATTATGTATTATGTATTATGTATTATGTATTATGTATTATGTATTATGTATTATGTATTATGTATTATGTATTATGTATTATGTATTATGTATTATGTATTATGTATTATGTATTATGTATTATGTATTATGTATTATGTATTATGTATTATGTATTATGTATTATGTATTATGTATTATGTATTATGTATTATGTATTATGTATTATGTATTATGTATTATGTATTATGTATTATGTATTATGTATTATGTATTATGTATTATGTATTATGTATTATGTATTATGTATTATGTATTATGTATTATGTATTATGTATTATGTATTATGTATTATGTATTATGTATTATGTATTATGTATTATGTATTATGTATTATGTATTATGTATTATGTATTATGTATTATGTATTATGTATTATGTATTATGTATTATGTATTATGTATTATGTATTATGTATTATGTATTATGTATTATGTATTATGTATTATGTATTATGTATTATGTATTATGTATTATGTATTATGTATTATGTATTATGTATTATGTATTATGTATTATGTATTATGTATTATGTATTATGTATTATGTATTATGTATTATGTATTATGTATTATGTATTATGTATTATGTATTATGTATTATGTATTATGTATTATGTATTATGTATTATGTATTATGTATTATGTATTATGTATTATGTATTATGTATTATGTATTATGTATTATGTATTATGTATTATGTATTATGTATTATGTATTATGTATTATGTATTATGTATTATGTATTATGTATTATGTATTATGTATTATGTATTATGTATTATGTATTATGTATTATGTATTATGTATTATGTATTATGTATTATGTATTATGTATTATGTATTATGTATTATGTATTATGTATTATGTATTATGTATTATGTATTATGTATTATGTATTATGTATTATGTATTATGTATTATGTATTATGTATTATGTATTATGTATTATGTATTATGTATTATGTATTATGTATTATGTATTATGTATTATGTATTATGTATTATGTATTATGTATTATGTATTATGTATTATGTATTATGTATTATGTATTATGTATTATGTATTATGTATTATGTATTATGTATTATGTATTATGTATTATGTATTATGTATTATGTATTATGTATTATGTATTATGTATTATGTATTATGTATTATGTATTATGTATTATGTATTATGTATTATGTATTATGTATTATGTATTATGTATTATGTATTATGTATTATGTATTATGTATTATGTATTATGTATTATGTATTATGTATTATGTATTATGTATTATGTATTATGTATTATGTATTATGTATTATGTATTATGTATTATGTATTATGTATTATGTATTATGTATTATGTATTATGTATTATGTATTATGTATTATGTATTATGTATTATGTATTATGTATTATGTATTATGTATTATGTATTATGTATTATGTATTATGTATTATGTATTATGTATTATGTATTATGTATTATGTATTATGTATTATGTATTATGTATTATGTATTATGTATTATGTATTATGTATTATGTATTATGTATTATGTATTATGTATTATGTATTATGTATTATGTATTATGTATTATGTATTATGTATTATGTATTATGTATTATGTATTATGTATTATGTATTATGTATTATGTATTATGTATTATGTATTATGTATTATGTATTATGTATTATGTATTATGTATTATGTATTATGTATTATGTATTATGTATTATGTATTATGTATTATGTATTATGTATTATGTATTATGTATTATGTATTATGTATTATGTATTATGTATTATGTATTATGTATTATGTATTATGTATTATGTATTATGTATTATGTATTATGTATTATGTATTATGTATTATGTATTATGTATTATGTATTATGTATTATGTATTATGTATTATGTATTATGTATTATGTATTATGTATTATGTATTATGTATTATGTATTATGTATTATGTATTATGTATTATGTATTATGTATTATGTATTATGTATTATGTATTATGTATTATGTATTATGTATTATGTATTATGTATTATGTATTATGTATTATGTATTATGTATTATGTATTATGTATTATGTATTATGTATTATGTATTATGTATTATGTATTATGTATTATGTATTATGTATTATGTATTATGTATTATGTATTATGTATTATGTATTATGTATTATGTATTATGTATTATGTATTATGTATTATGTATTATGTATTATGTATTATGTATTATGTATTATGTATTATGTATTATGTATTATGTATTATGTATTATGTATTATGTATTATGTATTATGTATTATGTATTATGTATTATGTATTATGTATTATGTATTATGTATTATGTATTATGTATTATGTATTATGTATTATGTATTATGTATTATGTATTATGTATTATGTATTATGTATTATGTATTATGTATTATGTATTATGTATTATGTATTATGTATTATGTATTATGTATTATGTATTATGTATTATGTATTATGTATTATGTATTATGTATTATGTATTATGTATTATGTATTATGTATTATGTATTATGTATTATGTATTATGTATTATGTATTATGTATTATGTATTATGTATTATGTATTATGTATTATGTATTATGTATTATGTATTATGTATTATGTATTATGTATTATGTATTATGTATTATGTATTATGTATTATGTATTATGTATTATGTATTATGTATTATGTATTATGTATTATGTATTATGTATTATGTATTATGTATTATGTATTATGTATTATGTATTATGTATTATGTATTATGTATTATGTATTATGTATTATGTATTATGTATTATGTATTATGTATTATGTATTATGTATTATGTATTATGTATTATGTATTATGTATTATGTATTATGTATTATGTATTATGTATTATGTATTATGTATTATGTATTATGTATTATGTATTATGTATTATGTATTATGTATTATGTATTATGTATTATGTATTATGTATTATGTATTATGTATTATGTATTATGTATTATGTATTATGTATTATGTATTATGTATTATGTATTATGTATTATGTATTATGTATTATGTATTATGTATTATGTATTATGTATTATGTATTATGTATTATGTATTATGTATTATGTATTATGTATTATGTATTATGTATTATGTATTATGTATTATGTATTATGTATTATGTAGTATGTATTATGTATTATGTATTATGTATTATGTATTATGTATTATGTATTATGTATTATGTATTATGTATTATGTATTATGTATTATGTATTATGTATTATGTATTATGTATTATGTATTATGTATTATGTATTATGTATTATGTATTATGTATTATGTATTATGTATTATGTATTATGTATTATGTATTATGTATTATGTATTATGTATTATGTATTATGTATTATGTATTATGTATTATGTATTATGTATTATGTATTATGTATTATGTATTATGTATTATGTATTATGTATTATGTATTATGTATTATGTATTATGTATTATGTATTATGTATTATGTATTATGTATTATGTATTATGTATTATGTATTATGTATTATGTATTATGTATTATGTATTATGTATTATGTATTATGTATTATGTATTATGTATTATGTATTATGTATTATGTATTATGTATTATGTATTATGTATTATGTATTATGTATTATGTATTATGTATTATGTATTATGTATTATGTATTATGTATTATGTATTATGTATTATGTATTATGTATTATGTATTATGTATTATGTATTATGTATTATGTATTATGTATTATGTATTATGTATTATGTATTATGTATTATGTATTATGTATTATGTATTATGTATTATGTATTATGTATTATGTATTATGTATTATGTATTATGTATTATGTATTATGTATTATGTATTATGTATTATGTATTATGTATTATGTATTATGTATTATGTATTATGTATTATGTATTATGTATTATGTATTATGTATTATGTATTATGTATTATGTATTATGTATTATGTATTATGTATTATGTATTATGTATTATGTATTATGTATTATGTATTATGTATTATGTATTATGTATTATGTATTATGTATTATGTATTATGTATTATGTATTATGTATTATGTATTATGTATTATGTATTATGTATTATGTATTATGTATTATGTATTATGTATTATGTATTATGTATTATGTATTATGTATTATGTATTATGTATTATGTATTATGTATTATGTATTATGTATTATGTATTATGTATTATGTATTATGTATTATGTATTATGTATTATGTATTATGTATTATGTATTATGTATTATGTATTATGTATTATGTATTATGTATTATGTATTATGTATTATGTATTATGTATTATGTATTATGTATTATGTATTATGTATTATGTATTATGTATTATGTATTATGTATTATGTATTATGTATTATGTATTATGTATTATGTATTATGTATTATGTATTATGTATTATGTATTATGTATTATGTATTATGTATTATGTATTATGTATTATGTATTATGTATTATGTATTATGTATTATGTATTATGTATTATGTATACAACATGCAATATGTATTATGTATTATGTATTATGTATTATTAATAATATAATGTATTATGTATTATGTATTAGTATTATGTACAATTATCAACATACAACATACAACATACAACATACAACATACAACATAAACATACAACATACAACATACAACATCAACATACAACATACAAAATACAACATACAACATACAACATACAACATTACAACATACAACATACAACATACAACATACAACATACAACATACAACATACAACATACAACATACAAATCAACATACATATTATGTATTATGTATTATGTATTATGTATTATGTATTATGTATTATGTATTATGTATTATGTATTATGTATTATGTATTATGTATTATGTATTATGTATTATGTATTATGTATTATGTATTATGTATTATGTATTATGTATTATGTATTATGTATTATGTATTATGTATTATGTATTATGTATTATGTATTATGTATTATGTATTATGTATTATGTATTATGTATTATGTATTATGTATTATGTATTATGTATTATGTATTATGTATTATGTATTATGTATTATGTATTATGTATTATGTATTATGTATTATGTATTATGTATTATGTATTATGTATTATGTATTATGTATTATGTATTATGTATTATGTATTATGTATTATGTATTATGTATTATGTATTATGTATTATGTATTATGTATTATGTATTATGTATTATGTATTATGTATTATGTATTATGTATTATGTATTATGTATTATGTATTATGTATTATGTATTATGTATTATGTATTATGTATTATGTATTATGTATTATGTATTATGTATTATGTATTATGTATTATGTATTATGTATTATGTATTATGTATTATGTATTATGTATTATGTATTATGTATTATGTATTATGTATTATGTATTATGTATTATGTATTATGTATTATGTATTATGTATTATGTATTATGTATTATGTATTATGTATTATGTATTATGTATTATGTATTATGTATTATGTATTATGTATTATGTATTATGTATTATGTATTATGTATTATGTATTATGTATTATGTATTATGTATTATGTATTATGTATTATGTATTATGTATTATGTATTATGTATTATGTATTATGTATTATGTATTATGTATTATGTATTATGTATTATGTATTATGTATTATGTATTATGTATTATGTATTATGTATTATGTATTATGTATTATGTATTATGTATTATGTATTATGTATTATGTATTATGTATTATGTATTATGTATTATGTATTATGTATTATGTATTATGTATTATGTATTATGTATTATGTATTATGTATTATGTATTATGTATTATGTATTATGTATTATGTATTATGTATTATGTATTATGTATTATGTATTATGTATTATGTATTATGTATTATGTATTATGTATTATGTATTATGTATTATGTATTATGTATTATGTATTATGTATTATGTATTATGTATTATGTATTATGTATTATGTATTATGTATTATGTATTATGTATTATGTATTATGTATTATGTATTATGTATTATGTATTATGTATTATGTATTATGTATTATGTATTATGTATTATGTATTATGTATTATGTATTATGTATTATGTATTATGTATTATGTATTATGTATTATGTATTATGTATTATGTATTATGTATTATGTATTATGTATTATGTATTATGTATTATGTATTATGTATTATGTATTATGTATTATGTATTATGTATTATGTATTATGTATTATGTATTATGTATTATGTATTATGTATTATGTATTATGTATTATGTATTATGTATTATGTATTATGTATTATGTATTATGTATTATGTATTATGTATTATGTATTATGTATTATGTATTATGTATTATGTATTATGTATTATGTATTATGTATTATGTATTATGTATTATGTATTATGTATTATGTATTATGTATTATGTATTATGTATTATGTATTATGTATTATGTATTATGTATTATGTATTATGTATTATGTATTATGTATTATGTATTATGTATTATGTATTATGTATTATGTATTATGTATTATGTATTATGTATTATGTATTATGTATTATGTATTATGTATTATGTATTATGTATTATGTATTATGTATTATGTATTATGTATTATGTATTATGTATTATGTATTATGTATTATGTATTATGTATTATGTATTATGTATTATGTATTATGTATTATGTATTATGTATTATGTATTATGTATTATGTATTATGTATTATGTATTATGTATTATGTATTATGTATTATGTATTATGTATTATGTATTATGTATTATGTATTATGTATTATGTATTATGTATTATGTATTATGTATTATGTATTATGTATTATGTATTATGTATTATGTATTATGTATTATGTATTATGTATTATGTATTATGTATTATGTATTATGTATTATGTATTATGTATTATGTATTATGTATTATGTATTATGTATTATGTATTATGTATTATGTATTATGTATTATGTATTATGTATTATGTATTATGTATTATGTATTATGTATTATGTATTATGTATTATGTATTATGTATTATGTATTATGTATTATGTATTATGTATTATGTATTATGTATTATGTATTATGTATTATGTATTATGTATTATGTATTATGTATTATGTATTATGTATTATGTATTATGTATTATGTATTATGTATTATGTATTATGTATTATGTATTATGTATTATGTATTATGTATTATGTATTATGTATTATGTATTATGTATTATGTATTATGTATTATGTATTATGTATTATGTATTATGTATTATGTATTATGTATTATGTATTATGTATTATGTATTATGTATTATGTATTATGTATTATGTATTATGTATTATGTATTATGTATTATGTATTATGTATTATGTATTATGTATTATGTATTATGTATTATGTATTATGTATTATGTATTATGTATTATGTATTATGTATTATGTATTATGTATTATGTATTATGTATTATGTATTATGTATTATGTATTATGTATTATGTATTATGTATTATGTATTATGTATTATGTATTATGTATTATGTATTATGTATTATGTATTATGTATTATGTATTATGTATTATGTATTATGTATTATGTATTATGTATTATGTATTATGTATTATGTATTATGTATTATGTATTATGTATTATGTATTATGTATTATGTATTATGTATTATGTATTATGTATTATGTATTATGTATTATGTATTATGTATTATGTATTATGTATTATGTATTATGTATTATGTATTATGTATTATGTATTATGTATTATGTATTATGTATTATGTATTATGTATTATGTATTATGTATTATGTATTATGTATTATGTATTATGTATTATGTATTATGTATTATGTATTATGTATTATGTATTATGTATTATGTATTATGTATTATGTATTATGTATTATGTATTATGTATTATGTATTATGTATTATGTATTATGTATTATGTATTATGTATTATGTATTATGTATTATGTATTATGTATTATGTATTATGTATTATGTATTATGTATTATGTATTATGTATTATGTATTATGTATTATGTATTATGTATTATGTATTATGTATTATGTATTATGTATTATGTATTATGTATTATGTATTATGTATTATGTATTATGTATTATGTATTATGTATTATGTATTATGTATTATGTATTATGTATTATGTATTATGTATTATGTATTATGTATTATGTATTATGTATTATGTATTATGTATTATGTATTATGTATTATGTATTATGTATTATGTATTATGTATTATGTATTATGTATTATGTATTATGTATTATGTATTATGTATTATGTATTATGTATTATGTATTATGTATTATGTATTATGTATTATGTATTATGTATTATGTATTATGTATTATGTATTATGTATTATGTATTATGTATTATGTATTATGTATTATGTATTATGTATTATGTATTATGTATTATGTATTATGTATTATGTATTATGTATTATGTATTATGTATTATGTATTATGTATTATGTATTATGTATTATGTATTATGTATTATGTATTATGTATTATGTATTATGTATTATGTATTATGTATTATGTATTATGTATTATGTATTATGTATTATGTATTATGTATTATGTATTATGTATTATGTATTATGTATTATGTATTATGTATTATGTATTATGTATTATGTATTATGTATTATGTATTATGTATTATGTATTATGTATTATGTATTATGTATTATGTATTATGTATTATGTATTATGTATTATGTATTATGTATTATGTATTATGTATTATGTATTATGTATTATGTATTATGTATTATGTATTATGTATTATGTATTATGTATTATGTATTATGTATTATGTATTATGTATTATGTATTATGTATTATGTATTATGTATTATGTATTATGTATTATGTATTATGTATTATGTATTATGTATTATGTATTATGTATTATGTATTATGTATTATGTATTATGTATTATGTATTATGTATTATGTATTATGTATTATGTATTATGTATTATGTATTATGTATTATGTATTATGTATTATGTATTATGTATTATGTATTATGTATTATGTATTATGTATTATGTATTATGTATTATGTATTATGTATTATGTATTATGTATTATGTATTATGTATTATGTATTATGTATTATGTATTATGTATTATGTATTATGTATTATGTATTATGTATTATGTATTATGTATTATGTATTATGTATTATGTATTATGTATTATGTATTATGTATTATGTATTATGTATTATGTATTATGTATTATGTATTATGTATTATGTATTATGTATTATGTATTATGTATTATGTATTATGTATTATGTATTATGTATTATGTATTATGTATTATGTATTATGTATTATGTATTATGTATTATGTATTATGTATTATGTATTATGTATTATGTATTATGTATTATGTATTATGTATTATGTATTATGTATTATGTATTATGTATTATGTATTATGTATTATGTATTATGTATTATGTATTATGTATTATGTATTATGTATTATGTATTATGTATTATGTATTATGTATTATGTATTATGTATTATGTATTATGTATTATGTATTATGTATTATGTATTATGTATTATGTATTATGTATTATGTATTATGTATTATGTATTATGTATTATGTATTATGTATTATGTATTATGTATTATGTATTATGTATTATGTATTATGTATTATGTATTATGTATTATGTATTATGTATTATGTATTATGTATTATGTATTATGTATTATGTATTATGTATTATGTATTATGTATTATGTATTATGTATTATGTATTATGTATTATGTATTATGTATTATGTATTATGTATTATGTATTATGTATTATGTATTATGTATTATGTATTATGTATTATGTATTATGTATTATGTATTATGTATTATGTATTATGTATTATGTATTATGTATTATGTATTATGTATTATGTATTATGTATTATGTATTATGTATTATGTATTATGTATTATGTATTATGTATTATGTATTATGTATTATGTATTATGTATTATGTATTATGTATTATGTATTATGTATTATGTATTATGTATTATGTATTATGTATTATGTATTATGTATTATGTATTATGTATTATGTATTATGTATTATGTATTATGTATTATGTATTATGTATTATGTATTATGTATTATGTATTATGTATTATGTATTATGTATTATGTATTATGTATTATGTATTATGTATTATGTATTATGTATTATGTATTATGTATTATGTATTATGTATTATGTATTATGTATTATGTATTATGTATTATGTATTATGTATTATGTATTATGTATTATGTATTATGTATTATGTATTATGTATTATGTATTATGTATTATGTATTATGTATTATGTATTATGTATTATGTATTATGTATTATGTATTATGTATTATGTATTATGTATTATGTATTATGTATTATGTATTATGTATTATGTATTATGTATTATGTATTATGTATTATGTATTATGTATTATGTATTATGTATTATGTATTATGTATTATGTATTATGTATTATGTATTATGTATTATGTATTATGTATTATGTATTATGTATTATGTATTATGTATTATGTATTATGTATTATGTATTATGTATTATGTATTATGTATTATGTATTATGTATTATGTATTATGTATTATGTATTATGTATTATGTATTATGTATTATGTATTATGTATTATGTATTATGTATTATGTATTATGTATTATGTATTATGTATTATGTATTATGTATTATGTATTATGTATTATGTATTATGTATTATGTATTATGTATTATGTATTATGTATTATGTATTATGTATTATGTATTATGTATTATGTATTATGTATTATGTATTATGTATTATGTATTATGTATTATGTATTATGTATTATGTATTATGTATTATGTATTATGTATTATGTATTATGTATTATGTATTATGTATTATGTATTATGTATTATGTATTATGTATTATGTATTATGTATTATGTATTATGTATTATGTATTATGTATTATGTATTATGTATTATGTATTATGTATTATGTATTATGTATTATGTATTATGTATTATGTATTATGTATTATGTATTATGTATTATGTATTATGTATTATGTATTATGTATTATGTATTATGTATTATGTATTATGTATTATGTATTATGTATTATGTATTATGTATTATGTATTATGTATTATGTATTATGTATTATGTATTATGTATTATGTATTATGTATTATGTATTATGTATTATGTATTATGTATTATGTATTATGTATTATGTATTATGTATTATGTATTATGTATTATGTATTATGTATTATGTATTATGTATTATGTATTATGTATTATGTATTATGTATTATGTATTATGTATTATGTATTATGTATTATGTATTATGTATTATGTATTATGTATTATGTATTATGTATTATGTATTATGTATTATGTATTATGTATTATGTATTATGTATTATGTATTATGTATTATGTATTATGTATTATGTATTATGTATTATGTATTATGTATTATGTATTATGTATTATGTATTATGTATTATGTATTATGTATTATGTATTATGTATTATGTATTATGTATTATGTATTATGTATTATGTATTATGTATTATGTATTATGTATTATGTATTATGTATTATGTATTATGTATTATGTATTATGTATTATGTATTATGTATTATGTATTATGTATTATGTATTATGTATTATGTATTATGTATTATGTATTATGTATTATGTATTATGTATTATGTATTATGTATTATGTATTATGTATTATGTATTATGTATTATGTATTATGTATTATGTATTATGTATTATGTATTATGTATTATGTATTATGTATTATGTATTATGTATTATGTATTATGTATTATGTATTATGTATTATGTATTATGTATTATGTATTATGTATTATGTATTATGTATTATGTATTATGTATTATGTATTATGTATTATGTATTATGTATTATGTATTATGTATTATGTATTATGTATTATGTATTATGTATTATGTATTATGTATTATGTATTATGTATTATGTATTATGTATTATGTATTATGTATTATGTATTATGTATTATGTATTATGTATTATGTATTATGTATTATGTATTATGTATTATGTATTATGTATTATGTATTATGTATTATGTATTATGTATTATGTATTATGTATTATGTATTATGTATTATGTATTATGTATTATGTATTATGTATTATGTATTATGTATTATGTATTATGTATTATGTATTATGTATTATGTATTATGTATTATGTATTATGTATTATGTATTATGTATTATGTATTATGTATTATGTATTATGTATTATGTATTATGTATTATGTATTATGTATTATGTATTATGTATTATGTATTATGTATTATGTATTATGTATTATGTATTATGTATTATGTATTATGTATTATGTATTATGTATTATGTATTATGTATTATGTATTATGTATTATGTATTATGTATTATGTATTATGTATTATGTATTATGTATTATGTATTATGTATTATGTATTAATGTATTATGTATTATGTATTATGTATTATGTATTATGTATTATGTATTATGTATTATGTATTATGTATTATGTATTATGTATTATGTATTATGTATTATGTATTATGTATTATGTATTATGTATTATGTATTATGTATTATGTATTATGTATTATGTATTATGTATTATGTATTATGTATTATGTATTATGTATTATGTATTATGTATTATGTATTATGTATTATGTATTATGTATTATGTATTATGTATTATGTATTATGTATTATGTATTATGTATTATGTATTATGTATTATGTATTATGTATTATGTATTATGTATTATGTATTATGTATTATGTATTATGTATTATGTATTATGTATTATGTATTATGTATTATGTATTATGTATTATGTATTATGTATTATGTATTATGTATTATGTATTATGTATTAATGTATTATGTATTATGTATTATGTATTATGTATTATGTATTATGTATTATGTATTATGTATTATGTATTATGTATTATGTATTATGTATTATGTATTATGTATTATGTATTATGTATTATGTATTATGTATTATGTATTATGTATTATGTATTATGTATTATGTATGTATTATGTATTATGTATTATGTATTATGTATTATGTATTATGTATAATGTATTATGTATTATGTATTATGTATTATGTATTATGTATTATGTATTATGTATTATGTATTATGTATTATGTATTATGTATTATGTATTATGTATTATGTATTATGTATTATGTATTATGTATTATGTATTATGTATTATGTATTATGTATTATGTATTATGTATTATGTATTATGTATTATGTATTATGTATTATGTATTATGTATTATGTATTATGTATTATGTATTATGTATTATGTATTATGTATTATGTATTATGTATTATGTATTATGTATTATGTATTATGTATTATGTATTATGTATTATGTATTATGTATTATGTATTATGTATTATGTATTATGTATTATGTATTATGTATTATGTATATGTATTATGTATTATGTATTATGTATTATGTATTATGTATTATGTATTATGTATTATGTATTATGTATTATGTATTATGTATTATGTATTATGTATTATGTATTATGTATTATGTATTATGTATTATGTATTATGTATTATGTATTATGTATTATGTATTATTTATTATGTATTATGTATTATGTATTATGTATTATGTATTATGTATTATGTATTATGTATTATGTATTATGTATTATGTATTATGTATTATGTATTATGTATTATGTATTATGTATTATGTATTATGTATTATGTATTATGTATTATGTATTATGTATTATGTATTATGTATTATGTATTATGTATTATGTATTATGTATTATGTATTATGTATTATGTATTATGTTATTATGTATTATGTATTATGTATTATGTATTATGTATTATGTATTATGTATTATGTATTATGTATTATGTATTATGTATTATGTATTATGTATTATGTATTATGTATTATGTATTATGTATTATGTATTATGTATTATGTATTATGTATTATGTATTATGTATTATGTATTATGTATTATGTATTATGTATTATGTATTATGTATTATGTATTATGTATTATGTATTATGTATTATGTATTATGTATTATGTATTATGTATTATGTATTATGTATTATGTATTATGTATTATGTATTATGTATTATGTATTATGTATTATGTATTATGTATTATGTATTATGTATTATGTATTATGTATTATGTATTATGTATTATGTATTATGTATTATGTATTATGTATTATGTATTATGTATTATGTATTATGTATTATGTATTATGTATTATGTATTATGTATTATGTATTATGTATTATGTATTATGTATTATGTATTATGTATTATGTATTATGTATTATGTATTATGTATTATGTATTATGTATTATGTATTATGTATTATGTATTATGTATTATGTATTATGTATTATGTATTATGTATTATGTATTATGTATTATGTATTATGTATTATGTATTATGTATTATGTATTATGTATTATGTATTATGTATTATGTATTATGTATTATGTATTATGTATTATGTATTATGTATTATGTATTATGTATTATGTATTATGTATTATGTATTATGTATTATGTATTATGTATTATGTATTATGTATTATGTATTATGTATTATGTATTATGTATTATGTATTATGTATTATGTATTATGTATTATGTATTATGTATTATGTATTATGTATTATGTATTATGTATTATGTATTATGTATTATGTATTATGTATTATGTATTATGTATTATGTATTATGTATTATGTATATGTATTATGTATTATGTATTATGTATTATGTATTATGTATTATGTATTATGTATTATGTATTATGTATTATGTATTATGTATTATGTATTATGTATTATGTATTATGTATTATGTATATGTATTATGTATTATGTATTATGTATTATGTATTATGTATTATGTATTATGTATTATGTATTATGTATTATGTATTATGTATTATGTATTATGTATTATGTATTATGTATTATGTATTATGTATTATGTATTATGTATTATGTATTATGTATTATGTATTATGTATTATGTATTATGTATTATGTATTATGTATTATGTATTATGTATTATGTATTATGTATTATGTATTATGTATTATGTATTATGTATTATGTATTATGTATTATGTATTATGTATTATGTATTATGTATTATGTATTATGTATTATGTATTATGTATTATGTATTATGTATTATGTATTATGTATTATGTATTATGTATTATGTATTATGTATTATGTATTATGTATTATGTATTATGTATTATGTATTATGTATTATGTATTATGTATTATGTATTATGTATTATGTATTATGTATTATGTATTATGTATTATGTATTATGTATTATGTATTATGTATTATGTATTATGTATTATGTATTATGTATTATGTATTATGTATTATGTATTATGTATTATGTATTATGTATTATGTATTATGTATTATGTATTATGTATTATGTATTATGTATTATGTATTATGTATTATGTATTATCATAGACAAATAAAAGGAAAGATATTCCATTTCATACAAGAAAAGTGTGCAAGTTCTTGTTGAGAGAGCTTTCCTATTTCCTCCATTTAAGCTTCCTCCAAGCGAAAGCTGCCCCCGCTAAATCTTTATTTTCGGTGGCACTGTCCAGATATTTGAGTAAATCTTATCTGAAGAGAGTAAATGGAAAGAAAAACGTCGGCGATGCATGGGAGCAGGGTTCGTTTAAAGCTATTCGCGTTTGCGCTTCTTTTTTTACAGGTTTTCTCATTTATGAATGGCATATTTACGAATGTGTATATTGCATTCTAGGTAAATTTCATTAAAGGGATTTGTTGGTGGAAATAAATGAAAATAAGAAGGAAGCTGTTTGTTTGATTTTTTGTTTAAATGACAAAAATCAATTACATATTTTTAGAAGTTACGATTTTATTTTTTCAGGTCCGACTTTTCGGTTTCTACTTTGCAAAAGTTAGTAAAACCGTGATTTTTGTGTGAATTTTGATTTCGTTTTGATTTATAACAATCATTTCCGCAATGTGTTTATTTTGCAGATTTGGAAAAGTTTTATTTTGGTCAAAGGTTCACAAGCAAATTATTGCGTTTTACAAGGATTTGAAAATGTAAAATATCAAATCATGAATAAATTTAGAAATATGAAAAGTGGAAATTATTTCTTTATGGCTATTTAAGGACATTCTCACTTAATAGTGCAGCCAATATAAGAATTCTATCTAATGGCCCTATAAAAAAATATCCAAATAACTTGAATTTTTTTTTATCTTTATTATGATGTTCTACTGACATCCTGGAAAGTTTTCTTCTATTGGGGTAAATTTTAACTTGGCGCAATTATATCGAAACCGTTTTATTCGTAAACGGGCGGGAAAGTTTCGGTGTCCCTCTAATACTAGTATTTTGTTAAAAAAAATAATCCTCTCCACACCACCGCAGGGGTAGAGTAATTGGCGCGTTTTTTTAAAGTGGTGTCCCCAGTAAGCCTAATCCACAAAACAATTTTCGGCGTTACATCCCTTACAGGCATTTATTTAGTCTTCATTGAGTAAGTCCGACATAAAATGTTGGCAGACGTAAAAACGGACTAAGCTTCGATATAGTTTTGGCAGACAGTTTATTCTATACATTATTACAGAATAGAGTTCAATTATTTCAAGGAAGGATTGTGTGTTTCTTTATATATAATATAAGATAAGGACACAACATAAAATTGTATTTGTTGTTGAATTTGCTATTCACGCTACTACTCCTAAGAATTTGATGAAATTAACAACTTCCCCTTTTAGGATTGTATAATTTTTTGCTTGGAATAGTTTTTTAATGAGCTCTTATCTTTAAATTGATGTGAATGCCACAAACAAAATTTTCGAAGAAGAATAAGGATCAAATAATCTAAGATTTGTTTGTGGTGATCGTAACATTCACTTTCTTTAGCTAACCAGTTGGAAAATTCAAATTTTTTACTTATTGTATCGATACAATGTTCAATTATTTTGCTTTTTAAACCTTTTATTTCAGGAGTACTCTGAACAAATTTAGCGAAGATTTTAACAAAGATTTTACAAATATTAAAAAATAATCTGTAGGATTTTGAAGTGCACCAAAATCGGTACTTTTGAATAATTTTTAAAATAAATAAAACTTTCCGAAGGTTTTGAATACTTAACAGTTTCGTTTGGGTTTCTCACAACCTTATCGCATAACAAACACTTTTCTTTTTTTGAAAAGCGGTCAATTATGAAACCTCCAAAATACCTTAAAGAAGTTTCTTCGACAGAAATCGAATCTTCATTTGCCCCACATTCCAACAAATCAATTGACTCGATTATGTTGCTAACTTCGTGACCCTCATTAGTGACATCACCAATCGTCCCATCCTCAACAGTAAAAATACCATGATCGTTATTATTATTTATGGTTTTGCCATCACTAAATGAGTCAATAGCTATAAATTGCTGACTATCTTCGTCACAATTCTTCCTATGGGAAGATATAGACAAAATTTTGTTCGAAATAATTTTGCAAATAAAACTATTGAAATTATATATGGATTATTACTGAAGCCCCCTCTTAATATTTCTAAGGAAAAAAGGTTTTCAATTGGGTCTTGGTTAAATTTCGAAGTCAGAACGAACTCTTTATTGGGAAACTCGTTTAATATTTCATCAGTTAAAAGAATAATGGATTTTAGAGTCAAAATCAATCCCCCAATCCAAAATGTTTTGTTTTTGTGCTCAAATGAAATTGATTGAATGTAACGTAACATTTCAGAAAGATATTTCCTTGGAGTATTTGTTTGAAGCCTACCATTATCGGCTTTAAAGCAATAAACGAAAGGCTATGTACCCTTCGTGTGCGAGGCAAATTTAAGAACATCAGCCTCATAAACGTTCACGCACCTACAGAAGAGTCCCCGGACGATGAAAAAGAAGAATTCTTCGAAGTAGTTGAACGGGAACTTAATGCCTGCCCCAGATATGATGTAAAAATCATATTTGGAGACCTGAACGCCAAAGTAGGCCGGGAGCCCGTATACAGGCAATATGTCGGCACCCACAGCTTGCATGAGAACACTAATGACAATGGGCAGCGAGTTATAGAGATGGCAGCAAGTAAGAACTTGGTCGTTGCAAGTACCAGATTTGCGCGTAAAGATATCCATAAAGCCACCTGGATATCTCCTGATGGGGCGACTCGCAATCAAATAGACCATGTGTTGATAGACCGCCGCCACCTTTCGGGTCTGATGACGGTACGAACGTACCGAGGTGCCAACTTCGACTCAGATCACTATCTTGTTGGTATGGTGCTCCGAGAGCGCATTACAAAGCTGAAAAGCTTTGTATCCGCTGATCAGGCTCGAATCAACACAGCTGCACTACGCAACGAAATGGCCAGAAACAGTTACGGTCAGGCGTTAGAACTCGCGCTCAGAACAGCAAGTCCTGGGGATGAGATGCCGGGCGTCGACGAGAGCTGGACCCGCCTTAAAAATACTGTCATTAGTACTGCTGATTCCATCTTAGGCAGAAGTCGTAGAGATCGGAACGACTGGTTCGATAATGAATGCAAGCTGGCAACTGAACGTAAGAATGCTGCGTATCGAGAAATGCAGCAGTCTCAGAGAACACGAGCACGCGAAGAGAAATATAAAGAGCTCAGAAAAGAAGAAAAGACAATTCACAAACGAAAAAAGGAAGCCTGGGAGAAAAATCTCGTTTGTGAACTAGAACAGTACAGAGAGCGACGGCCGCACCAGGCGCGGGAGTTCTACCGAAGAGTACGCGGTATGACGCAATTCACACCTCGTTGCATATACTGCAAGGACAAAGAAGGGAATCTGATCACCGATCCTCAAGGCATCTTGGAGCGATGGGAAGAGCACTTTCATGAATTGCTAAATGGCGAGCTAACTGAGGATTTGGAGGCTCCACCAATATCTGACGATAATGCTACGCTGTCACCACCAAGCTTAGCAGAAGTTAGCAGTGCCATCACCCGGCTCAAAAACAACAAGGCCTCGGGTGCAGACGGCATCCCTGCGGAGCTGGTTAAATATGGAGGGCCTACATTACACCAAGCGATTCATGAATTAATTGTGCAAGTATGGGAGCAGGAAGCGATGCCAGAAGACTGGAGAAAAGGCATCCTCTGCCCGGTACATAAAAAAGGAGATATCACAAGGTGCAGCAATTATCGTGGTATAAAGTTGTTGAGTACCGCGTCTAAGATATTCTCCGCCATCCTACAAAACAGGATGGCCCCATACGCTAGAAACATCATAGGCCAATACCAGTGTGGCTTCAGCCCAGGCAAATCAACAACCGATCAGATTTTCACTTTGAGGCAGGCTATGGAAAAATGTCTAGAGTTTCAAAACTCAATCCAACACCTCTTCATAGACTTTAAAGCCGCCTATGATAGCATAGCCAGAGTAGAACTCTACAAAGCCATGATAGAATTCGGCATTCCCAATAAGCTGACAAGACTATGTAGGTTGACCATGACCAATGTGACAAGCCAAGTAAAGGTATCCGGAACACTGTCCAGACCAATCAACATCTATAATGGACTCCGACAAGGGGACGGTCTGGCCTGCCTCCTTTTCAACCTGGCGTTGGAGAAAGTGATCCGAGATTCGGGCGTGACATCAAGGGGCACAATCCTTCACAAGTCCGCCCAATTACTGGCTTATGCAGACGACATTGACATCATTGGAAGAACATCAACAGCTGTACAAGAAGCTTTCATCCAGATTGAGCGCGCGGCAGGAAATCTGGGACTGCACATCAACGAAAGCAAAACAAAGTACATGGTGGCCTCGTCTGCAAGAACACCTAACATTGGTCCCACAATCAAGGTAGAGGAACACGAGTTTGATGTGGTAAAATCATTTACCTACCTTGGGTTAATAGTAGCAGCCGACAATAGCATGGAACCTGAAATACGCGCACGACTGCTAAAAGCCAACAAGGCCTACTATAGCCTGTCAAGGCTCTTCAAATCCAAGCATCTAACCATAACGTCTAAACTTTTACTATATAAGACGATGGTCTTGCCGGTCCTCACATATGCATCCGAAACGTGGGTGCTTAGCAAAAAGCACTCTAACCTCTTGGCGGTGTTCGAGAGGAAAATACTTCGGAGGATTGTTGGCCCCGTATGTGAGGAAGGACGATTCCGGAGACTCTACAATGACGAGATCTACGAGCGCTATCGCGACATAGATGTTGTGAAGAAAATAAAGCTCGGTAGACTCCGGTGGGCAGGACATCTAGCTCGTATGAGTGAAGATGAGCCTGCTCGGAAAGTTCTCTGCGGTAAGACTTATGGGGTGCGACAGCGAGGGAGACCCAACCTCCGCTGGAAGGATGGCGTAGACCAGGACGCTCAGAGCATAGGGATGCCAAACTGGATGACATCGGCTCAGAATCGGGACCGGTGGAGAGAACAGTTGCGAGAGGCCAGGACCGGATCCCGGTTGTAGAGCCGTTAAAGAAGAAGAAGATTTGTTTGAGTTAATCCACACTTGTACCAATTTCTACTAAAAGGTTCTTTACTATTGAGACAATCGAACAAGTTTTTGAGTTTTGAAAAGAAATCGGAAGTAGAAAGAGTAACTGATGAAACATTAGGGCTAAGCAAATTTAATTCTAAAGCAGTTTTAAGAGCAGCACAAACTGTGTTACTTAAAACTTGAAGAGCATAAGAAACCTTCTTCTTTTCCCAAGTATTTGGCCATACATGTTTTGAAGTTAACTTCGGCACCATTTTAGTAGAACCATTTTTTTCTAAATTATAGAGTTCTTTAACACAGTTCCAACTTACTGTTCCATCTTCACAGTGAATATATTTTACCAATAAAGTATTACGTATTGATTTGAACAAATGCGGAACATCGAACATTGCAAAAATCTTTTGATTATTATAATAAAAAAAGGGTCCTTTTCCGTTACTCCGAGAGAACTAAAGCAACTGCGATTGTTAGAAGCCTGATCTGAGGCTATACTTCGGATTTTAAGACCAAGTTCACAACAGTAGTCTAAATTCAGCTTCATTTTTTCGGCTAATACTTTACTGTTAATTGGTTGATCGGTGGCAAAAAAACTAATAATAAATTTCCAATTAGAAAATAAGCCTCGAACCATAAAAACAGAAACATACTTTGCTGGTTCTTTATTTCTAAAATCACCTGTATCGACAAAACCAACTATTTCATCTGTTACCTGATCATTTATGTTAACTCATTTCTAATATTAATTTCATCAAATATCAACACAGCTTGTCTCATTTCTAAATCCCAATGTGAAAAAATCTTCTTAAGGTTTTCTGTAACCGTGTTATTAAAACCAGGTTGAATATTTTTAATAAGTTGCCAACGATGCAGAGAGCTCAGAGATGGCAAATTTATGTTTAAATTATCTTTAAAATACCTGTAAGTTGTAAGATATTTGTAATGGAAATTTAAAGCTAACGATCTTTCGTCATTACTCCATCTTTTTTTATTTTTCCTGTTAGAAAGTATCATAGTGCAAAAAGTTTTTGAATTTTTAGTCAATTAAAGAAGTTAGCGGTGTTTTGACTATTCTACTGAGATAGTTGTTTCGACATATCCTTCTTTCTAGGTTCACTGTCTTAGTTCTATTTTCCTTGCTGCAGCTCTTTAACTGTTCTATAAGTTTTTTATATTTACTTAATAAATTTGTATATTTTGAGCGGTAGAAATTTACCGATTTCGCCGATTTTAGACAAAAGGAGCAGGACAATTCCATTTCGACAGAAGCAAATGAGGGATTTGGCTCTAGTTTAGCTAAATCTATGAGAGCTAGATCAGGGTTTGTTATTTTATTTGAGTTTTCATAACACTTACCAGAAAAAATAGCTACATAGAAAAAATAGAACATCGCAATACATAAATGATAAATGGGCCTATGAAACAGTTCCTTTCTTATTTCATAAATTAATTTATAACATGTACCTAGAATTAATATGTTATAACAAAGCCTGTAAAAAAAGCGCAAAGGCAAAAATCTCAACCATGCTCGATCCATCGCTATCATTTCTCTTTCCACAGCCTTCGTCTGGAGGAAACTTAAAGGTAGAAACAGAATGGCACGGCGACCGTGGCGGTGGCCGCCGCTCAGAGAGTTTCCCATACATTTAATTTGTCCGCGACGCCTGGGGAGAAATTAAATGTATGGGAAACTCTCTGAGCGGCGGCCACCGCCGCGGTCGCCGTGCCATTCTGTTTCTACCTTAATGGAGGAAATAGGAAACCTCTCTGAAGGGAAAAGTGGACACTTTCCTGAAATGGAACATCTTTCCTTTTATTTGTCTATAGTAAAATAAAAGAGAAACAAAAACTAGTTGGGATGTGGCTTTTGACCCTTTCGGTCCACAAGATTAACTTCCCAGTATTCGTTCAAACAAAAAAACGACTCGAACGATTTTTATGAAAATCTTTTCAGATCATACTTCCTTTAACACGCTTTGAACGGCATCTTAACGAAGTCGGTATCTTTTTTGGTTCTCGCGAAATCGTGCCGGTACAAAAATCACTTAAGTCGTTCAAACAACAAAACGGCTCGACCGATTTTTATGAAAATCTTTTCAATTCATATGTCCTTTAATACGCTTCGAACGGCACCTTAACGAAGTCGATATCTTTTTTGGTTCGCGCGAAATCGTGCTGGTACAAAAATCACTTAAGTCGTTCAAACAAAAAAACGGCTCGACCAATTTTTATGAAAATCTTTTCAGATCATATTTCCTTGAACACGCTTCGAACGGCACCTGAACGAAGTCGATATCTTTTTCGGTTCGCGCGAAATCGTGCAGGAAAAAATGACCACATACGTACGCACACACACACACACACACATATTTCTTCTCAAATTTTTGCTTAAAATGCTATTGGGACCTTGAAACGTGTAAATACATTGAAAATTTCGAATCCGATTTTCGGACCGATTACAATAACTTCCTACTGCGAAGTTAATAATAGCTTATTGGCGAAACCACTTTAAAAAAACGCGCCAATTACTCTACCCCTGCGGTGGTGTGGAGAGGAGTATTTTTTTTTAACAAAATACTAGTATTAGAGGGACACCGAAACTTTCCCGCCCGTTTACGAATAAAACGGTTTCGATATAATTGCGCCAAGTTAAAATTTACCCCAATAGAAGAAAACTTTCCAGGATGTCAGTAGAACATCATAATAAAGATAAAAAAAAATTCAAGTTATTTGGATATT
>CAWLCO010000026.1:0-58293 GCA_963855945.1 Thereva nobilitata | reverse complement strand
ATATATGTATATATATATATATATATATATATATACTATATATATATATTATATATATATATATATAACATATATATATATATTATATATATATGATATATATATATGTATATATATATATATATATATATATATATATATATATATATATATATATATATATATATATTATATATATATATATATATATATATATATATATATATATATATATATATATATATATATATATATATATATATATATATATATATATATATATATATATATATATATATATATATATATATATATATATATATATATATATATATATATATATATATATATATATATATATATATATATATATATATATATATATATATATATATATATATATATATATATATATATATATATATATATATATATATATATATATATATATATATATATATATATATATATATATATATATATATATATATATATATATATATATATATATATATATATATATATATATATATATATATATATATATATATATATATATATATATATATATATATATATATATATATATATATATATATATATATATATATATATATATATATATATATATATATATATATATATATATATATATATATATATATATATATATATATATATATATATATATATATATATATATATATATATATATATATATATATATATATATATATATATTATATATATATATATATATATATATATATATATATATATATATATATATATATATATATATATATATATATTTCGATTCACATACATAAATGTTGGCATTCCTGGACGCAGTAATGATTCAACAATATTCGAGCATTCGTTACTGAAACAACAACATGTAACTAATCCCATTTTTGAATTGAACAGTCGAAATATCGAAGGAGTCCGAGTTCCGCTTTTATTACTCGGAGACTCAGCATTTCGATTGGCTCCTTATTTAATGAAGCCTTTTCCGTTTCACATGGAACAATCAGAAAACCAAAAACGGTTTAATGCGAATTTATCAAAGTGTAGACGCGTTGTTGAAAATTCGTTCGGCCATTTGAAAGCACGGTTTCGTCGACTAGGGAGCGGCTTGGAGGTACACATTGATAATGCACCTATTATTATTAAAGCTTGTTGTGTTTTACTAATATCTGCAGCGAAAGAAGCGACAAGATAAACAAGAACTGGATAACAGAGATAGAGAAGGAGCACAGAAGACTTCAGCCACATAGAACAATGGTAGCAGGAAATACAGAACCTTCAGGAAAGGGGGCGTTCAAGTATTACGTAACGCAAATTTCGGGGGAGGGGGAGGTTGTGAAACGTTACGATGCGTTACAGGGGCGGGAGAGGGGTTAGAACATTGCGTTACGTAAATTTTTTTTTTATTTAAATAAAAAACTAGGAATTAAAATCTCCCAACTTGGCGAGTTAGAAATCTCTTGTTTTATTTATTATTACCGCAAACACGATTAAAACAATAACAAAGGTATTTTAGCGATTTTACGGAACTTTGCGCAACAGAATTGTGAATTTTAGGTAAAAATTGTCACTTGGGTGTTCGTGTTACGTAACGTTTAGGGAGGGGGAGTACATAAAAAACGTTACGGCGCGTTACATGGGGGGAGGGTAAAAAATATTCAAAAATTGCGTTACGTAATACTTGAATGCCCCCAAACATAATTCGCAACGCTATACTACAATCATTTAGTAAGTGTATAAAAACAAAACATATTTAAAAAAACAAATTTATTTAAACGTACATATTTTCTTTTTTTGTTTTTCTTTATTAATTAAAAAATTGTTAAATTTTTCCTGAAGGTGATTGTTCGCCTCCATAAGTTTGTTGGTTTTTTTCCTTCTTCTAAATGTAGAAGGTCAATTTTTTGTGCCTCGGTACAAAAACTTTTGAATGTTGAATATTCCTCCTCCGCAATAGAGGCCATGCGTTCAATACAGCTCTTCTTTTTTGCAGAACGAGAAGAAGAAGGTACCGGAGATGCTGGGACTGATGGTTCAACCGGGGAAGGAGCAGAAGACGACCTGTCTTTGTTGATGTCATCTTCCTCCTGAATGGCTGCCTCCAATGGGTCACCCTCTTTAACAATATAAATATGTTATTAGGAAAAGAATTACAAAATATATTTGATAATTTAGTATACAACAATAAATTACAAATTATTAATTGATAAATAACAATGTTTTGTTACCTAATGAATCCAGATCAATGGACTCATCCATCAATTCTGTCCCTCTGTTGCTTTTGTGGTGCCCTATAAACCAGCGGCGGTTCCTCTTTGGAAGCAAAGGAAGCACTGCTTCCCTTGACCAAATAGGCAACTTCATAAAAAATTAATTTAATTATATTAAGATTAGTCAAAAACAAAATCTTAATATATTTCTTCATCTGGAAACACTAAGCAAGCAATGTACAGATTTTTTTATATAAAATGTACAATTCATACTACTGTATACAAAGAGTAAAGCCTCGTCCACGATACGAGCGGAGAGCGTGGCTGGAGCAATAAAAACTTTACATTCAAAATTATTTTTTACTTTTTAGTTCATTTTAAAATAAAAGCGTATTTTTTAGTTTTTTTAAACTATATTTTTTATGATTCTCTTTAATGATGATTTAAAGGGATAGAGAGAGATTATTTTTTTGAATTGTGTTATACAGTGGCGAACAAAAGTCAACGTACACCATATAAAATAGCGAATATTCGTTTACTATAGCATAAAAAAATTGTGATATTACAAAATAAATAAGTACAATCCTCTGTACAAAAACATTATATTGAAATTGCATAATGAAATTGTTTCTACAAAAAATAATAATAAAAATTTTTAAGTGTACGTAGACTTTTGTTATCTGTGAATTCTGTATATTTCACTTTATTGTTATTTTTTTTGTAGAAATAATTTATTATGGAATTTCAATAAAATGTTTTGATGCGTATATTGTGATATCAGAATTTTTTTCAATTTTTAAAAATAAAATAAAAATACGAATTTTCGCTATTTTGTATGGTGTACGTTGACTTCTGTTCGCCACTGTATGTATATCTTACTATATTATTTTTTATTATATTAAAATAAAAAGAATATAGATTGTGTTGTGTACCAAAAAAAAGGGCCTAACTTTCCCAAAAATGATTGGCCCTTTTCCTAAAACAACGAAGTTTCCCATTGTTCAACCATTTCAAGGTTGAACAAAAACGCCAGGGAAAATAAATTAAATTTGTCAAAAAACTTCTAAAACTCATATTGTACCGGTTTTATTACACCCATGCACATTTTCCCTGCACGGGAACGTCGAATCGGCGCCGGTAATATGAGTCCTTTTGTCTGATAAGATAATTTGCGCGCTCACCTCATGTGTGAAAAACGCAAAATAAGCACTTAACGTGCGACCAGAAGTTAACTGAAGCGAAGGTCAAAGCTAACCGTGAGAAATGCAAAATCTGCAGTTTTCCGAGTTTTGGTTTAAATCGCGAAATATTCGCGATTTTTGTTTTAAAAAACAGCCTTTTTTTCTCGAATTTATGAACCACAGCGGGTGGTTCCCGCGTTTCAAAAAGTGAGTTGGATTTTTACTTTGATCAGCGCCGGGCGTGTTGCGGA
This sequence comes from Thereva nobilitata, assembly GCA_963855945.1. Lineage (NCBI taxonomy): Eukaryota > Metazoa > Arthropoda > Insecta > Diptera > Therevidae > Thereva > Thereva nobilitata. Next base: position 54,645 of record CAWLCO010000026.1, on the reverse strand, counting down.
AAATTCGGGGATAACAAAAGTTCGGTTTTAAATTGAATCGGCGTAAGGCGTTGCGGACAATTCGGGCTTTTCGGATAATATTTCTACTAAGACGGGCCCCTGAACAAAGAATGAAAATATTGTGGAAGAACAGAAAAAATGAAGTTTTAAGATTGTGGAAAAATAAATTAAGTTTTATATTTGAAGATTTTAAAGATTGTGGAAAATTAAAGATTGTGAATAAATATTAAAGGACGTTTTATATATGAAGATTTGAAAGATTGTGGAAAAATAAAGGAAGTTTTATATTTGAAGTTTTAAGATTGTGGAAAAATAAATTAAGTTTTATATTTGAAGATTTTAAAGATTGTGGAAAAATAAAGGAAGTTTTATATTTGAAGTTTTAAGATTGTGGAAAAATAAATTAAGTTTTATATTTGAAGTTTTAAGATTGTGGAAAAATAAATTAAGTTTTATATTTGAAGATTTTAAAGATTGTGGAAAATTAAAGATTGTGAATAAATATTAAAGGACGTTTTATATATGAAGATTTGAAAGATTGTGGAAAAATAAAGGAAGTTTTATATTTGAAGTTTTAAGATTGTGGAAAAATAAATTAAGTTTTATATTTGAAGATTTTAAAGATTGTGGAAAAATAAAGGAAGTTTTATATTTGAAGTTTTAAGATTGTGGAAAAATAAATTAAGTTTTATATTTGAAGATTTTAAAGATTGTGGAAAATTAAAGATTGTGAATAAATATTAAAGGACGTTTTATATATGAAGATTTGAAAGATTGTGGAAAAGTAAAGGAACTTTTATATAGGAAGATTTGAAAGATTGTGGAAAAATAAAGGAAGTTTTATATAGGAACATTTTAAAGATTATAGAGAAATAAATTGTGAATTTATTTAAAGGACCTTTGTGATAGATATTAAGGGACCTTTTATATATGAATTTAAAATAAATTGTGTGTAAATAAGTATATCACCATAACATGTATATCTATACATAAAAATATATATATTACACTGGCGCAGCCGGTAGGATCTGGGTGAGTTTAGAGTAAAGTTAACAAGTGCTGGGTACGGCTCCAACACCCTTAAACCCAAAGCCGAGCCGGGCTTCTGGGGGCCTAGTTAACTGTCACTAACGTCTCAGATCCTACAAGAACCATCGCTCGGGGGTGTACATCACCTGTGCCTCTGCTCCAGGTGAGCACGCACACACCCCCCAATTAGTATCTTCGTGGGACTTTCGCGGGCTTCATCCCTGCCCATAATTGATGTCCACCAACTCACTTCAGGAGCAAGAACAGGAAGAGATAACCAGTAATCCCGAATCACCAGCTGTTGGACAAAACAGATCCCCTGCCACCTCGACGCCGTCCGCAGTACCAACAACATCACAACATCCAGGAGCAGCGCAGACTACTCCCCCATCAATCAACACACCCTTATCTCCAAGAAGACTTCGTAGCGGAAGAACCCTTCCCCAAGCTAGCCAAGTAAGTTTGCAAAACTATTTGAAATTGTTATATATTAAGGCAAGTGAAGACCAAAAATTCTCGATCTCCCAATGTGAAGAGCTTGACCGAGCATTAACAGAAAGACGCGAGCAAAGACTCGCTCAAATAAGTAAATTTCGAGAGGCAACTGCTAAATTCGCCCAAGAGATCAAGAATTTTAAGAGGACTTCAAGCCATCAACTACTAGATATTAAGGGAAAAGAAGATAGTAGAAATATATCGCAAGTAGAAAACCCACCAGGTAGTGACGCGGAAACGAGTAGGGGTGAGGTATTGCTAAATTGGGTGAGCGTATCTCTTACAGACTCCGAGCAGGAGCTGATACTAGACGATCGCGATCCCAGGCCCACTAAATTTTTAAATATGGCGGATTACACCAGAGTGGCTAGACTAACCTCGGAGTTAGTCCCAATATTCTCTGGTGGACAGTCCCCAAATGTAGTTGTTGAATTACAAACCTTCATAGGTTGCTGCAAAAGGGCACTTCAGTGTCTCAGTGAGCAGGATAAACCTGCGTTCCTTCAAATATATCCCACACGGTTACGCGGTGAAGCGTACCAACTAATAGCGTCTACCCAGCCGGCGACCTTTGAGGACGCCGAAAAACTATTAAACCAGACATATTTACCCAGGGAAACCTACCAAGAAGTGGTCAATAAATTGATCACCACCAGACAGTACCCCCTGGAGACCCTCATTGCCTTCACGGCAAGAATCAAACAAATGCTGCAAGTCTGCAAGGAGGCAGCTGCAACCAAATATGGAGCGCTAGCGGCACCGGCAGTCCAATCTCAGTTAGAGGACTTCGCCAAAAATGCCTTACGGAGTGGGGTTACCAACCCCCACCTATGTCAGTACCTCCTAACCATAGGAGAGGAAACTCTCGACAAACTAGTTCAAAAGGCTCTAGACATGGAACGCCTACAACAAACTGCCCTAAACCTACAGCCCAGTGCCTCTGCTTTAATATACCCCGACATCACGCCCCAAAGTAACCAAAAATCCACAATCAACCCGTTTCAACATGCCCCATATTATCTGCCGCAAAATGCCACAAACCTTCCATCGCCAACCAACAATTCCCCGCCTCAAAATGGGATATATAATATGACGACTCAGTGCCCGAACAAACACAGTGGGCCCCATACATATCCACCAACCTGGAACCCACCCACACAAACGCCCCCTTACGCTAAACCGACTCCAATGGCCGCGGGTTACCCACAGGGCACACAGTCGCCCCCAAAGGGCTGGTCCCAACCACAAAACTTGCCGCCCAACAGACCGGGATCAACAACAGCGGCTGTGATCTGTAACTTCTGCCGCAGGAAGGGACATACTTATAGCGAGTGTCTAACTCGAAAAAATACCTCCTTCTGTACCCATTGTCAAGAGTATAATCACGATATTCGGGACTGTCGGCGATTAAGAAACAGCAATCAATATAACCAACGCCCCAGTAACAGATATACACCGCCCCCGAATAACACCCATCACCCGAATCCTAATTTTAGGAATTTGTCCCAAAGAAACGAAGAGAACAAGACTTCAAACACACCTAGAGTATATAATTTCACCAAAAAGTGTGACTTCTGTAACAGACGAGGCCACACAGTGAGTGAGTGTCAGCAAAGGATGAAGTGGGAATCCCAAAATTCGGGAAACGCCAAGCAGTCGGGTCAGAAATCCCCGACTCGACAACATTAAGTAAAAATAAAAAGGGGAAAACTCGGAAGCCCCAAGTCCAAATTCCACTTGTAACGCTACCACTAGATATTAGCCGCGACGGGAAGGTAGACTTACTAGTGGACTCGGGCTCCGAGGTAAGTATAATAAAACAGAACAAACTGCGTGAAGGGACAAAGGTGGATGAACGCAAAAGATGCACCTTAGAGACACCATGCGGAACCACCAAAACCATGGGAAGCTGCGAAGGAAATTTCCACCTCCAAAACAAAATGCCCAACACTTTTCAGGTAGTACCCGACACGCAGGGCTTCTTAAGCGATGGATTGTTAGGTTACGATTTTATCACCAAAAACTGCAATGTGGAAGGACCTAAAAAACGGTTGAAATTTCCGCGCACGGAAACCAATCCAACAGCGTTCAGCGTCCCCCTAATTGTCAGGGGGCAGCCAAAACCAAAGAGGTCAGTCGATGAGAGCCACTGTTTAAGGAGAGCGTCAATAGAGACTAAATGCGCTAACCACAGTGTCTCCAAGGTCCCTACACAGGAGGCTGACTGTATAACCTCCGAGGCAACTGAAGGACGCCAAAAAACTACAGCACTGCAGAAAACTGTGGAACTGGAAAAGCCGACAAGTGTGCCAGGTCGTACCCAAAAGCTAGTCACGATCCCGTTAAGACTACAGGAAGAGATTATCTGTTTCTCGCAAGAAATAGACAACGGAATCTTCCTATCTAACGGTATTCTACCTATGGGTACAGATAACGTCCTGGTAAGTATACTAAACAGCACCAATGCCCCGATTGAGCTCACCAAACTTGATCTAAAAATGGTTCCAGCACACAATTTCCAAATAATTCCACTAGATAAGGCAATCTGTCCAAACCTCAAGGAGTCTCAGCCACCCAAGGACCCGAAAAGTAACGAACTTCAAAAGCCCTCACACAAGGCAATAATGGCGTTTCTAACCACAGTAGCGCTATTTATATTAAACCACCTGGTGAACATATGGAACCCCGGTGAAACACCAAAAGGGACTACAGAGTCCTCGAACCAAAATCTTAAGCTACCGAATACTAAAACCTCGCCTCCAAAAACACTAAACGGGCGAGCAATTAGGAAAAAGAGCAGTAAAACATCCTGGGTCCATTACATACAACACGCACCTACAGGCAGCGGAAGACAGGATCAAACCGAATGTCCTAACCGCCTAGAAAAACTCGAAGAAGAGCTAAAGTTGGACAGCAGTCTAAGTGCTGAAGAGAAGCAATCAATCATAGAGCTATGTCATGAATATAACGATATTTTCCATCTGAAAGGAGACCTACTCACTTTTACTACCGCGATAAGTCACGAAATCCCGCTGATGCAGGATCAAGCCCCTGTTAATCAAAAAATGTATAGACTGCCAGAGTCCCAGAGGCAAATTATAAATGAACAGATGAAAGAAATGCTAGAAAATGACATTGTCCAGCCCAGCAAAAGCCCGTGGAACTCCCCCTTACTACTAGTTCCCAAAAAAGCGGGTCCTGACAATGAAAAAAGGTGGCGGGTCGTCGTCGATTTTCGCAAATTGAACGAAAAAACTATCGGCGACGCCTACCCCCTACCCCGTATAGAGGATATTCTGGACCAATTAGGCCATTCTCGCTACTTCACTACTCTCGATCTAGCCAGCGGCTATCATCAAGTCCTGGTCGACCCCAAAGATCGAGCCAAAACTGCATTCAGCACTAACTACGGACATTATGAGTTTAAGCGAATGCCATTTGGACTCAAAGGTGCACCAGCGACTTTTCAGAGGTTAATGAACTATGTCCTCACTGGCCTACAAGGGCTCGAATGCTTTGTGTACCTGGACGACATAGTCATCTATGGCAAGAACCTCGTAGATCATAATCAGAAACTAAGAAAAGTTTTTGACAAACTACGAGAGCACAACCTCAAGTTGCAGGTCGAAAAATGTCAGTTCCTAAGAAAGGAGGTTGTATACTTAGGGCACATCTGCTCCGAAAAAGGGGCCCTACCAGACCCAAGGAAAACGACGTGTGTCCAAGAATTTCCCAGGCCCCGCACGGTGCGCCAAGTACAATCCTTCCTAGGGCTAGCCAATTATTACCGGAAGTTTATACCGGATTTTTCAAAAACGGTGCGCCCCATAACCAACCTTCTTAAGAAGGGAGCAAAATTTTCCTGGACCGACAAATGCCAGGAAGCGTTTGAAAGTATAAAGGCCTCGTTAGTCGCACCCCCCTTGCTGGTGTACCCAGATTTCACAAAACCATTCAACCTCACAACGGATGCCAGCAGTGAAGCTGTAGGAGCCGTCCTCTCACAAGGCGAGGTAGGGAAAGACCAACCCATAGCTTACGCCAGCCGGACCTTAAACAAGGCCGAACGTAATTATTCTACCATAGAGAAAGAGTTACTGGCTATTGTATGGGCGGTAAAAAATTTCAGGTGTTACCTGCAAGGTCGTAAATTTACAGTCTATACAGACCACAAACCGCTAAAAGGAGTTTTCAATGTAAAGGACCCTACGACTCGCCTCGTACGTTTTCACCATAAGCTTTCGGAGTTCGACTACAAAATCGAATATAAGCCGGGTAAATATAATACCAACGCCGATGCCCTCAGCCGCATCCCACAGGAGCCTGACAACACGAATAATCATACTTTCATAGTAGAAGCCGTCGTCCACGCACCTATGGACCACCAAACCCAAAGTGATCATATGACATGCAACGCTGTCACACGGAGCCAAGCCAAAAAAATCAGAACACCATCACCCACAGATCTAACTGATGTGCCAACAGAAGAGCCCGACATAACATGCGCTTCTGGAACACAAGGCGACACAAATGATGTCAGCCCGCAACTACAAGGCCAAACCACGCCGCAATCAGCCTCACCACAGCCCCAGTCGGACAAAGCTGAAAGGCCACCATCAGACAACCAGGAAACGGATCCTCCCTCCAAACGCAAGATAGAGGTTATAACCAATCCTGAAGAGATTTCAACCATCCTAAGGGATTACCATGACTCCCCCTTTGGCGGTCATCAAGGCGTTATTAAAACTTACGGACGGATCCGAAGGAAATACTGGTGGCGCCACATGCTAGCAGATATTAGAAGATATATAAAGAAATGCAAAAGGTGTCAAACGATGAAGGCGACACTGCCCATTAAGATGCCGATGGTGATCACTGACATAGCCGAGAGACCATTTGACAAGGTTTATCTGGATGTTGTAGGACCTTTGGAAGCTACGCATACGGGTAACCTGATATCCTAACATTCCAGGATAACCTAACAAAGTTAATCGACTGCTATGCTATGCCGAACGCAGAGGCCGATACCGTAGCCCGGATCGTTTTCGATCAAATAATCACACGCTACGGTATACCCAAACAAATAGTGACAGATCAAGGCACTAATTTTCTTAGCGCCCTATTCAAAGGGCTATGTAAGCTACTTAGAATTAAGAAACTACAGACCTCGGCCTACCACCCTCAGTCGAACGGAGCCTTGGAGAGAGCCCACCGACCGCTCGTAGAATATTTGCGTAGTATCACGGACCAAAATCCCAAATCATGGGATCAGTACTTACGCACAGCGGCATTTGTATACAATACCAGCGTCCATGACGGCACGAAACTTACGCCCATGGACTGCCTATACGGATTCTCACCCGATGTCCCTTCTAACCTAAAAAGGGACCCAGACCCAGTGTATAACCACGAAAGCTATTATTACTTACTAAAATACAAGTTACAACGCACCTACTCCATAGCCCGACAGAACCTATTAGCCAGCAAACAAAAATCTAAAGTAGCATACGACCAGAGAATAAGGCCACACACTTTCCATGTCGGCGATAGAATTCTAATAAAAAGTGAAAACCGGAAAGGCAAATTGGCCCCCATCTGGAAAGGACCATTTTCGGTAATAGCCGTCCCCGGCCCGGTAAACACAACTGTCAAAATCGGGAACAGACAAACCACAGTACACAACAACCGCTTAAAGCTTTTTTACGAATAAATCATCTGAGCCTCACAGGCACTTAATCCAAATGAAGAGATTTCCAAGCCCATGATACAACTCACCCGCTACGGCAAACCGAGCCCCTACACAGAATTAACGACGAAAGCAATTCTAACAAAGCCTCCTTTACCAGTGGTCACTGACTTCAATATCTCTCAGTAGCCTGATCCTCCTTCTATTCCTACTGTACGCACTGTTCCGAATATTGTAGGTGAGACATAAAATGTTCAGAGAGAAAGCAACCGTACAAACCGCAGGGACGGTCGACCAACAGGTAACCCCACAAACCCGGGACATTACCCCAAGTCTACCTAGAAGACCCCGAACTCGCTCCATGACACTACCTAGGGCCGTCCAATTAGTAGGCGATAGAATTTAATAAACCAAATAACACAAAAATCAGGAAGAGTCCACAATTCCACAATAATATTAAAATTAGAGAAAAATAAATTTAAGATAAAAAAAAAAAACATAGCAATAAACAAAAAAAAAAAATATATAAACATAAAGAGAAATAAATAATAAACTAAACGAAAATATAGTAATACTAATTAACAAGAAATATGTAAGTAAAATATCAATAAAAACCAAAAAATTATACATATACATATAACAATGATAGAATAAACAAAACATAATATCCTAAGAAAAATTAGATGTCAGGAAAATGTAAAAAAAAAAAAAGAGAGAAAAATTCCACAAATATTTTAAATAATAAAAATAAAATAAATATGCACATCTTTCCGCAAAAACTCAATTTTTCTTGCCAAATAAGGCCTAAACCAAAAAAAAAGGTTACAGAAAGCCTAAATAAGCCCCTCATAAACTTGAATAACCATAAAAGAAAAAAAAAATTTTTTTGTTATTATATGTTAAGATAATAGACTTTCTTACTGTTGTAATGTTGTTGCAAAATAAAAAATGAAAAATAAAAAAGGTAGTAATGATTTTAAGAAATAAAGAAAACAGAAACTATATTTTAAATTAAATAATAAACGTTATTAAGGAAATTATATAAGAAAAATAATTAAAGAAAGAATGTAAGAAAAACAATACATACGCACTTTAGAGAAAGAATTTTTAGTAGAGTAACAAGGCGAAAAAAAAAAACAAAAAAGCCATATTAACAAAAAAAAATAACAATAATAACGTAAACCAAAAAAAAATATACACAAAAATGTATCTATAAACATAACAAAACGCTTCTTCCACATATCTCTCATATAAGCAACACCTAATTTTGGTTCGAAGAACAAATTTTACTCTTCTTTTTTACATGTTACCAGTTAACGATTGTCCTTTAAGTTTACCCCTCAACTTCCACCACCCAATAGCCATCGAGTACGAGAATCGCCTTACTTCGTAGCGATTCTCTTATTTCAGGGGGGAAGGAATGTTGTGTACCAAAAAAAAGGGCCTAACTTTCCCAAAAATGATTGGCCCTTTTCCTAAAACAACGAAGTTTCCCATTGTTCAACCATTTCAAGGTTGAACAAAAACGCCAGGGAAAATAAATTAAATTTGTCAAAAAACTTCTAAAACTCATATTGTACCGGTTTTATTACACCCATGCACATTTTCCCTGCACGGGAACGTCGAATCGGCGCCGGTAATATGAGTCCTTTTGTCTGATAAGATAATTTGCGCGCTCACCTCATGTGTGAAAAACGCAAAATAAGCACTTAACGTGCGACCAGAAGTTAACTGAAGCGAAGGTCAAAGCTAACCGTGAGAAATGCAAAATCTGCAGTTTTCCGAGTTTTGGTTTAAATCGCGAAATATTCGCGATTTTTGTTTTAAAAAACAGCCTTTTTTTCTCGAATTTATGAACCACAGCGGGTGGTTCCCGCGTTTCAAAAAGTGAGTTGGATTTTTACTTTGATCAGCGCCGGGCGTGTTGCGGAAAATTCGGGGATAACAAAAGTTCGGTTTTAAATTGAATCGGCGTAAGGCGTTGCGGACAATTCGGGCTTTTCGGATAATATTTCTACTAAGACGGGCCCCTGAACAAAGAATGAAAATATTGTGGAAGAACAGAAAAAATGAAGTTTTAAGATTGTGGAAAAATAAATTAAGTTTTATATTTGAAGATTTTAAAGATTGTGGAAAATTAAAGATTGTGAATAAATATTAAAGGACGTTTTATATATGAAGATTTGAAAGATTGTGGAAAAATAAAGGAAGTTTTATATTTGAAGTTTTAAGATTGTGGAAAAATAAATTAAGTTTTATATTTGAAGATTTTAAAGATTGTGGAAAAATAAAGGAAGTTTTATATTTGAAGTTTTAAGATTGTGGAAAAATAAATTAAGTTTTATATTTGAAGTTTTAAGATTGTGGAAAAATAAATTAAGTTTTATATTTGAAGATTTTAAAGATTGTGGAAAATTAAAGATAGTGAATAAATATTAAAGGACGTTTTATATATGAAGATTTGAAAGATTGTGGAAAAATAAAGGAAGTTTTATATTTGAAGTTTTAAGATTGTGGAAAAATAAATTAAGTTTTATATTTGAAGATTTTAAAGATTGTGGAAAAATAAAGGAAGTTTTATATTTGAAGTTTTAAGATTGTGGAAAAATAAATTAAGTTTTATATTTGAAGATTTTAAAGATTGTGGAAAATTAAAGATTGTGAATAAATATTAAAGGACGTTTTATATATGAAGATTTGAAAGATTGTGGAAAAGTAAAGGAACTTTTATATAGGAAGATTTGAAAGATTGTGGAAAAATAAAGGAAGTTTTATATAGGAACATTTTAAAGATTATAGAGAAATAAATTGTGAATTTATTTAAAGGACCTTTGTGATAGATATTAAAGGACCTTTTATATATGAATTTAAAATAAATTGTGTGTAAATAAGTATATCACCATAACATATATATCTATACATAAAAATATATATATTACAATTGGTAGTACGGGTTTCTACTTTTTGCCTGGGGTTAATTACTTAATTCGTTTCCAAATTTGTTATTTTTCAGTTTTTCTAATTAAAGCCGCCGATACCTTTACTTTTATCGCTCGCGGGGTAGCTTTGACGCCCTACACATTGCTTCCCTTATCCTGAGCCTTACGTACCGCCACTGCTATAAACTCCTTTATTATATTAAAGTGCTCCCAATCTGACGGAGCTCCTCCAGATTTACCTGTTTTTACACTTTTATTACTTTATTATTAAATAGTTTATTCACTTCAACCGCCAAATTCAATTTTCACAGTGCTTACACAATATTGTTTTCACTTTTACTTCAACTACTTCAATTACTATGTATAATTCACTTTTTTTAGTTTAACCGCCGCGCCTATTTGTAAAAAAACGTTCGTTTTTGGTGTTTTTGTTCTTTATTCTGAAATTCATGAAGGTACAAATCTGCAACTTTGCACGTTTTCGGTCGGGTTTCGCACACAGGTGGCGCTGTAGGCAGTGAAAAGATCTTATACCTACTCCATACCCACAAAATTTTCGTGGTATCAATACCCAGTTCATAACCACTTGTTTTCCTGGGTATAAACTGGGTATAGGTGACAGACAGTGGTACAAGTTGGGTATAAGCAATACCGCGGTATCGATACCCCATGTGTGTCATAAGCATTACAAGCGCGCAAACGTGCAAAAAAATTTAAAAAATTGACTTATTTCATCGTTGCTCAAATTTTACATGGTTACAGAGGATCATATTGCTCATGTAAAAATACTGTGCTTACAATCGATTCGCGGGACAAACCTACTTTAAGTGATCATCAAAGTTGCCGCTGCAAGAGTCAGCGCGCGCCCTCGGAAAAGTTCCATTCGATGCAACGGGTGGGAATTCTAGGAAACGGTGTAAAAATTTGTTTTGTTTGTGCCTCACCAAATATCCGGACCATGGAGGCTATACAAGGAGACAAAACTCCGTGTTGTCAATTTTCGTTTGATTATTGGTGGCGCTGCAGTCAAATGTACCCCAAAAAACATGGCCGATTGTATTTATCCGGTTCATGGTAAAATTCGTTTATTACTAATATATTTTACGTTTAGCAGCTTACAGCTGTTTACCAGCTTCTAAATTCGATTTTATATCAATGCGATTATTCGTAATTAATCAATTTTTGATGTTTCCAATGAATTTTTATCAAATTCATGCGGGGTACATCGGACAAAGGTGACATCTGTGGCCAAAAATGAACTAGAAGTTTAGTTTCTTCTACCCATCCATTTCCTGTCATTTTCCCCATAAGAGTTTTGTCTCCTTGTATATTCTCCATGATCCGGACGTAGAACAATTCGTGGAGCTCATTCGCAGTTTGAACGTTCAAATGCGCGCACGTCCTGTGAAATATATTTGGATGTTAAACGTGGAAAATGTCCAAATTAAAATGTGTTTTTTTGCAAAAGCGCATCAGAAGTACTTATTTTTTCACTAGAAAATCTCGCTCGAAATTCGCTCGGATAAGTGTTTGAAATGGGGCGACGACGTCTCTTTGCCCGCGACAGTTATTCAACACGACGGATACCATAGGGCATATTCACACGCTGCCATATTGTGGTGAGTAAAACCGGTTTTATTCAACTCCTAGCAACTCAGACGGGGCGTAAATGAGTGTAGTAAATTTGAATGCTATGCAGGAACCTTTAAATGTATTGCAGATGAAATTTACTTGTAGAGAAAAACAGAGCTAAAGAATGCAAGAGATAGAACCCAGTAAACCAAATAGTGAAGATTCACGACATGACTTCACGATGTCATCACTTACTGACAACTTCTTTCATTTTAAGATCACTTTGTGAAACGAAAGTGATTATTCAGTTTTATTTCATAATATGATGGCCAGCTGAAGAATTCTTCATTTGGTTTTCTGAAAGTGAAAATAATATGAAATTTCATTTATGTTTCAGTAAGTGATCATTTCTTGAAATCAAATTGTGAACATTCACTCCATGATATCATAACATTTTCAGTTTTTGGCTATATAATGAAAAGGATGTGGGGAATTGTGCTGATGTAATATAATTTTCAGAAATTTGAAAATATCCCTTTCCCTTTGGTTTCTGCATAAGTTTAATGCGTGATGATGACAAATAAAAAAAGTAATTTCCAAGAATTAACTGTGAAAAATGCTCAAGTAAGTATATTAACGATTTTCGTTTTTCAAATTTCCGTTCATTCTAGTTTTGTTTGAGCTTCAGTGAAGTGCTCCATAATAATTAAATAAATTATTGACAAATTAAATTTGACTAACAAGTTTTAAAGTGTGGTAAGTTTAGTTATTTAGTTATTATAACCTAAAATATCGAATATTATAGTACATAATAATGTCAAGACAACTTCTGCGATACAACGCTTTAAAGGAGTCAAGAGAAATATTATTGAATTTTTCAAATCCTGAAAGTGAATTAAATGACAATAATTTTAGACACCAAGAAAGTTGTAATGTACAAAGTGGCAATAGTTTTCCAATTAATGAAAGTGATGAACAAGAAGGTGATAATGTATATTTGAACAATGTGAATGTTGCTGATGATGACTCTCATTCAAGATTAAGGAATAATTTGTCTCAATGGGCAATTAAATATAAAATTACTTCGGCGGCTGTGAATGAATTGCTGCATATTCTTAGGGAAGTCAATCCTCATTTGCCCTTAGATGCTAGGACCTTGAAAGGAACGCCTCGCGAATGTCTTAAGAAAATTATGGGAAAAGGGGTTTACGTGCATTATGGCATTAAAGACGCTTTGATGGATTTTTTGATTGTAAATAAAAACTTTTCAACTGATATTGAAATCGATGTAAATATTGACGGTCTTCCTTTCCAAGTCTCAGGTATGGCCCATACTATGCAACATTGTCGGCACAAATCATGTAATGATGGTAGGTGTTTTTGAAGGCAACACAAAGCCGGAAAATAGTGACGATTACTTCAGAGACTTCATTGAAGAACTTAATGAACTAATAAGTACAGGAATATGTTTTGGAAAAAAAAAATATTTAATCAAGTTGCGAGCGTTCATATGTGATGCACCAGCTCGTTCTTTTATGCTCAATATCAAAGGACATACCGGCTTTTACAGTTGTATAAAATGTGAGCAAAGAGGAGAACGATCAAATCATCGCACTATATTCCCATATGAAGAGTGTGCACTGAGATCAAATACTTCGTTTCGTCAAAGATTGCAACCCGAGCACCATCATCAGTCCGCACCAATGTTGCTCGAATCGCTGCAGTTAGACTTTGGGAAACAAATTGTTATCGATTACATGCACGTTGCTTGTCTTGGAGTAACAAAAACATTACTAACTTTGTGGGCACGAAGTAAAAATATGAGTTATTCCTTATCAAAGTCGTCTATATCGAATTTATCATCAAATCTATTAAATTTGAAGTCACAAGTTCCTATCGAATTTTGTAGAACTCCAAGAGACTTGGGCGAACTTGAAAGATGGAAGGCTACCGAGTTTCGTCAATTTTTATTATATACCGGTCCTTTTTTGCTAAAAAATAAATTAACTGCAGTACACTACGAACATTTTTTGAAGCTCAGTCTTGCTTTCAGGACACTATTGCATGAAGAGGATTGTAGGATAAACAATGAATGTGCAAAAAAAACTTTTAATTGGTTTTGTGAAACCAATACCTGAGTTCTATTCAAAAGACATTTTGACTTATAATTTTCATTGTTTGCTGCATATTCATATAGACGCGTTAAATTTCGGTTCACTGGAAAATATAAGTGCATTTAAATATGAAATTTTTTTGCAGCAGTTGAAAAAAAATGTCAAAGTCGGTCGTCACATAGCCGTTCAATTGTACAACAGAACTGTAGAGAAAAGTTTACACATAAAACAAGATAATATTACTCGTTATCCTTTATTTAGCAAAAGCACAAATGGACTGAATTATAAATGGGTTAAAACACAAAAGTTCACATTTTCAGTTGAAGAGAAGAACTCATTTTTTTTATCGAAAAAGGAACAAATTTATCGAATAACTTCAATTAACAAAAATACAGACGAAGAACCTATTTTAGTATCAAAGGAAGTATTAAATCTGGAACCATTTTTTAACAAACCAATATTATCTTCTTTCTTCAACATTTATTATTCAAAAGAGCTAAAATTATCAGAGAGTTCTTATAATATTTCCCTCAACGATATTCATACTAAAATTGTATTTCTCCAAGGCTTAGACAAAATAAATTTTTTTGTCCACTTATTCACATGTAAGAATCGTAATATCAAAATATGGACCCAAGGGATGAAAATCAACCTCCAGCCAATGAAGAAGATGACAGTTACAATTATTATAACTTTGTCTATCGCAAGGAAGGTAATACTATTATGCTACTTACAACACAAGTGAATATTCATAATGTAATATTAATCTTTTTCTAGCCGACCGAAGCTCTGTTACGTCAACACAAAAATATTCACCCCCTGTCGAATCGCGCGATTAAACCAGATACTGTTATCCAGCAATATCAACACAGAAGGTTCTTACAAAACGATCAACTGTAGAGCCAATATCGCCGTCAGTGTTCCATAGGAAAAGATACACCGATTTAGGTAAATTACACAAGTTTTCCATGAATACATACTAGTATCATGATCTACAATTTTCCTACAATTATTATTATATACATACTTAATCATACATAATAATCAAAAAGCATCTACCCCCACGATTCCCCAACTTTTATCCTACATCAAGGATATGGACAGGAGACACAGCAGATTAATGGAACGAATCACCCAAGAAGTGTGCGGTTTAAAACAGGAGGTTAAAACGTTGAAAAAAGAGATATGCAAATTGAATCAACAAAATTGTGATGTAGAAAGTTTGATTCCTGTAAGACCTCATATGCAGTTGACTGATTTTACTGAGTACGATCATTCCTTAGCTGATAAGACCGACTCAATTCCGACATTAGTAAGTCATGCAATGGAATACACCTATGTAGTCGACTTAGGCTGTTATTTAGAGTAGACACATTGCGATTCCAATATGATTTGAATTGCCCTATAAAGCTGTAACTTTCGATCACGATTGACTGCGATTTTTTCCTGGATCTTTTTTGATAGGATAGAATGACTCAACTCAATTCAAATTGAAGTTGAAATACAAGTGTTCATAGAGCGTATATTTTCTTGTTTTTCCCAAAGCTAAGATTGTTTTTTTCCAATATTACCTTTCAGATAAAAAATTTTACTCGTTTTGGTGGTACTAGTGTGCAATTGTTTGTTTCTTCAAATTTGAAAAAAATTTTGACGAATGACGTTGCAAAGCTGTGTTGCTGGTCGGGAATGAATGGCAAAACTTGCATTCGATCATTCAACACAATAATGGCTTTAAAGCGTAAGCATTAGATTTCAATCCAAAACTATTTCCCATATATTATCATGGTACTCTAATTATTGTTATGTTCTCTCCCACATAGGTGCTTGCTTCGAGACAATTCCATCAGCAACTGAAATGGATGTGGACAAGCAAATAAAAAGATTTTTCAACTACGCCAACCAACGAGAAAAGTCCAATTCCAAGTAAACTACATAATGTACCTACAATATAAATGGATTTATTTTTTTTTTTTGCAAATATATGTATGTATAAGTATAATAAATATGATTTTTTTTAAAATAACAATAATAGAAATGTATTAAAATAAAATAGGAAATCAATCCATAATGATTAATTTTTGTTAATACTCGGTGCCCGGACCTATACAGGGTGTATATCTTTAACCATACAAAGCGGCCGGCTGTGGATAGGTTTTGGATAGACGAACAAAAAATCGTATGGGAGGGGGGTAAATCTTAACGGTTTAGCAGCTAGGGCGTTTTGAAATTTTTTTGGTAGAGGTTTACATATCACCCTGTATTTTTGTAACCCTTTGAGCTATTTTCATGAATAAGATATCAATGTACGCACCTATCTAAAACTGTCAAAATCAAGGTTCTACCCTATCAACTTCCAGAGAAATAAGTCATCAAAGTCAAAACTTTGGTTTTTTTTCACTAAAATTTCCTAGCCCTAGCTGCTAAACCGTTAAGATTTACGCCCCCCCCCCCTCCCATACGATTTTTTGTTCGTCTATCCAAAACCTATCCACAGCCGGCCGCTTTGTATGGTTAAAGGTATACACCCTGTATAGTAGGGGAGCTGGCACTTGAAAAAATCGTGTCGTCCCAACCTTCTGCCGTTTGGTATATAAGCTTTTGAAGTAATTTTAAGCATTTTTTATAATATGACATTTTTGCGGGAAGTGGACCCATTTCGAGTTAGGGGTTTTTGGGGGTAAAAAGGGGGTTAAAATTGAAAAAATTTCTGCCGCTTCGTATGTAGGTTCTTTTAGGGCTAAATAACCGTTAAATACTAGTGGCAGACATTTTTGACCATTTGGACCCTCCCCAAGCCACCCTAGCTGAAGTTGCTATTTTTCTCCCCACACCCTAGCAAATAGTCAAAAATTTTCTGCCACTAGTATTTAACGGTTATTTAGCTCTAGTAGAACCTACATACGCAGCGGCAGAAATTTTTTTCAATTTTAACCCCCTTTTTACCCCCCAAAACCCCTAACTGGAAATGGGTCCACTTCCCGCAAAAATGTCATATTATAAAAAATGCTTAAAATTACTTCAAAAGCTTATATACCAAACGGCAGAAGGTTGGGACGACACGATTTTTTCAAGTGCCAGCTCCCCTACTAGTATATCCGAACGGAAACCACAAATAGGTCTTGTCCAGTTTAGTAAAATATCATATGAGCAAGATTTTTCACAAATCCAATTAAAATCTTCATAAACTGATGATAATATGAAAATCATATTATGAATTCATTATTTAATCAATTAAATGAAAAAACACTGACTTCACTTGCGGCACTCATTATAAATCCATGTTGTGATTTCACATATAAATCACAGAATGAAAGCGAATGGATATCCGTAAATGATATTGAATTGAACGTGTCAGGTTATTTCACTTCATTTTCACGAACGGAATTCATAGTGATTGTTTTAAATGATCTTCACTTTTTGGAAAAATTTTAATACAAGGGTGATTTCGAAGTGAAGGTTATGTGAGACTTATGTTAACGGAAAATGAAATCACCTTCACGCCGTGATTGAAATGTGATTTCATTATGAATATTCGTGGTTTCCTGGGAAGTAACTTTTTATATGTGTGCTAGTTTTCACGCGTTTGCTTTTGCGTGAAAAATGTTTCGTTAAATTCTTCCGCTCCCTTCGCTCTCTCATATATAAAACCGGTTTTAGGCGCCATGAATGTGCACTGTGTGAATAGGCCCATAAACCATACAAAGTGTTAGAGTAGTTTTAAAGCAGTTACCGAACGTTCCGATGTGGGTTGGCTTTAACAGCCTTATTCATAATGAATGCCGTGTTTTTTTAATCAGTTCTATTCTGTTCTGTCCTGGAACATTAAAAACACGGCAAGGGAAATTTTCATTTTTATTTACATAAATTACGGCTTTGGGCATTTTAATTTCTTCTAATATTGCATAAAGATCGGTCTTATTTATCTCTCCATTAATGTTTCATTCAGAAAACAAACCATTTTACTCTATTTGTCAACTGTCAAATTAAAAAACATATGTGAGAAAAGGGAAATTTAAAATTCCTTTTGTGCTGGATAGTGTTCTTGATAATTATCGGGGACAAGACTTTTGTATGGAAGCTGTTCGGTTCTGTCCTGGAACAGATTAAAAAACACCCCTGATGATTCTCCCCAACAAGTAGTATCGTACTTGACGACCATTAACAACTCCCCTACCCACACAAATGTCGTCCAAGAATACTGTCTCAAGGTATCCACGTTGCCGCCTAGTGTTTCGAGCCATACGTTCAAGTGACATACGATTTAAGCGATAGCTAAGATTGCCTTTCAATGGGGATGTGGGGATGTTTCTCGTTATGATGGCGTGCTTTAAATCGATTGCGAAATTCATCGACAAATGCGGTCTCACATACATCATGGTTGATTCCGGACTTCTCGTCGAGGGCTGAACAGTCTTTTGACTGGAAAACATTTCAATCGATGCAAAAGACTTCATCCATTCATTTGTTTGGCACTAGAAAATTTACACTTCCCGAGTTTTCTGATCGAAGAAAATGTCGCCTTACCCGAAAGCGTAGAACATTACTTGAGAGATAAAATAATGGAAGTAATGCTCTTCTTCACAAAACATGGCATTTTGTCAGAAAAAATCCTTTAAGGTGAACTCGTGGATGGCAAACAACCGCGCGCGGACTCTTGCAGCGACGACTTTGAGGATCGCTTAAAGTAGGTTTGTCCCGCGAATCTATTGTAAGCACAGTATTTTTACATGTTCAATATGGTCCTCTGTAACCATTTAAAAAATTTGAGCAACGATGAAATAAGTCAATTTTTTACAAATGTAAGTGGTCGGTTTTTGACAACGTCTGATGTCAATTGACAACCCCTCAAAATATGAACGACGATGATATGAGGTTTTTTTCTATTGTTTATTACATGTTGTCAACGCTCCTGACAACAAAAGGTCTCGAGGTGAGATGTAAGTGGTCAGTTTCTGTGATAAGCACAAACAAATTGAACACCCTGATATACTTTCATTGACGATGAAATCGGCACATTTTTACTGTCGCTGGCTCCCGGACTATTAGACTTCCACAAAAAAAATACTTTGTACAAAATTTCGCAAAACACTGGTCTCCTAGCTACGGTATATTAAGGCTGCCAACTTTCCTAAATCGAAATGGGGGACGGAACGAGCCTTTTCTATGCGATCATGAAAAATATAATAACCCTAGTCCGGGGAAATTAGTAAAAAAAAAGCACGAAAGGAGACAAAATTACATAATGGCTGAAAATTGGTCCACAGCTTCCTTGAGACTTTTTAAGAAAACAATTTCGGAATCACAAAAAAACGTGGCCGCCGGAGATATCACTTTTTGGCCAAAAAATCACTCAAAAATTGGTAATTTCTTGTAATTTTTTCGAAAACCTTGGTCTTTCCGAATTTCCGACCTTGAATAACTTCGAAACGGTTAGGTTTTCGAAAAAATTGTAAAAAATTGCTTTTTTGTAGGCAATAACTTTTCGTATTGACTGATCAAAAATTTTTTTCGAAAAAACCGGTTTTTGAGTGCTTTTTTGGACAAAAAGTGGCGGTCATGCTTTTTTTGTAATTCCGAAATTGTTGTCTTAAAATGTCCCAAGGAAGCTGTGAACCAATTTTCAACCATTTTGAAATTTTGTCTCCTTAAAATGCTAATTTCCCCGGATTAATAGTCCAGTCAAATTAGGGTTTCACCTCGGAATGAGGGGTAATAAGCTGAATATTTGTATGAACTTTTGTTTTGGCATTCTAAATGATGTGTCAAAAGTATCATATAATCTCGTGTCCGCGTCTTGAGATATTAAAGGTAAAAGGTCACAAGTATCAGTTTTTCGCAAATATCTCTTAAATTATCGGCTTTACGTAAATTTTGGTTACGCGAAGTTTGTTCATTAGATAAATCTGCATAAAATTGTCCTATGCAGAATTTAGGTGGAACCAAAAGTTTTCGAGATATAGGGCTGAAAATTCTTGGCATTGTGCTACTTTCGTTTCCGCACCACCTCTGAAGGATAATGGAAAGGGCGCTTTTTACATGGTGTTCCCCGTAGGCCTAATCGTTGGGTTACAAGTTATAATAAAATTCTGTTGATTTTCTCTCTATCTCTTCTATTTCCGCTTCTTCCATATTGTCATCTTCATCTACAATCATCTCAGAAGAAAATAATGAAATGTGGTCGGCGTCATTATCGTTGAACTCATATTCAACGGTTGTATCCTCGGACATACTATTGAAACACGACTGGCTCTCTGATACGCTACGGAACATGGCAATCTTACTATTCTACATTCACTAATGGACCACTGAATTACAGTCAAATTTCTCTCTTTAAGGGCCTTTAGTCTTAATACGCAAAGTGAATACGAAGAGAACGTACTACCTAGACGGAAAAACAATGCATGTGCAAATGCAATAATGTATATAAACACAACGTTTGTTCATATGTATTAATATTTTTCCGTCTCCTTAGTCATTTCCACCTGATGCACAATATAATATTTGCACAAAAACAAAATGCGGGACTTGTGGGATGAATTTGACGATTGGGTGACAATGTGGGACGCTTTTAATAACGGGGAACAATACAAGCAAATGCGGGACTGTCCCCCCTAATGCGGGACGGTTGGCAGCCTTACGGTATATGAAATATTCAGACTCATGTGACACCAAAATCTGAGCTGAAAAAATCCGAGTCTGAAAAATTCAGAGTCTGAATTCAGAGTCATGTGACATTAGCCTAACTTGCTCAACAAAAATTCAGACTAAGTTTGCGCTTAATTGGCTTGACTGCAGCGATCATCACACTAACCCAAGCATAACTTCGTTCTCGGGGGCTGCGCAAACTATAAGAATTTTTAAAATTCTCATAGTTTGCGCAGCCCCCGAGAACGAAGTTATGATTGGGCTAGTGTGATGATCGCTGTAGTCGAAATTTTTTTGGGATGCACAAGTCAGGAACTTTTCTGCGACCACTTGCCTATCAAACCAGTTTATTGGAATTATTGGAAGCGTAGAATTAAACTAGCATTGTATATAAAGCTCGGTAGTTTCTCAAATATTTTATAGGAAAATGGACAATACATATACAGACAAAACTACAGGAAGGGGCCTCGGAGAATTTTAGCGTAGTGAAATTCAAACTGCACACTTCATTGCTCTTTTTTCACTGAAAATTCACTCGTAACAACTTCAATTACAATAAAAAGAAATTCTTTAAACTTTCTTTCTTCTTTTTAATTAGTTTTGCGAAAAACCGTAAATAAATTTTATAGAAAAACTCGTTTTAAAGAAAGTGCCGCGGAAAATTTGGCAGTTAACTAACAAGAAATTATACCAATTTGACAGTTGACTGATAGCGATTTCACTACGCTCCCATACACGGATTTTATACGCGAGGGCCTTTCCTGTAGTTCTATATTCTAAGATTCGTTGAGTATTTAGCGTGGTTACATGGCATTCCGAAAAGTATTCCGACTGAATTCATTCTGAAAATGCTTTTTCGGTCGAAGTTTATATGGTGGTTCTCAGAATGAATTTTTACTGTCATTTCAGATTGTTTACCTCTAAAGGAGAATATGCAATTTGTGAAAATGTATAATTTTTCTAACGAAATAACTAATAAACAACAAATTTTTGTTAACTCTATTAAAACACCATTTAATAATAACATTTTAGCAGTAATAAGAACTTGTAATTAAGGTTATTACCAATGTACTTTAATTTTAACGGTAATAACCTCACTTTCCAGTTAGGTGTTACATGGCATTCTTTCCGAAAACCATTCTCAACCAAACAAAATTTTGCTCCCGAAACCAGAATACTTTCGGAATGCTTTTTGACCCGGTCAACGGTTACATGGGCCATGCCATGCCGAAAAGCATTCTCAGAACTTTCTGAGAATGCCATATAACCACACTAATTATGGATGTTACATGACAAACCGAAAGTAAACCGAACTCAACTCGATCTGAGCTTACAGTTTTGGTCGAGTGTTATATGACATACCGAACTTGAGTTTTTAGTTGTAATTTTGGTTTTATTATTGTCAGTTCGTCAGTGAAATTATTCGTGAAAATGGAAATTTTTTTTATGTATTTAATGAAATTATAATACTCCAACAAAAAAAGTTGTTCACCTTGTTAAAGCAATCTCGGTTTTTCAATCGCTAGTTACATGGCATTCCGACCGAAAAGTGTACTCAACTCGTACTCGTACTCAGTTCGTGTTGAGTATGTCATGTAACTTCCATATATGCAAAAGGCTTTTTCCCTCACGTTAAGTCGATACCGTTTCCTTTAAAATTCTGGATTGAAGTGACAGATAAATAATTTTACGCTGTGTCGCCGTTGGTGTATGTGCACTGCGCACTGTGCAGTAGGCATGGACAAAATGACACCTTTTGCTGAGCCAACACACTCTCCATGGAGAATATACAAGGAGACAAAACTCTTATGGGGAAAATGACAGGAAATGGATGGGTAGAAGAAACTAAACTTCTAGTTCATTTTTGGCCACAGATGTCACCTTTGTCCGATGTACCCCACATGAATTTAATAAAAATTCATTGGAAACATCAAAAATTGATTAATTACGAATAATCGCATTGATATAAAATCGAAACGTAAAATATATTAGTAATAAACGAACTTTACCATGAACCGGATAAATACAATCGGCCATGTTTTTTGGGGTACATTTGACTGCAGCGCCACCAATAATCAAACGAAAATTGACAACACGGAGTTTTGTCTCCTTGTATAGCCTCCATGACACTCTCGCTCACTCACTTGAGTGAGTCGACACACTGAGCCAACACAAAATATAGCACAACCTTAATTTAAAAATCAGAGAGGAAGATGATAATCATAAAGAAAAGAAGTTTTACAGGAGCAGTGTTAGCATATTATGTTGGGCCAGAAAACAGATTTTTAAAGAAGATGAGCTTTAAATTTATATATTATAAACAAAAATCACAATTCATTCTTAAACAACCTCTGGCGCATGCAAAAAAACCCGCAACTGAATGAGCACAGTGCACAAAGGATAGAGCATACTCCTTCCCAAATATATTTTTTTCCTCACAATTCGCAACGACACGATAATCAACCCCACGCTATACAGAAACAAGGAAATGTAAAACAGACTGACAGCTTCGAATACCGCACGGTATACAGAAACAAGGTAGTGTAAAAGAGACTGACAGCTCGAATATCGTACGAATATCGTAGAAAAAGCCGACGTCACCCGGCAAGTTAATACAGAAAACAACAACAACAATTTCGATTTTGTATGGGGAAGACTTGCCGAGTGACGTCAGCATTCAAATGACATTTCTCTTTTACATTACCTTGTTTCTGTATACCGTGCGAATACCGTAGAAAAAGGAACCAACTGACGTCAGCACTAATGCAGAAACAGCAACAACAAATTCGATTTTATTTGGGAAGCGGTCACCAAGTGACGTCAGCACGATATACAGTCTTACATTACCTTGTTTCTGTATACCGTGAATCAACCCGACGATGCACACTGCACAGTTGACAAACTATCGACACAAGGCACAGAACACGGTATACAGACACCGTGGCACAGAACAGACCACACAAAAATTAAGATAACATATCTTCATGGTGTTATGCTCACTCAATGAGCGTCGCCAGGTCGCTGAAATAAAAGAAGAGCAAAAAAATTTGAGAACTGTGTGTTCTGTGTGGCGTGCTGTGTGTGGTGTGTCGTTCATTTCCTTTCAAGTGAGTTGCCTCAGTGTGCACACCACAGTGTGCCACTCACTTTGAATGGGCATATTCACACGCTGCCATAATTGTGGTGAGTAAAACCGGTTTTATTCAACTCCTAGCAACTCACACGGGGCGTAAATGAGTGTAGTAAATTTGAATGCTATGCAGGAACCTTTAAATGTATTGCAGATGAAATTTGCTTGTTAGAGAAAAACAGAGCTAAAGAATGCAAGAGATAGAAGTAACTTTTTATATGTGTGCCAGTTTTCACGCGTTTGCTTTTGCATGAAAAATGTTTCGTTAAGTTCTTCCGCTCCCTTCCCTCTCTCATCTATAAAACCGGTTTTAGGCGCCATGAATGTGCACTGTGTGAATATGCCCATTGGGCATATTCACACGCTGCCATAATTGTGGTGAGTAAAACCGGTTTTATTCAACTCCTAGCAACTCAGACGGGGCGTAAATGAGTGTAGTAAATTTGAATGCTATACAGGAACCTTTAAATGTATTGCAGATGAAATTTACTTGTTAGAGAAAAACAGAGCTAAAGAATGCAAGAGATAGAAGTAAATTTTTATATGTGTGCTAGTTTTCACGCGTTTGCTTTTGCGTGAAAAATGTTTCGTTAAGTTCTTCCGCTCCCTTCCCTCTCTCATCTATAAAACCGGTTTTAGGCGCCATGAATGTGCACTGTGTGAATATGCCCATTGACTCGCTCGCGAGTTACACATCTCTAAAGGGGCCCATACACGAGCGAACAATTTGCGCAAATTTGTGTTGGCCAAAATATATGTGATTGTCCATACACTACGCAACGAGTTGCGCAAACTTGAGTTGCGTTTATGTTTTCGTGGAGAAAACATGTCTGAAGCTGCGTGTTTGGCAATTATAATTGCACGTTTTGCAGAAAGTGACTTTAGAATGCACCAACATCACCATACACGAGGAAAGAACTTGCGCAACGCTGCCGTTGCACAAAAATTTTCAAACGCGTTTGATTTTCATCAAACAGTTGCGCAACACATCAAACCGCCCCATACACGGGAAAAATGTTTGCACATCGGGCTGCGTTGCGCAAATTGTTCGACCGTGTATGAGTAAAGGACACTCAAACGCACACTTATTCAAAACCCAACGTAATCTGACTGGTTTCATCGAGCTTATTGGATTTAACGAAAATTTACTCAATCCCCGTTCGCATGGGCGCTTAATCTGATACCTAGTTTATAGCTACTCCAAAAATAATTCGAATTATGGATCATACAAAATTTTTTGTCGTATAAACGGGGTAATTCGAATTATGGCTTAAACCAAAATTTTTCGGCTTAAGCCCCAGTTAGAAGAATGTAAGTTAACCGTTTAAGCCTAGTATGGAGTTCGAACGGAATTCCGTTCCCCATATAAAATACCCGTAAAAAGATGAACGGAATTCCGTTCTCCAAATTTTTCCGTGCCCTTTTTGTTTTATGAGTACGCAGTTCGAACGGAAAACTTTTGGTAATATTTAGCTTGTGCAATTCTCTAACAGGTGGCTTGCAGGGAATTGGAGACTTTTTTCCGTACATGTTGGAACGGAATAAATGTTAGACAATTATTCCGTGTTGTGTGTTAGGTAATTTTGACAGGACGAATGAAAAACAGCTATTGCCGTCAGTTCGATTTTTAACAGTCAGCTGTTCGCTTTTTCTCAACTATTAGCTTTTCTTCACGGTATTTTACACGCAATTTTTCCGTGTAGAAATATTTACCAAAAATGCTGAACGGAATTCCGTGCGAACTCCATACTAGGCTTTATACGTTAATTCGAAATTTTGGCGTGAGTTTAAGTTAAATCGATTTAATTTTGTTGCTATAAACTTGGTATGTGTAAACTCTGCATGGAAACCCAGTACATATGACATGGACAGTGTAGACCCTAAAACCTAGTACGGTGATCGGACAAAATTTTGGCTCGTCATTTTTATCATTTTTCCGGCAAAATTTTGCCCAAGTATAGAGTGGTGGAGAATAGTCGAAAGTTTTTTCTTTACGTAATTTGTCTTTTCATTTTAAAACAATATATTCCTCTTCCATTTTAAACAAATTTTAACTGCTGCTACTTTTTAATCCAACTATCCAACTTTTTGCCAACAGAAAATGACCAGATAATTTCTGGAGGCAAAAATTTGACAAGTAAAAGTCTCCACAATTAGACAATCCATCCACTAAAAATCTTGAAAGTATGCTTATTGTGGCAAATTTTTGTCCAAACAGCGTACTGCTTTGCGCTGTCAAAATTTTGCCGTGCTTGAGGCAAAATTTTGCCAAGGTTTTTTACATCCATTTTAAAGGGATGGAAAAAATTTGCCTGATCACCGCACTAGGCTTAAAAGCCTCGGCCACGATACGAGCGGCGAGCGGCAGAGCGGCGATTCTGAGTTTTATTTTGTATTGTTTTATATGGAAAACGCTCGAATCCGGTCACGATACGCGCGGGGAGCGTTGATAGGTAGAGCGGCAATACTAAAGTGCCGCTCAACTGCCGCTCGCCGCTAATTCGAGACATTAAATTTTTCTGGTGCCGCTCGCCGCTCGTATCGTGGCTGAGGCTTAACACTTTGCCATTTTTATTTTAATTGCAGATCTCATGGCAAACTCGATGGGGAGCCATTATGGCAGTCCATCAAATCGGCCATGAATTTGACGTTTGTTCACACAACTATGGCGGAAAGTTTAAAATTTAGTTCGATTCGGTATTTTTATAATTCTGAAAATATTTTTGTCTCGATAACATTTCCCTAGTAGCAACGCTTTATGGAAAGGTTTTGCACAAAATTTTGCTCAAATCTAACTCCACAATATCCAGAATTATTTGTGCAAATGTTTTGCATTATTTTTTTTGAAGTGAAACTTCCTTGCTCTCGTTCCGGGGATTTTGAAGTGATTCGAGCAAGTACGAGTGAATTCAGAAAACAGAAACGAAAACAAGGACAGTTGTACGAAACGGAAGTTGCCTTCTCACTCATTTACAACTGTCACAATTCAGAATCGGCAACAAAAACAAGGACTGCCGTATGAAACGGAAGTTGCCTTCTCACTCGTTTACAAAATAACGAGAAAAAGCAAAAATCTTGAAACAAATTAAATATGTAAAACGAAACACAAACACAATGAATGCACAAGTATACATACTAAATATTTAGTTTCCACTGTATTTCGTTAAACATTTTGGATTTAAACAACCATGCTGAATATCGCGAATATCACCGCCAAAAGAGCAGCAAACAGCAAAACACAAACAAATTTCACAATTCAATGAATGCACAACTAAACTAGCAATTTAGTTTTCACTCTATCTCGTTTAATATTTTGGTTTTTAATAACTTAAACTGATGAATTTCGCGAAGATCACCAAGTAGGTGACAGCGACAGCCATGATAGCAATTAAGTGATGCCATATAAACAAATTCTACCAAACCAGCAGGAAAATATTTACAATTTATTTAAATTCGTACATAGATGGCGCAGGCATCGAAAAAGTAAAAATGTGGAGTCGGTTATTTAAAAAATTAAGATTGTTTATTAAAGATCAAGTTTTTGTAAAAGCAGCGAAATGTTTTTGATTTTATACACTGTACTGCATTACTTTCAAAATATTCATTATACTATGATTTAATTATTGAGTTAAAATATTATGGTTCTTACTTCCTATTTCCTGCTTCATTCATATTTTAGATTATAACACAAGCCACGAGCAAGTGAAGAAAAAAATACAATAATAAAGATCATATAGACATAAATATGTACGCGAAGTTTCACTACTGCTTTGTGTTCTTTAATACACAATTAATTTTTTTTTCTGGAAATGAGCTTATAAATTGAAAGTTTAAATGGAAATATAAGTCAATTTAACCCTTTGACCGATGCCCCAGCTAAAAACTCTCCAAAATAAAAGATTGCCATAACTTCATAGATAAATCAATCATACCAATTTTTGTGCAAATGTTTTGCATGAAATTTGCACAAAGCGTGCAACTAGGGTTGTGAACATGTGACACTTTTTCAAATGAAAGCTCGTGCCATGCCATGAATTACCCACCGCCATAACATTTAACAATTCAACCCATAAAATATGGCAAAAAAGATGGCAAAAAATATGGAATGTGTAAAAGAGAATTAACAATAGTTGGGCCAAAATTTTCTACTCCCGAGTACTCCGGAGTACATGGCCAATAGGCCCCCCTCCACGGTCAAACAAATCATCAAACCAATTTTCGACAAACAGCGCACACATTTATGCTTTGACATTTGTTGGCTATCAAAGAAACTTTCTTCAAACATCCCGAGCGACAATTCCTGTAAACAAAACGAACTTTTATATGTTTTACATGGCACACATAAAAAATGCACACACACATTTAAGCTGTTTGAAGTAAATATTAAACCACACGACTATTTTCTTCAAACAGCGGCAAACTTCGAAAACTTGTATTTTATACACGCACACTTAGAATTTTTTCGATGTTGGCCACAAATTTGATGGTTTGTTTGACCGTGTATGGGGGCCTAATGGAACGCGGTTTTTGATATCAGAAGAAAATACGAGTAAAACATAACCTCAAATTAATTTATTGTCGTTAAAAGAAATTTGAAATAATTATTTTTTTTATAATAAAAGGAAATTTTATATATTACTGTATAATATATTTACCGTTTTTGTATATTTACTTTAAAAAAACACTTCAACATAATTAATCGAGAGTTTACTTAACCTTAAAAAACAAACAGCCATCTATTTTTAAGTAGTTAAAGCTTGCAACAATGGCGGAAATTTTATGCGTTTCTACTAGGAGTAAAATACTCTACAGCATGAGCAGGGGTAGTTGAGTTTACTCGGGAGTACTCCGGAGTAGCAAATATCGCCCAATGTATTGAAGCTACTAGCTGCGTTCCATTGGGCAAAATTTTCTATTTCCTAGTACTCCGGAGTACATGGCCAATGGAACGCGATTTTTGATATCAACCTCAAATTAATTTATTGTCCTTAAAAGAAACGTGTAATAATTATGTTTTTTTATAATAAAAGGAAATTTTGTTTCTTATTGCTTAATATATTTACCGTTTTTGTAGATTTACTTTAAAAAAACACTTTAAAATAACACAGGCACATAAAAAAAAATGTCAAGACCCAGAGGGTACATCCCCATACGCCCCCGTTTTTGGGGTCACTGAAACCGAATATGACCATAAAAAAAATTTTTAACTAGCCATTTCCCCGCAACCACCCCCATACACCCCCTTCTGGTAGTTGAAATGTCATTTCTCATACAAAGTCGAGTAGGGTGTGTATTCCTATGTTTTCTGGGCCTCTAAGAACGAGGAAGACTACCAAAAATGAATTAGACCCCCTCTTTAGTCCCTAGAGTCACTTAGTGACGTCATTTCCTTTCAAGTGAGTTGCCTCAGTGTGCACACCAAAGTGTGCCACTCACTTTGAATGGGCATATTCACACGCTGCCATAATTGTGGTGAGTAAAACCGGTTTTATTCAACTCCTAGCAACTCACACGGGGCGTAAATGAGTGTAGTAAATTTGAATGCTATGCAGGAACCTTTAAATGTATTGCAGATGAAATTTACTTGTTAGAGAAAAACAGAGCTAAAGAATGCAAGAGATAGAAGTAACTTTTTATATGTGTGCCAGTTTTCACGCGTTTGCTTTTGCATGAAAAATGTTTCGTTAAGTTCTTCCGCTCCCTTCCCTCTCTCATCTATAAAACCGGTTTTAGGCGCCATGAATGTGCACTGTGTGAATATGCCCATTGGGCATATTCACACGCTGCCATAATTGTGGTGAGTAAAACCGGTTTTATTCAACTCCTAGCAACTCAGACGGGGCGTAAATGAGTGTAGTAAATTTGAATGCTATACAGGAACCTTTAAATGTATTGCAGATGAAATTTACTTGTTAGAGAAAAACAGAGCTAAAGAATGCAAGAGATAGAAGTAAATTTTTATATGTGTGCTAGTTTTCACGCGTTTGCTTTTGCGTGAAAAATGTTTCGTTAAGTTCTTCCGCTCCCTTCCCTCTCTCATCTATAAAACCGGTTTTAGGCGCCATGAATGTGCACTGTGTGAATATGCCCATTGACTCGCTCGCGAGTTACACATCTCTAAAGGGGCCCATACACGAGCGAACAATTTGCGCAAATTTGTGTTGGCCAAAATATATGTGATTGTCCATACACTACGCAACGAGTTGCGCAAACTTGAGTTGCGTTTATGTTTTCGTGGAGAAAACATGTCTGAAGCTGCGTGTTTGGCAATTATAATTGCACGTTTTGCAGAAAGTGACTTTAGAATGCACCAACATCACCATACACGAGGAAAGAACTTGCGCAACGCTGCCGTTGCACAAAAATTTTCAAACGCGTTTGATTTTCATCAAACAGTTGCGCAACACATCAAACCGCCCCATACACGGGGAAAATGTTTGCACATCGGGCTGCGTTGCGCAAATTGTTCGACCGTGTATGAGTAAAGGACACTCAAACGCACACTTATTCAAAACCCAACGTAATCTGACTGGTTTCATCGAGCTTATTGGATTTAACGAAAATTTACTCAATCCCCGTTCGCATGGGCGCTTAATCTGATACCTAGTTTATAGCTACTCCAAAAATAATTCGAATTATGGATCATACAAAATTTTTTGTCGTATAAACGGGGTAATTCGAATTATGGCTTAAACCAAAATTTTTCGGCTTAAGCCCCAGTTAGAAGAATGTAAGTTACCCGTTTAAGCCTAGTATGGAGTTCGAACGGAATTCCGTTCCCCATATAAAATACCCGTAAAAAGATGAACGGAATTCCGTTCTCCAAATTTTTCCGTGCCCTTTTTGTTTTATGAGTACGCAGTTCGAACGGAAAACTTTTGGTAATATTTAGCTTGTGCAATTCTCTAACAGGTGGCTTGCAGGGAATTGGAGACTTTTTTCCGTACATGTTGGAACGGAATAAATGTTAGACAATTATTCCGTGTTGTGTGTTAGGTAATTTTGACAGGACGAATGAAAAACAGCTATTGCCGTCAGTTCGATTTTTAACAGTCAGCTGTTCGCTTTTTCTCAACTATTAGCTTTTCTTCACGGTATTTTACACGCAATTTTTCCGTGTAGAAATATTTACCAAAAATGCTGAACGGAATTCCGTGCGAACTCCATACTAGGCTTTATACGTTAATTCGAAATTTTGGCGTGAGTTTAAGTTAAATCGATTTAATTTTGTTGCTATAAACTTGGTATGTGTAAACTCTGCATGGAAACCCAGTACATATGACATGGACAGTGTAGACCCTAAAACCTAGTACGGTGATCGGACAAAATTTTGGCTCGTCATTTTTATCATTTTTCCGGCAAAATTTTGCCCAAGTATAGAGTGGTGGAGAATAGTCGAAAGTTTTTTCTTTACGTAATTTGTCTTTTCATTTTAAAACAATATATTCCTCTTCCATTTTAAACAAATTTTAACTGCTGCTACTTTTTAATCCAACTATCCAACTTTTTGCCAACAAAAAATGACCAGATAATTTCTGGAGGCAAAAATTGGACAAGTAAAAGTCTCCACAATTAGACAATCCATCCACTAAAAATCTTGAAAGTATGCTTATTGTGGCAAATTTTTGTCCAAACAGCGTACTGCTTTGCGCTGTCAAAATTTTGCCGTGCTTGAGGCAAAATTTTGCCAAGGTTTTTTACATCCATTTTAAAGGGATGGAAAAAATTTGCCTGATCACCGCACTAGGCTTAAAGCCTCGGCCACGATACGAGCGGCAGAGCGGCGATTCTGAGTTTTATTTTGTATTGTTTTATATGGAAAACGCTCGAATCCGGTCACGATACGCGCGGGGAGCGTTGATAGGTAGAGCGGCAATACTAAAGTGCCGCTCAACTGCCGCTCGCCGCTAATTCGAGACATTAAATTTTTCTGGTGCCGCTCGCCGCTCGTATCGTGGCTGAGGCTTAACACTTTGCCATTTTTATTTTAATTGCAGATCTCATGGCAAACTCGATGGGGAGCCATTATGGCAGTCCATCAAATCGGCCATGAATTTGACGTTTGTTCACACAACTATGGCGGAAAGTTTAAAATTTAGTTCGATTCGGTATTTTTATAATTCTGAAAATATTTTTGTCTCGATAACATTTCCCTAGTAGCAACGCTTTATGGAAAGGTTTTGCACAAAATTTTGCTCAAATCTAACTCCACAATATCCAGAATTATTTGTGCAAATGTTTTGCATTATTTTTTTTGAAGTGAAACTTCCTTGCTCTCGTTCCGGGGATTTTGAAGTGATTCGAGCAAGTACGAGTGAATTCAGAAAACAGAAACGAAAACAAGGACAGTTGTACGAAACGGAAGTTGCCTTCTCACTCATTTACAACTGTCACAATTCAGAATCGGCAACAAAAACAAGGACTGCCGTATGAAACGGAAGTTGCCTTCTCACTCGTTTACAAAATAACGAGAAAAAGCAAAAATCTTGAAACAAATTAAATATGTAAAACGAAACACAAACACAATGAATGCACAAGTATACATACTAAATATTTAGTTTCCACTGTATTTCGTTAAACATTTTGGATTTAAACAACCATGCTGAATATCGCGAATATCACCGCCAAAAGAGCAGCAAACAGCAAAACACAAACAAATTTCACAATTCAATGAATGCACAACTAAACTAGCAATTTAGTTTTCACTCTATCTCGTTTAATATTTTGGTTTTTAATAACTTAAACTGATGAATTTCGCGAAGATCACCGTAGGTGACAGCGACAGCCATGATAGCAATTAAGTGATGCCATATAAACAAATTCTACCAAACCAGCAGGAAAATATTTACAATTTATTTAAATTCGTACATAGATGGCGCAGGCATCGAAAAAGTAAAAATGTGGAGTCGGTTATTTAAAAAATTAAGATTGTTTATTAAAGATCAAGTTTTTGTAAAAGCAGCGAAATGTTTTTGATTTTATACACTGTACTGCATTACTTTCAAAATATTCATTATACTATGATTTAATTATTGAGTTAAAATATTATGGTTCTTACTTCCTATTCCCTGCTTCATTCATATTTTAGATTATAACACAAGCCACGAGCAAGTGAAGAAAAAAATACAATAATAAAGATCATATAGACATAAATATGTACGCGAAGTTTCACTACTGCTTTGTGTTCTTTAATACACAATTAATTTTTTTTTCTGGAAATGAGCTTATAAATTGAAAGTTTAAATGGAAATATAAGTCAATTTAACCCTTTGACCGATGCCCCAGCTAAAAACTCTCCAAAATAAAAGATTGCCATAACTTCATAGATAAATCAATCATACCAATTTTTGTGCAAATGTTTTGCATGAAATTTGCACAAAGCGTGCAACTAGGGTTGTGAACATGTGACACTTTTTCAAATGAAAGCTCGTGCCATGCCATGAATTACCCACCGCCATAACATTTAACAATTCAACCCATAAAATATGGCAAAAAAGATGGCAAAAAATATGGAATGTGTAAAAGAGAATTAACAATAGTTGGGCCAAAATTTTCTACTCCCGAGTACTCCGGAGTACATGGCCAATAGGCCCCCCTCCACGGTCAAACAAATCATCAAACCAATTTTCGACAAACAGCGCACACATTTATGCTTTGACATTTGTTGGCTATCAAAGAAACTTTCTTCAAACATCCCGAGCGACAATTCCTGTAAACAAAACGAACTTTTATATGTTTTACATGGCACACATAAAAAATGCACACACACATTTAAGCTGTTTGAAGTAAATATTAAACCACACGACTATTTTCTTCAAACAGCGGCAAACTTCGAAAACTTGTATTTTATACACGCACACTTAGAATTTTTTCGATGTTGGCCACAAATTTGATGGTTTGTTTGACCGTGTATGGGGGCCTAATGGAACGCGGTTTTTGATATCAGAAGAAAATACGAGTAAAACATAACCTCAAATTAATTTATTGTCGTTAAAAGAAATTTGAAATAATTATTTTTTTTATAATAAAAGGAAATTTTATATATTACTGTATAATATATTTACCGTTTTTGTATATTTACTTTAAAAAAACACTTCAACATAATTAATCGAGAGTTTACTTAACCTTAAAAAACAAACAGCCATCTATTTTTAAGTAGTTAAAGCTTGCAACAATGGCGGAAATTTTATGCGTTTCTACTAGGAGTAAAATACTCTACAGCATGAGCAGGGGTAGTTGAGTTTACTCGGGAGTACTCCGGAGTAGCAAATATCGCCCAATGTATTGAAGCTACTAGCTGCGTTCCATTGGGCAAAATTTTCTATTTCCTAGTACTCCGGAGTACATGGCCAATGGAACGCGATTTTTGATATCAACCTCAAATTAATTTATTGTCCTTAAAAGAAACGTGTAATAATTATGTTTTTTTATAATAAAAGGAAATTTTGTTTCTTATTGCTTAATATATTTACCGTTTTTGTAGATTTACTTTAAAAAAACACTTTAAAATAACACAGGCACATAAAAAAAAAATGTCAAGACCCAGAGGGTACATCCCCATACGCCCCCGTTTTTGGGGTCACTGAAACCGAATATGACCATAAAAAAAATTTTTAACTAGCCATTTCCCCGCAACCACCCCCATACACCCCCTTCTGGTAGTTGAAATGTCATTTCTCATACAAAGTCGAGTAGGGTGTGTATTCCTATGTTTTCTGGGCCTCTAAGAACGAGGAAGACTACCAAAAATGAATTAGACCCCCTCTTTAGTCCCTAGAGTCACTTAGTGACGTCATTTCCTTTCAAGTGAGTTGCCTCAGTGTGCACACCAAAGTGTGCCACTCACTTTGAATGGGCATATTCACACGCTGCCATAATTGTGGTGAGTAAAACCGGTTTTATTCAACTCCTAGCAACTCACACGGGGCGTAAATGAGTGTAGTAAATTTGAATGCTATGCAGGAACCTTTAAATGTATTGCAGATGAAATTTACTTGTTAGAGAAAAACAGAGCTAAAGAATGCAAGAGATAGAAGTAACTTTTTATATGTGTGCCAGTTTTCACGCGTTTGCTTTTGCATGAAAAATGTTTCGTTAAGTTCTTCCGCTCCCTTCCCTCTCTCATCTATAAAACCGGTTTTAGGCGCCATGAATGTGCACTGTGTGAATATGCCCATTGGGCATATTCACACGCTGCCATAATTGTGGTGAGTAAAACCGGTTTTATTCAACTCCTAGCAACTCAGACGGGGCGTAAATGAGTGTAGTAAATTTGAATGCTATACAGGAACCTTTAAATGTATTGCAGATGAAATTTACTTGTTAGAGAAAAACAGAGCTAAAGAATGCAAGAGATAGAAGTAAATTTTTATATGTGTGCTAGTTTTCACGCGTTTGCTTTTGCGTGAAAAATGTTTCGTTAAGTTCTTCCGCTCCCTT
Organism: Thereva nobilitata; assembly: GCA_963855945.1. Taxonomy (NCBI): domain Eukaryota; kingdom Metazoa; phylum Arthropoda; class Insecta; order Diptera; family Therevidae; genus Thereva; species Thereva nobilitata. Next base: position 19,596 of record CAWLCO010000026.1, on the reverse strand, counting down.
CCCTCTCTCATCTATAAAACCGGTTTTAGGCGCCATGAATGTGCACTGTGTGAATATGCCCATTGACTCGCTCGCGAGTTACACATCTCTAAAGGGGCCCATACACGAGCGAACAATTTGCGCAAATTTGTGTTGGCCAAAATATATGTGATTGTCCATACACTACGCAACGAGTTGCGCAAACTTGAGTTGCGTTTATGTTTTCGTGGAGAAAACATGTCTGAAGCTGCGTGTTTGGCAATTATAATTGCACGTTTTGCAGAAAGTGACTTTAGAATGCACCAACATCACCATACACGAGGAAAGAACTTGCGCAACGCTGCCGTTGCACAAAAATTTTCAAACGCGTTTGATTTTCATCAAACAGTTGCGCAACACATCAAACCGCCCCATACACGGGGAAAATGTTTGCACATCGGGCTGCGTTGAGCAAATTGTTCGACCGTGTATGAGTAAAGGACACTCAAACGCACACTTATTCAAAACCCAACGTAATCTGACTGGTTTCATCGAGCTTATTGGATTTAACGAAAATTTACTCAATCCCCGTTCGCATGGGCGCTTAATCTGATACCTAGTTTATAGCTACTCCAAAAATAATTCGAATTATGGATCATACAAAATTTTTTGTCGTATAAACGGGGTAATTCGAATTATGGCTTAAACCAAAATTTTTCGGCTTAAGCCCCAGTTAGAAGAATGTAAGTTAACCGTTTAAGCCTAGTATGGAGTTCGAACGGAATTCCGTTCCCCATATAAAATACCCGTAAAAAGATGAACGGAATTCCGTTCTCCAAATTTTTCCGTGCCCTTTTTGTTTTATGAGTACGCAGTTCGAACGGAAAACTTTTGGTAATATTTAGCTTGTGCAATTCTCTAACAGGTGGCTTGCAGGGAATTGGAGACTTTTTTCCGTACATGTTGGAACGGAATAAATGTTAGACAATTATTCCGTGTTGTGTGTTAGGTAATTTTGACAGGACGAATGAAAAACAGCTATTGCCGTCAGTTCGATTTTTAACAGTCAGCTGTTCGCTTTTTCTCAACTATTAGCTTTTCTTCACGGTATTTTACACGCAATTTTTCCGTGTAGAAATATTTACCAAAAATGCTGAACGGAATTCCGTGCGAACTCCATACTAGGCTTTATACGTTAATTCGAAATTTTGGCGTGAGTTTAAGTTAAATCGATTTAATTTTGTTGCTATAAACTTGGTATGTGTAAACTCTGCATGGAAACCCAGTACATATGACATGGACAGTGTAGACCCTAAAACCTAGTACGGTGATCGGACAAAATTTTGGCTCGTCATTTTTATCATTTTTCCGGCAAAATTTTGCCCAAGTATAGAGTGGTGGAGAATAGTCGAAAGTTTTTTCTTTACGTAATTTGTCTTTTCATTTTAAAACAATATATTCCTCTTCCATTTTAAACAAATTTTAACTGCTGCTACTTTTTAATCCAACTATCCAACTTTTTGTCAACAAAAAATGACCAGATAATTTCTGGAGGCAAAAATTGGACAAGTAAAAGTCTCCACAATTAGACAATCCATCCACTAAAAATCTTGAAAGTATGCTTATTATGGCAAATTTTTGTCCAAACAGCGTACTGCTTTGCGCTGTCAAAATTTTGCCGTGCTTGAGGCAAAATTTTGCCAAGGTTTTTTACATCCATTTTAAAGGGATGGAAAAAATTTGCCTGATCACCGCACTAGGCTTAAAGCCTCGGCCACGATACGAGCGGCAGAGCGGCGATTCTGAGTTTTATTTTGTATTGTTTTATATGGAAAACGCTCGAATCCGGTCACGATACGCGCGGGGAGCGTTGATAGGTAGAGCGGCAATACTAAAGTGCCGCTCAACTGCCGCTCGCCGCTAATTCGAGACATTAAATTTTTCTGGTGCCGCTCGCCGCTCGTATCGTGGCCGAGGCTTAACACTTTGCCATTTTTATTTTAATTGCAGATGTCATGGCAAACTCGATGGGGAGCCATTATGGCAGTCCATCAAATCGGCCATGAATTTGACGTTTGTTCACACAACTATGGCGGAAAGTTTAAAATTTAGTTCGATTCGGTATTTTTATAATTCTGAAAATATTTTTGTCTCGATAACATTTCCCTAGTAGCAACGCTTTATGGAAAGGTTTTGCACAAAATTTTGCTCAAATCTAACTCCACAATATCCAGAATTATTTGTGCAAATGTTTTGCATTATTTTTTTTGAAGTGAAACTTCCTTGCTCTCGTTCCGGGGATTTTGAAGTGATTCGAGCAAGTACGAGTGAATTCAGAAAACAGAAACGAAAACAAGGACAGTTGTACGAAACGGAAGTTGCCTTCTCACTCATTTACAACTGTCACAATTCAGAATCGGCAACAAAAACAAGGACTGCCGTATGAAACGGAAGTTGCCTTCTCACTCGTTTACAAAATAACGAGAAAAAGCAAAAATCTTGAAACAAATTAAATATGTAAAACGAAACACAAACACAATGAATGCACAAGTATACATACTAAATATTTAGTTTCCACTGTATTTCGTTAAACTTTTTGGATTTAAACAACCATGCTGAATATCGCGAATATCACCGCCAAAAGAGCAGCAAACAGCAAAACACAAACAAATTTCACAATTCAATGAATGCACAACTAAACTAGCAATTTAGTTTTCACTCTATCTCGTTTAATATTTTGGTTTTTAATAACTTAAACTGATGAATTTCGCGAAGATCACCAAGTAGGTGACAGCGACAGCCATGATAGCAATTAAGTGATGCCATATAAACAAATTCTACCAAACCAGCAGGAAAATATTTACAATTTATTTAAATTCGTACATAGATGGCGCAGGCATCGAAAAAGTAAAAATGTGGAGTCGGTTATTTAAAAAATTAAGATTGTTTATTAAAGATCAAGTTTTTGTAAAAGCAGCGAAATGTTTTTGATTTTATACACTGTACTGCATTACTTTCAAAATATTCATTATACTATGATTTAATTATTGAGTTAAAATATTATGGTTCTTACTTCCTATTCCCTGCTTCATTCATATTTTAGATTATAACACAAGCCACGAGCAAGTGAAGAAAAAAATACAATAATAAAGATCATATAGACATAAATATGTACGCGAAGTTTCACTACTGCTTTGTGTTCTTTAATACACAATTAATTTTTTTTTCTGGAAATGAGCTTATAAATTGAAAGTTTAAATGGAAATATAAGTCAATTTAACCCTTTGACCGATGCCCCAGCTAAAAACTCTCCAAAATAAAAGATTGCCATAACTTCATAGATAAATCAATCATACCAATTTTTGTGCAAATGTTTTGCATGAAATTTGCACAAAGCGTGCAACTAGGGTTGTGAACATGTGACACTTTTTCAAATGAAAGCTCGTGCCATGCCATGAATTACCCACCGCCATAACATTTAACAATTCAACCCATAAAATATGGCAAAAAAGATGGCAAAAAATATGGAATGTGTAAAAGAGAATTAACAATAGTTGGGCCAAAATTTTCTACTCCCGAGTACTCCGGAGTACATGGCCAATAGGCCCCCCTCCACGGTCAAACAAATCATCAAACCAATTTTCGACAAACAGCGCACACATTTATGCTTTGACATTTGTTGGCTATCAAAGAAACTTTCTTCAAACATCCCGAGCGACAATTCCTGTAAACAAAACGAACTTTTATATGTTTTACATGGCACACATAAAAAATGCACACACACATTTAAGCTGTTTGAAGTAAATATTAAACCACACGACTATTTTCTTCAAACAGCGGCCAACTTCGAAAACTTGTATTTTATACACGCACACTTAGAATTTTTTCGATGTTGGCCACAAATTTGATGGTTTGTTTGACCGTGTGTGGGGGCCTAATGGAACGCGGTTTTTGATATCAGAAGAAAATACGAGTAAAACATAACCTCAAATTAATTTATTGTCGTTAAAAGAAATTTGAAATAATTATTTTTTTTATAATAAAAGGAAATTTTATATATTACTGTATAATATATTTACCGTTTTTGTATATTTACTTTAAAAAAACACTTCAACATAATTAATCGAGAGTTTACTTAACCTTAAAAAACAAACAGCCATCTATTTTTAAGTAGTTAAAGCTTGCAACAATGGCGGAAATTTTATGCGTTTCTACTAGGAGTAAAATACTCTACAGCATGAGCAGGGGTAGTTGAGTTTACTCGGGAGTACTCCGGAGTAGCAAATATCGCCCAATGTATTGAAGCTACTAGCTGCGTTCCATTGGGCAAAATTTTCTATTTCCTAGTACTCCGGAGTACATGGCCAATGGAACGCGATTTTTGATATCAACCTCAAATTAATTTATTGTCCTTAAAAGAAACGTGTAATAATTATGTTTTTTTATAATAAAAGGAAATTTTGTTTCTTATTGCTTAATATATTTACCGTTTTTGTAGATTTACTTTAAAAAAACACTTTAAAATAACACAGGCACATAAAAAAAAAATGTCAAGACCCAGAGGGTACATCCCCCTACGCCCCCGTTTTTGGGGTCACTGAAACCGAATATGACCATAAAAAAAAATTTTAACTAGCCATTTCCCCGCAACCACCCCCATACACCCCCTTCTGGTAGTTGAAATGTCATTTCTCATACAAAGTCGAGTAGGGTGTGTATTCCTATGTTTTCTGGGCCTCTAAGAACGAGGAAGACTACCAAAAATGAATTAGACCCCCTCTTTAGTCCCTAGAGTCACTTAGTGACGTCATTTCCTTTCAAGTGAGTTGCCTCAGTGTGCACACCAAAGTGTGCCACTCACTTTGAATGGGCATATTCACACGCTGCCATAATTGTGGTGAGTAAAACCGGTTTTATTCAACTCCTAGCAACTCACACGGGGCGTAAATGAGTGTAGTAAATTTGAATGCTATACAGGAACCTTTAAATGTATTGCAGATGAAATTTACTTGTTAGAGAAAAACAGAGCTAAAGAATGCAAGAGATAGAAGTAAATTTTTATATGTGTGCTAGTTTTCACGCGTTTGCTTTTGCGTGAAAAATGTTTCGTTAAGTTCTTCCGCTCCCTTCCCTCTCTCATCTATAAAACCGGTTTTAGGCGCCATGAATGTGCACTGTGTGAATATGCCCATTGACTCGCTCGCGAGTTACACATCTCTAAAGGGGCCCATACACGAGCGAACAATTTGCGCAAATTTGTGTTGGCCAAAATATATGTGATTGTCCATACACTACGCAACGAGTTGCGCAAACTTGAGTTGCGTTTATGTTTTCGTGGAGAAAACATGTCTGAAGCTGCGTGTTTGGCAATTATAATTGCACGTTTTGCAGAAAGTGACTTTAGAATGCACCAACATCACCATACACGAGGAAAGAACTTGCGCAACGCTGCCGTTGCACAAAAATTTTCAAACGCGTTTGATTTTCATCAAACAGTTGCGCAACACATCAAACCGCCCCATACACGGGGAAAATGTTTGCACATCGGGCTGCGTTGCGCAAATTGTTCGACCGTGTATGAGTAAAGGACACTCAAACGCACACTTATTCAAAACCCAACGTAATCTGACTGGTTTCATCGAGCTTATTGGATTTAACGAAAATTTACTCAATCCCCGTTCGCATGGGCGCTTAATCTGATACCTAGTTTATAGCTACTCCAAAAATAATTCGAATTATGGATCATACAAAATTTTTTGTCGTATAAACGGGGTAATTCGAATTATGGCTTAAACCAAAATTTTTCGGCTTAAGCCCCAGTTAGAAGAATGTAAGTTACCCGTTTAAGCCTAGTATGGAGTTCGAACGGAATTCCGTTCCCCATATAAAATACCCGTAAAAAGATGAACGGAATTCCGTTCTCCAAATTTTTCCGTGCCCTTTTTGTTTTATGAGTACGCAGTTCGAACGGAAAACTTTTGGTAATATTTAGCTTGTGCAATTCTCTAACAGGTGGCTTGCAGGGAATTGGAGACTTTTTTCCGTACATGTTGGAACGGAATAAATGTTAGACAATTATTCCGTGTTGTGTGTTAGGTAATTTTGACAGGACGAATGAAAAACAGCTATTGCCGTCAGTTCGATTTTTAACAGTCAGCTGTTCGCTTTTTCTCAACTATTAGCTTTTCTTCACGGTATTTTACAAGCAATTTTTCCGTGTAGAAATATTTACCAAAAATGCTGAACGGAATTCCGTGCGAACTCCATACTAGGCTTTATACGTTAATTCGAAATTTTGGCGTGAGTTTAAGTTAAATCGATTTAATTTTGTTGCTATAAACTTGGTATGTGTAAACTCTGCATGGAAACCCAGTACATATGACATGGACAGTGTAGACCCTAAAACCTAGTACGGTGATCGGACAAAATTTTGGCTCGTCATTTTTATCATTTTTCCGGCAAAATTTTGCCCAAGTATAGAGTGGTGGAGAATAGTCGAAAGTTTTTTCTTTACGTAATTTGTCTTTTCATTTTAAAACAATATATTCCTCTTCCATTTTAAACAAATTTTAACTGCTGCTACTTTTTAATCCAACTATCCAACTTTTTGCCAACAAAAAATGACCAGATAATTTCTGGAGGCAAAAATTGGACAAGTAAAAGTCTCCACAATTAGACAATCCATCCACTAAAAATCTTGAAAGTATGCTTATTGTGGCAAATTTTTGTCCAAACAGCGTACTGCTTTGCGCTGTCAAAATTTTGCCGTGCTTGAGGCAAAATTTTGCCAAGGTTTTTTACATCCATTTTAAAGGGATGGAAAAAATTTGCCTGATCACCGCACTAGGCTTAAAGCCTCGGCCACGATACGAGCGGCAGAGCGGCGATTCTGAGTTTTATTTTGTATTGTTTTATATGGAAAACGCTCGAATCCGGTCACGATACGCGCGGGGAGCGTTGATAGGTAGAGCGGCAATACTAAAGTGCCGCTCAACTGCCGCTCGCCGCTAATTCGAGACATTAAATTTTTCTGGTGCCGCTCGCCGCTCGTATCGTGGCTGAGGCTTAACACTTTGCCATTTTTATTTTAATTGCAGATCTCATGGCAAACTCGATGGGGAGCCATTATGGCAGTCCATCAAATCGGCCATGAATTTGACGTTTGTTCACACAACTATGGCGGAAAGTTTAAAATTTAGTTCGATTCGGTATTTTTATAATTCTGAAAATATTTTTGTCTCGATAACATTTCCCTAGTAGCAACGCTTTATGGAAAGGTTTTGCACAAAATTTTGCTCAAATCTAACTCCACAATATCCAGAATTATTTGTGCAAATGTTTTGCATTATTTTTTTTGAAGTGAAACTTCCTTGCTCTCGTTCCGGGGATTTTGAAGTGATTCGAGCAAGTACGAGTGAATTCAGAAAACATAGAAACGAAAACAAGGACAGTTGTGCGAAACGGAAGTTGCCTTCTCACTCATTTACAACTGTCACAATTCAGAATCGGCAACAAAAACAAGGACTGCCGTATGAAACGGAAGTTGCCTTCTCACTCGTTTACAAAATAACGAGAAAAAGCAAAAATCTTGAAACAAATTAAATATGTAAAACGAAACACAAACACAATGAATGCACAAGTATACATACTAAATATTTAGTTTCCACTGTATTTCGTTAAACATTTTGGATTTAAACAACCATGCTGAATATCGCGAATATCACCGCCAAAAGAGCAGCAAACAGCAAAACACAAACAAATTTCACAATTCAATGAATGCACAACTAAACTAGCAATTTAGTTTTCACTCTATCTCGTTTAATATTTTGGTTTTTAATAACTTAAACTGATGAATTTCGCGAAGATCACCAAGTAGGTGACAGCGACAGCCATGATAGCAATTAAGTGATGCCATATAAACAAATTCTACCAAACCAGCAGGAAAATATTTACAATTTATTTAAATTCGTACATAGATGGCGCAGGCATCGAAAAAGTAAAAATGTGGAGTCGGTTATTTAAAAAATTAAGATTGTTTATTAAAGATCAAGTTTTTGTAAAAGCAGCGAAATGTTTTTGATTTTATACACTGTACTGCATTACTTTCAAAATATTCATTATACTATGATTTAATTATTGAGTTAAAATATTATGGTTCTTACTTCCTATTCCCTGCTTCATTCATATTTTAGATTATAACACAAGCCACGAGCAAGTGAAGAAAAAAATACAATAATAAAGATCATATAGACATAAATATGTACGCGAAGTTTCACTACTGCTTTGTGTTCTTTAATACACAATTAATTTTTTTTTCTGGAAATGAGCTTATAAATTGAAAGTTTAAATGGAAATATAAGTCAATTTAACCCTTTGACCGATGCCCCAGCTAAAAACTCTCCAAAATAAAAGATTGCCATAACTTCATAGATAAATCAATCATACCAATTTTTGTGCAAATGTTTTGCATGAAATTTGCACAAAGCGTGCAACTAGGGTTGTGAACATGTGACACTTTTTCAAATGAAAGCTCGTGCCATGCCATGAATTACCCACCGCCATAACATTTAACAATTCAACCCATAAAATATGGCAAAAAAGATGGCAAAAAATATGGAATGTGTAAAAGAGAATTAACAATAGTTGGGCCAAAATTTTCTACTCCCGAGTACTCCGGAGTACATGGCCAATAGGCCCCCCTCCACGGTCAAACAAATCATCAAACCAATTTTCGACAAACAGCGCACACATTTATGCTTTGACATTTGTTGGCTATCAAAGAAACTTTCTTCAAACATCCCGAGCGACAATTCCTGTAAACAAAACGAACTTTTATATGTTTTACATGGCACACATAAAAAATGCACACACACATTTAAGCTGTTTGAAGTAAATATTAAACCACACGACTATTTTCTTCAAACAGCGGCAAACTTCGAAAACTTGTATTTTATACACGCACACTTAGAATTTTTTCGATGTTGGCCACAAATTTGATGGTTTGTTTGACCGTGTATGGGGGCCTAATGGAACGCGGTTTTTGATATCAGAAGAAAATACGAGTAAAACATAACCTCAAATTAATTTATTGTCGTTAAAAGAAATTTGAAATAATTATTTTTTTTATAATAAAAGGAAATTTTATATATTACTGTATAATATATTTACCGTTTTTGTATATTTACTTTAAAAAAACACTTCAACATAATTAATCGAGAGTTTACTTAACCTTAAAAAACAAACAGCCATCTATTTTTAAGTAGTTAAAGCTTGCAACAATGGCGGAAATTTTATGCGTTTCTACTAGGAGTAAAATACTCTACAGCATGAGCAGGGGTAGTTGAGTTTACTCGGGAGTACTCCGGAGTAGCAAATATCGCCCAATGTATTGAAGCTACTAGCTGCGTTCCATTGGGCAAAATTTTCTATTTCCTAGTACTCCGGAGTACATGGCCAATGGAACGCGAGTTTTGATATCAACCTCAAATTAATTTATTGTCCTTAAAAGAAACGTGTAATAATTATGTTTTTTTATAATAAAAGGAAATTTTGTTTCTTATTGCTTAATATATTTACCGTTTTTGTAGATTTACTTTAAAAAAACACTTTAAAATAACACAGGCACATAAAAAAAAATGTCAAGACCCAGAGGGTACATCCCCATACGCCCCCGTTTTTGGGGTCACTGAAACCGAATATGACCATAAAAAAAATTTTTAACTAGCCATTTCCCCGCAACCACCCCCATACACCCCCTTCTGGTAGTTGAAATGTCATTTCTCATACAAAGTCGAGTAGGGTGTGTATTCCTATGTTTTCTGGGCCTCTAAGAACGAGGAAGACTACCAAAAATGAATTAGACCCCCTCTTTAGTCCCTAGAGTCACTTAGTGACGTCATTTCCTTTCAAGTGAGTTGCCTCAGTGTGCACACCAAAGTGTGCCACTCACTTTGAATGGGCATATTCACACGCTGCCATAATTGTGGTGAGTAAAACCGGTTTTATTCAACTCCTAGCAACTCACACGGGGCGTAAATGAGTGTAGTAAATTTGAATGCTATGCAGGAACCTTTAAATGTATTGCAGATGAAATTTACTTGTTAGAGAAAAACAGAGCTAAAGAATGCAAGAGATAGAAGTAACTTTTTATATGTGTGCCAGTTTTCACGCGTTTGCTTTTGCATGAAAAATGTTTCGTTAAGTTCTTCCGCTCCCTTCCCTCTCTCATCTATAAAACCGGTTTTAGGCGCCATGAATGTGCACTGTGTGAATATGCCCATTGGGCATATTCACACGCTGCCATAATTGTGGTGAGTAAAACCGGTTTTATTCAACTCCTAGCAACTCAGACGGGGCGTAAATGAGTGTAGTAAATTTGAATGCTATACAGGAACCTTTAAATGTATTGCAGATGAAATTTACTTGTTAGAGAAAAACAGAGCTAAAGAATGCAAGAGATAGAAGTAAATTTTTATATGTGTGCTAGTTTTCACGCGTTTGCTTTTGCGTGAAAAATGTTTCGTTAAGTTCTTCCGCTCCCTTCCCTCTCTCATCTATAAAACCGGTTTTAGGCGCCATGAATGTGCACTGTGTGAATATGCCCATTGACTCGCTCGCGAGTTACACATCTCTAAAGGGGCCCATACACGAGCGAACAATTTGCGCAAATTTGTGTTGGCCAAAATATATGTGATTGTCCATACACTACGCAACGAGTTGCGCAAACTTGAGTTGCGTTTATGTTTTCGTGGAGAAAACATGTCTGAAGCTGCGTGTTTGGCAATTATAATTGCACGTTTTGCAGAAAGTGACTTTAGAATGCACCAACATCACCATACACGAGGAAAGAACTTGCGCAACGCTGCCGTTGCACAAAAATTTTCAAACGCGTTTGATTTTCATCAAACAGTTGCGCAACACATCAAACCGCCCCATACACGGGGAAAATGTTTGCACATCGGGCTGCGTTGCGCAAATTGTTCGACCGTGTATGAGTAAAGGACACTCAAACGCACACTTATTCAAAACCCAACGTAATCTGACTGGTTTCATCGAGCTTATTGGATTTAACGAAAATTTACTCAATCCCCGTTCGCATGGGCGCTTAATCTGATACCTAGTTTATAGCTACTCCAAAAATAATTCGAATTATGGATCATACAAAATTTTTTGTCGTATAAACGGGGTAATTCGAATTATGGCTTAAACCAAAATTTTTCGGCTTAAGCCCCAGTTAGAAGAATGTAAGTTACCCGTTTAAGCCTAATATGGAGTTCGAACGGAATTCCGTTCCCCATATAAAATACCCGTAAAAAGATGAACGGAATTCCGTTCTCCAAATTTTTCCGTGCCCTTTTTGTTTTATGAGTACGCAGTTCGAACGGAAAACTTTTGGTAATATTTAGCTTGTGCAATTCTCTAACAGGTGGCTTGCAGGGAATTGGAGACTTTTTTCCGTACATGTTGGAACGGAATAAATGTTAGACAATTATTCCGTGTTGTGTGTTAGGTAATTTTGACAGGACGAATGAAAAACAGCTATTGCCGTCAGTTCGATTTTTAACAGTCAGCTGTTCGTTTTTTCTCAACTATTAGCTTTTCTTCACGGTATTTTACACGCAATTTTTCCGTGTAGAAATATTTACCAAAAATGCTGAACGGAATTCCGTGCGAACTCCATACTAGGCTTTATACGTTAATTCGAAATTTTGGCGTGAGTTTAAGTTAAATCGATTTAATTTTGTTGCTATAAACTTGGTATGTGTAAACTCTGCATGGAAACCCAGTACATATGACATGGACAGTGTAGACCCTAAAACCTAGTACGGTGATCGGACAAAATTTTGGCTCGTCATTTTTATCATTTTTCCGGCAAAATTTTGCCCAAGTATAGAGTGGTGGAGAATAGTCGAAAGTTTTTTCTTTACGTAATTTGTCTTTTCATTTTAAAACAATATATTCCTCTTCCATTTTAAACAAATTTTAACTGCTGCTACTTTTTAATCCAACTATCCAACTTTTTGCCAACAAAAAATGACCAGATAATTTCTGGAGGCAAAAATTGGACAAGTAAAAGTCTCCACAATTAGACAATCCATCCACTAAAAATCTTGAAAGTATGCTTATTGTGGCAAATTTTTGTCCAAACAGCGTACTGCTTTGCGCTGTCAAAATTTTGCCGTGCTTGAGGCAAAATTTTGCCAAGGTTTTTTACATCCATTTTAAAGGGATGGAAAAAATTTGCCTGATCACCGCACTAGGCTTAAAGCCTCGGCCACGATACGAGCGGCAGAGCGGCGATTCTGAGTTTTATTTTGTATTGTTTTATATGGAAAACGCTCGAATCCGGTCACGATACGCGCGGGGAGCGTTGATAGGTAGAGCGGCAATACTAAAGTGCCGCTCAACTGCCGCTCGCCGCTAATTCGAGACATTAAATTTTTCTGGTGCCGCTCGCCGCTCGTATCGTGGCCGAGGCTTAACACTTTGCCATTTTTATTTTAATTGCAGATGTCATGGCAAACTCGATGGGGAGCCATTATGGCAGTCCATCAAATCGGCCATGAATTTGACGTTTGTTCACACAACTATGGCGGAAAGTTTAAAATTTAGTTCGATTCGGTATTTTTATAATTCTGAAAATATTTTTGTCTCGATAACATTTCCCTAGTAGCAACGCTTTATGGAAAGGTTTTGCACAAAATTTTGCTCAAATCTAACTCCACAATATCCAGAATTATTTGTGCAAATGTTTTGCATTATTTTTTTTGAAGTGAAACTTCCTTGCTCTCGTTCCGGGGATTTTGAAGTGATTCGAGCAAGTACGAGTGAATTCAGAAAACAGAAACGAAAACAAGGACAGTTGTACGAAACGGAAGTTGCCTTCTCACTCATTTACAACTGTCACAATTCAGAATCGGCAACAAAAACAAGGACTGCCGTATGAAACGGAAGTTGCCTTCTCACTCGTTTACAAAATAACGAGAAAAAGCAAAAATCTTGAAACAAATTAAATATGTAAAACGAAACACAAACACAATGAATGCACAAGTATACATACTAAATATTTAGTTTCCACTGTATTTCGTTAAACATTTTGGATTTAAACAACCATGCTGAATATCGCGAATATCACCGCCAAAAGAGCAGCAAACAGCAAAACACAAACAAATTTCACAATTCAATGAATGCACAACTAAACTAGCAATTTAGTTTTCACTCTATCTCGTTTAATATTTTGGTTTTTAATAACTTAAACTGATGAATTTCGCGAAGATCACCAAGTAGGTGACAGCGACAGCCATGATAGCAATTAAGTGATGCCATATAAACAAATTCTACCAAACCAGCAGGAAAATATTTACAATTTATTTAAATTCGTACATAGATGGCGCAGGCATCGAAAAAGTAAAAATGTGGAGTCGGTTATTTAAAAAATTAAGATTGTTTATTAAAGATCAAGTTTTTGTAAAAGCAGCGAAATGTTTTTGATTTTATACACTGTACTGCATTACTTTCAAAATATTCATTATACTATGATTTAATTATTGAGTTAAAATATTATGGTTCTTACTTCCTATTCCCTGCTTCATTCATATTTTAGATTATAACACAAGCCACGAGCAAGTGAAGAAAAAAATACAATAATAAAGATCATATAGACATAAATATGTACGCGAAGTTTCACTACTGCTTTGTGTTCTTTAATACACAATTAATTTTTTTTTCTGGAAATGAGCTTATAAATTGAAAGTTTAAATGGAAATATAAGTCAATTTAACCCTTTGACCGATGCCCCAGCTAAAAACTCTCCAAAATAAAAGATTGCCATAACTTCATAGATAAATCAATCATACCAATTTTTGTGCAAATGTTTTGCATGAAATTTGCACAAAGCGTGCAACTAGGGTTGTGAACATGTGACACTTTTTCAAATGAAAGCTCGTGCCATGCCATGAATTACCCACCGCCATAACATTTAACAATTCAACCCATAAAATATGGCAAAAAAGATGGCAAAAAATATGGAATGTGTAAAAGAGAATTAACAATAGTTGGGCCAAAATTTTCTACTCCCGAGTACTCCGGAGTACATGGCCAATAGGCCCCCCTCCACGGTCAAACAAATCATCAAACCAATTTTCGACAAACAGCGCACACATTTATGCTTTGACATTTGTTGGCTATCAAAGAAACTTTCTTCAAACATCCCGAGCGACAATTCCTGTAAACAAAACGAACTTTTATATGTTTTACATGGCACACATAAAAAATGCACACACACATTTAAGCTGTTTGAAGTAAATATTAAACCACACGACTATTTTCTTCAAACAGCGGCCAACTTCGAAAACTTGTATTTTATACACGCACACTTAGAATTTTTTCGATGTTGGCCACAAATTTGATGGTTTGTTTGACCGTGTGTGGGGGCCTAATGGAACGCGGTTTTTGATATCAGAAGAAAATACGAGTAAAACATAACCTCAAATTAATTTATTGTCGTTAAAAGAAATTTGAAATAATTATTTTTTTTATAATAAAAGGAAATTTTATATATTACTGTATAATATATTTACCGTTTTTGTATATTTACTTTAAAAAAACACTTCAACATAATTAATCGAGAGTTTACTTAACCTTAAAAAACAAACAGCCATCTATTTTTAAGTAGTTAAAGCTTGCAACAATGGCGGAAATTTTATGCGTTTCTACTAGGAGTAAAATACTCTACAGCATGAGCAGGGGTAGTTGAGTTTACTCGGGAGTACTCCGGAGTAGCAAATATCGCCCAATGTATTGAAGCTACTAGCTGCGTTCCATTGGGCAAAATTTTCTATTTCCTAGTACTCCGGAGTACATGGCCAATGGAACGCGATTTTTGATATCAACCTCAAATTAATTTATTGTCCTTAAAAGAAACGTGTAATAATTATGTTTTTTTATAATAAAAGGAAATTTTGTTTCTTATTGCTTAATATATTTACCGTTTTTGTAGATTTACTTTAAAAAAACACTTTAAAATAACACAGGCACATAAAAAAAAAATGTCAAGACCCAGAGGGTACATCCCCCTACGCCCCCGTTTTTGGGGTCACTGAAACCGAATATGACCATAAAAAAAAATTTTAACTAGCCATTTCCCCGCAACCACCCCCATACACCCCCTTCTGGTAGTTGAAATGTCATTTCTCATACAAAGTCGAGTAGGGTGTGTATTCCTATGTTTTCTGGGCCTCTAAGAACGAGGAAGACTACCAAAAATGAATTAGACCCCCTCTTTAGTCCCTAGAGTCACTTTACCACCGCCATACACCCCTTTGTGGGGGTTGAAATGTCAATTCTCATACAAAGTCGAGTAGGGTATGTATTCCTCTGTGTATTCCTCTGCCTCTGTGAACGAAGAAGACTACCAAAAATGAATTAGACCCCCTCGTTACCCCCTTCACCCCTTTCTCATAAAAAATCGAGTAGGGTGTGTATTCCTATGTTTTTTGGGCCTCTAAGAACGAAGAAGACTACCAAAAATGAATTAGACCAACTCGTTAGCCCCTAACGTCACTAAGTGACGCTAGGGGCAAACGAGAGGGTCTAATTCATTTTTGGTAGTCTTCTTCGTTCACAGAGGCCCAAAAAACATAGGAATACATACCCTACTCGAATTTGTATAAGAATTGAAATTTCAACCCCTATAAAGGGGTGTATGGTAAAGTGACATTTGACATTTTTTTTGTGTGCCTGTGTAATTAATCGACAGTTTACTTAACCTTAAAAAACAAAAGGCCTTCTATATTTAAGTAGCTAAAGCTTGCAAACCAGGCGCAAATTGTTACCCCGTTTATAATTAGGTTCAACCTAGGTTCAACCCAGGTTGAACCCATTCATAAACGGGGATCGAGTTGAAACTGGGTCCACTCAACCCAACTCAGCTTTCCTACCTGGGTCGAGTTGATATTTCGGCTCATAAACGCGTGTTGAGTTGAAATTGGGTTGAAGAGACATTTGTTTTGTTTGTTTACCATCCGTGAAGTCTGCCTTCGGCGTTAGTTTTGTGTTCGGTGTTTTTGTAGCGCGTTAATTATTTTATATTAACTATATATGTAAAAATAGAGGAAATTTAATTTTGACAATGGCTAAAAGAAATGTTTGGGAGCATCAGGAAACAAAAACTATGTTAGAAATGATGTGCGAACAAAATTTTCATTCACCATTTTGATGGAAAACTGTATAGGAAGTCAGAAATATAGCAAAAGAATTAACAAAAAGAGGTTATGTTTTGATGGCAGTTCAACCCGATTTCAATCCAAAGTGAACTCAACTCGAAATCATATACGGTGGTCGAAATTTCAACTCGACCTCGACTCAACTTTTCAACCTAATCATAAACGAGGTATGTATTCGTTTCTACTGGGGCCCATTTTACACGATGAAACAGGAAACAAAAAGTCTCATGAAACTTTGCTCGGGTTGTTTTGGAGAGGAGAGAGAGGGTTTGAGGGAACATGTGTTCCCTCCAGCCCTCTATCTCCTCTACCCATCAAACGGCGCAAAGTTGCATGAAACTTATTGTTGCGTGTTTCATTGTGTAAAATGGGCCTAGCAGTAAAATACCCTAAAGCAAGAGCAGGGGTAGTTGATTGTACTCGGGTGTACTCCGGAGTAGCAAATGTTGCCCAATGGAACGCAGCTTATTACGGCCAGTTTTGTTCGTTGGGTGTCCGCTCATGTACATCGTGCATATAGTAGCTCAGTTCGCGTACTTTTCTAGCTAAAACCTCTGGCACTTTCTGGCTGTAGAAGTTAAAGTTTCCACGCTTTTTGTAGGCCGAAAAAGTAAACGAACAGAAAACTGGTGATTTCGAGCGCTTTCTGGCGGCCGAGGAATCCGCAGGCGAAGTACGTGAAAATACTTAGTGCCTGTTCACACGGTTCGCTTCCGCGACCTTGCACGAAATTCGGGTGGGAAGAAAGCGCGTCTCAATTAATATTTTTTTCATGGACAATATACAAGGAGACAAAACTTTTATGGGGAAAATGACAGGAAATGGATGGGTAGAAGAAACTAAACTTCTAGTTCGTTTTTGGCCACAGATGTCACCTTTCTTCGATGTACCCCACATGAATTTGATAAAAATTCATTGGAAACATCAAAAATTGATTAATTACGAATAATCGCATTGATATAAAATCGAATTTAGAAGCTGGTCAACAGCTGTAAGCTGCTAAACGTAAAATATATTAGTAATAAACGAACTTTACCATGAACCGGATAAATACAATCGGCCATGTTTTTTGGGGTACATTTGACTGCAGCGCCACCAATAATCAAACGAAAATTGACAACACGTAGTTTTGTCTCCTTGTATAGCCTCCATGATCTTTTTAATAAAGAATTTTTATTGAGCTATCCATACAAAAGTGAGTTCATTTGTGATACAAATATTTCCTTATTCTATTTTGCCGATTTATTATTATATCTATGCTAAACCTTCGATTATAGTAGTATGGACCTTGGTCTCCTTTCTTCTAATTTCCTTTCAAGTCTACCGCAAATTTTCTTTTATTTTTGTTGACTATTGCCGAAGTGCGTCTCAATTTTAAGACGACTTAAGGCCCAAACATATAGCAGAAATGAAAAGAAACCGAAACGAAAACGAAATGAACTTGAAAATAATAGCGATTATATAGGTGCCTGAGCGAATCGGTTCTTGACATTTGTTGACAAGTTTTGCATTGAGTAGAAGAGTTTTTTATTTTCGATAAATACATATATTTAACACTTTATATAATTTATGACGGATGTCGAGAAATCATAATTCAAATTTTTTCATCTCGTATTGACTGCATTCTTTTAAAATAACTTCTTTTTCGTCCTTTCAACTACTTTAAATTCGAAAACAAACTGCCTGTCGAACTGTCAAAGTAACGGGCTGAATAGCTGTAACGAATACCGAAATGAAATAAATTTATACCATTCGTTCCGATTCGGTTCTGTTCGTTTATATAACAGAGTTCATACATTTTCATACGATTTATTTCATTCTTTTCGTTTCGGATCGTTTTCGTTTCTGCAATATATTTGGGCCTTTACGTTCGCTTTTTCTGACAGCTCTGTTTTAATTTCATTTTGTATAATTTTTCTGTTCCATTTTATTCTCGTTTCAGCCGTGATGAGCAGCCGTTTTTTAATAGGGCGAACAATGTTTTGTCATATGTTCTCTAGGGTGGGCCAAAAAAAATAAATTTTTAAAATAAAAGCACTACATTAAAAAAAACTATTTTTGCACAATTAAAAAAAAACACTGTCGTAGTCAAGGCCCATTTACAATTGCGAAGCTCGCATGCAAGAATCGCATACTAGTCTAGCATCAGCGAAGCCTCGCAATGTAATTTGCCATGGAGAATATACAAGGAGATAAAACTCCGTGTTGTCAATTTTCGTTTGATTATTGGTGGCGCTGCAGTCAAATGTACCCCGAAAAAAATGGCCGATTGTATTTATCCGGTTCATAGCCATTGACAAATTTGTTTGCTGAAAAGTTCGTTAATTTAAAATAATAATATTTTAACAAAAAATTAAATTTATTTTAAAAATAATATTTTTCAGCATATAATATGGAAAAGTCATGTATTAAAAAATCTTATTAGTTATTATTAAAGAAATACTGCATATAATGTGGAAAAGTTATATAGACGTTGCAAGGCGAAAATTGAGATGCTATTGCTATAATGATGATTATAATTGCTGTTGGCGAAAAGCAAAGTTACTTACTGTTGGAACTTTGAACAAACTCAATCGCTTTAAATTTAATATATTTCGTCGTTTTACATCAGTAAAACGACCACTTGGACAATTTTTAACTGCACACGTTATTGTCATTTTTATTATTTATACTAATCACACCTTTACTTTAATTTATTCTTTTGAATCGCAAATTCAAATTTAGTTCTTATAGTTTATGAACTATCAGTCTTTTTTTCTATTAATAATTTATAAATAAAATTTTATTTTATTAATTAAGTGGTCATAAAGTATAATCGCTTAAGTTGACTTTAGAAAAAAGTGAACTTTTACTAAATATCTGCAAGCAATAGATGGACCCGATATTCATCCACATTTAGTGGATAGAAATAGAAATTAAACCACTTTTTATATATGTAGATTTAAGCGATTATCGCTTATGACCACAAGTGCGTTAACCGTATATAAAATCACTCGTATATATAACACATAAACTCACTTTTATATATATAAAAACTCACTAGTAATATAACAAATAAACTAACTTATATATTTATAAACTCCCTCGTAAATATATATATATATATATATATATATATATATATATATATATATATATATATATATATATATATATATATATATATATATATATATATATATATATATATATATATATATATATATATATATATATATATATATATATATATATATATATATATATATATATATATATATATATATATATATATATATATATATATATATATATATATATATATATATATATATATATATATATATATATATATATATATATATATATATATATATATATATATATATATATATATATATATATATATATATATATATATATATATATATATATA